>OY720107.1:14104172-14442700 GCA_963082835.1 Leptogaster cylindrica
CTGCAGCATAACTCCAGCTTTACAGGTCGTTGACTAATACTTAATAGTAAAGTTTTTGAACGCGCTCAAGTAAGATCCGATCATTCCCGACACGGAAAATGTCTGAAATTGGTATTTTGGAGTCCAAAATAATCAAATCTATCGAATTTATATGGTTTTTGCCGTATTACGATGAGACAAAAATTTTGGTCGTGGGCTCTCGTACTATTACAAATAAGAAGAAAAATTTGCAAAACACAGAAAATTTATGACCTACCTGCGGCAGTACAATTTAGATGCTTTAAAGCTATCAGTATCGCAATCTTCACTGCTACTACAAGGTAGATCTGTTTTACGAAATTGTTTCTTTTCGGAGTTGTCACTCGTATCTGTGTCACTGCTAGATTCTGTAAAAATTGGAACACCTGCCCTGATCCTCCTAGATAACTTATTGCTGTATTCTGCAAATAATGAAATGATTTTCTACAGGTAGGTATATTCGGTAATTGGCATTATAAAATTAAAAACATTACAGCCTTAGAGCATAGTGCTTTTTTATAAAACTCTAAATACCCTTCTGTCCTTCTCAATAATATTGTAAAAAGATTTTTTTTTAATAGGTGCAGTGCATAGTTTTCAATATTGGTAGGAGAAAGTGGGGTATGATTAGGTACCAGCCTAATATGCTATTTCAATCAGAAGACTATATGTTCATTTAGGCATCGTACGATCCATCAATCGTGAGGGTGTTGTTGATTAGAATGCACCTGCTTTCAAGTAATTTAGAGAAAGCTGGATTTTCGTATATTCGTTTTCGTTTGAAAATTTTGTTTCAAACGTTACTATACTTAGCCAGTTAACATTAGCCGTGGACTCGCACTCGATACAAATACGCCATATATGCTCTAGAAGTATAGGACCATATAAGAACTTTATACAATATATACATATATGTACTAGTAAATTACACATCAAAAATGACATCGTTCCCGGTTCATTATTTTCTTCTAAATTTTAATTTTAAAAATTTGTTTATATACATTTATTTTTACTTGTTTCTTTTTTTCTTTATACCCTTATTATATACATATGTCGCTACTATTTCTTATAGTCCGAGAAGTAGCGTTGCATTTTAGGTAGTGATTTTACGCCGATCACTTGTTATCTTTCTCGATAGATTTGGTATATAGTGGAATCATTTTATGAGAAAATGCGTCCTAACCCCAAAAAATTTGCAACACGAGATATTTTTTTTAAATGATAGCTAAGAGTGCTAAGAGTCAGTACAGTAGTTTAAACTTTGCACAATTTCATTTCTCAAGAATGATCTCAGGCTTTGTAGGCTTTTTACGCAAACTTTCCATTATTATTCTGACTCAGTGGCTCATTATATTTTCTAGTATATAACCTTGTTAGAAAGGTACATTTATTATCTTTCTAATAAGGTATAAAACATTAAGCTATCTCAAGTAGTTTCAGAGATATTGTTAAGTTAGTGCAACAACCTCGCCCACGATCAAAGAACTAGAAAATCTCCTCTAAATCGGAAGGGGGTGGGGATAGAATTTTTTCGTTCAACAATTTTTTGTACACCATGAGGTCTCCTATCACCCTGTTTCGGGTTGACTATCTTCGCTGTTACACCCTGCATAGCAATCCGAAATTAGAAATTTTGACTTTTTTTGAACAATGCAGATTTCAACCAAATACGCCTCAGCAGATAGCAGCCATACCGTACGTCCGACAGAAAAAGTGTAGATATAAAAATTAATCAGCATTGAAAGAGCTACAATTTATCTGAAAAAACTTTTTCAATACATCGAACCGTTCTCGAGATATTAGCTGAATTGAAAATTTTGGCCGCAATCTTCGCGGGCATCTTCCATTTTGACCATGTTCCGAAGGTGCGATTTATGGCGATTTTAGAGGGGTGATTAAGGGCACTCTTAGCTATCATTTAAAAAAAAAATCTCTCGTGTTGCAATTTTTTTGGGGTTCAGAACTAAAATGATTGCACTAATACGTATGACTAATAAGTGAACCCATCATCAGCTCGGGTTTGGACTCGGGGTTGGAAAGTAAAGGAAGCTAAATATGTATTCAAATAGTTCGAGGGAGATCAAGTGCCACCTTCAGTTACTAGTATAACGGAAATCAGCGAAAATACTGCAGGTATGCAACTATTTTCGGTGACAGTTTCTTTCAGCACATGTTCATTTACAGATAATGCCGAAAAGTATCAAGCTCAAGATGTTGAAGAAGATGAAGAGAGTAATATAACGGAAGACAGTTCTTATGATGATTCATCAGAAAACGGATATGATAGTGATTAGATTGATTATAAATAATTTGTACAAAAATTACTGATTTCTGTATTTCTAATTCTTGTTTTATACCTATATTACCTGCCTTTATATTAGTTTATCAAGTGTATGTATATAATATATATATATATTGTGTCCAATATCGCGAAATATATGACTAAAAAGAACAAGCGTAGTAGAAATGCTCGAATGATTTTTACCTTTACTGCGTCAGCTGACGCCCTTTGCACCAATACACATGCAACTGATTGTTGTTTTCGTACTTTAAATTGTTTAAGCAACCACGTACTTCAATTTCATGTAGAGTACTATTACTTTATGTTAGGTTTTTTCAACTCACTATGGTGTCAACTGCAAAGAATTTCAGCTGGCGTACTATTACTTAAATTTTTTATATTTTTTACCACTTTCGCAGCCTCCCACACGGCCACACCCAAACGCGCCGCTACTTGAGCAGCTGACGGTCAGTTCACTGACTGTATGTTGGTACCTTAGAGTATGAAAATATGGAGGCGCTATCCTATACTATTAAACGAGCAATATTTGTATACATATATATATATATATATATCGGTAATCGCGTTCTAGAAAACGGCTCTAAGGATTTTGATGAAAATTTCAGAATAGGGGTTTTTGGGGGCAAAAAATCGATCTAGCTAGATTTCATCTTTGGGAAAACTTGTCTTCTGCGAGTTTTAACGATCCAAACAACAATATTGTCTTTCCCAATAATCAGATTGAGGAATTCGCAATACATCGTGTTTGTTTCAATAGCTCAACCTAGTGCGTAGGTTCAGATTTTCAGATGGGTCAGGCTTTTTTTCATTTTTGTCCATAAAAGGTGTTTTTTTTTTAAACAAAACAGTAAACAATTATTTTAATACGAGATATTATAAACGAGCACTGTCTGAAAGCAAAATGGATCTCAAAATCCGCTCTAAGGATTTTTTTTAAAAACCTGTTGTACTACAGATAATGTATTTTTGAATTATGTGAAAGTTTTTTATAATTGTGAAAATAAACTATAAAGAAGAAAATAATTTGGTTTTTCTACAGAGAATTTTCCAAAAGTAAAATCATATTTTTTCTTCTCTTTAGTCTGTTTACATAGTTAGAAAAATTTCAGAAAACCAAAAAGTTTTTTGTTTTTTATTTTCTACTGTTTAGTCTTCTTAATCGATCAATTGCGCGAAGCATTTCCCATAAACAAATAATTCCCATCTGGTACTTGGGAAGTAGGGCTATTAGTCCTGTTAAAATGTTCTGGACTTATTGGAATCTTAAACAGGAATGAATGCGGATTGTCGTTTGATGACCCACGGTCGTATTAATTGTATATTTGCTGTTATTGGAATTATTTCAATAATGAAATAATACGAAGCGGTACCATCATATAGCGGCCGCATTATCACGGTGAGTGACGTCACAAAAAATTGTTTCATGGAATGCTGCGGTAGTAGTTTCTAGGATAGCGTTAATACAGACCATCACGAAATATGACGCTCAGACGCTGCCGTCGCATCGCCGTCGACGGTAGCTCTTTACGGTGGAGAACTGTTTGTCAACGTTTTTTTGTCGTCGATAGTGTCCGTAGCGGTGCACCCGTATTTAATTTTTGTGTATGCTTAGACAAAAAAAAGTCTTATTGTTATTTTCTGCATAAAATAGGCGAAATACTCAAAAAAACAAGTACTATATTAATTTATATAATTTTACTTAAATATATATTTAATATTCTTTATAATATTTGCCAGTTTTACCGATTGAAATATGCAAACTGACTCCGAATTCTAAATTTACAACTACTGCCACCGTCATTGTCGCCATATTTGGGTACACCGTTTTGCTTACCTCACTCACCGTACTAATGCGGCCGCTACTTGACGGTACCGCTTCAAACCAGAGCTTAACAGAAGATTCGAACGCTTGCCCAATAGCCCAGGAAAGATAGGTCCAAATTCGACGCAACTGGGAAATAAATACCACGAAAGGTTTTTTTGGTTTAAACAATAGATTAGACCCATAGAAAGAACATATCAATTTACGTCCTTTTACTTCCGTCCGCGTCCTTGATTTTCAGGACCTCAAAGGAGTTAAGTCCCTGGCATGGGACATACGCTCGGAAAGTCGAAATAACTCGGCCGTTAGGGGACCGATTTCGACGAAACTCATCTCGAACGATAGGGGAAGGTCCCTAGAATTAAATTAGATAGAGTCTCTATGTATCCTGCAAGCCCCGGGTCCTGGAAATTCCAGGAACCGCTGTAATTCGGCCAAATATCGCCTGATTTGGCAGGAAATCAGTTCGCTTAGAAGGTAATCTCCTTCTGAATGTACTCCACATATTTGATAATGCTTTTATTTGTAAAATTTGTATCCTTGTTTTCCAGGATCCTTGAATTTCAGGATCCTTGAACTTCAGGATCCGTGAATCTCAGTACCGGTAAATTTCAGTACCCGTAAATTTCTGTATTCTTGAGTTTCAGAACCCGTGAATTTCAAGATCCTTGAATTTCAGAAAGAACGCATTTCTTTTCTGGATTGATTGTCGATCCCAAAGTACCATTGAATTGTTTTCCGAACTCTTCGAAGTTCGAGACACTTCTAATCACGCGAAATTTGTTTACAGCGTGAGGATCATCGGAAAAAGCCTCGGAAGGCTTCCTTTTGTAGGAACCGCAGTAAGTTTGGGCGTAGGCTACGAAGTAGAGTTGGTCGTTGGTTAGGTTCAAGGCGGGAAGGGTTTCAGATGCTATATCAATGAAATTCTGATTCGCGTTCGGCCATTTGTGGTACGCGATGAATCCTTGTCGCACTCTTCCAGTGTCCGCGATGTTCTCCCCGAGCGTTGTGTTGTGTTCCCCTCAACATTGGTATTGATTTCTTCAATTCCGTAAGGGTCGTAGTGATCGACGAAGCATTCGGGACTCCACCAATCTTCACTATCACCGTTATGGTCAAAATGGCGTCCATTCGAATCGAAACCGTGTGTCATTTCGTGTCCAATTATATTTGCTCCCATTGCTCCGAAGTTGTAAGATTTTGGGAGGTTCGGATCGAAGAACGGTTTCCGTAAAATTCCCGCAGGAAGGATCATTTTATTTTGCCTAGGATCATAGTAGGCATTTACATCAGCTGCATACTTCTCTACTCTCTATCCCCGTTTTCCTCATACCCAGGAATTTTTTTTTCATTAAGTTTATTTTGAGTTTTAAATTATTTTCAAAATAGTTACTGTCAGGCTCTATTGGAATGTCTTTGTACTGCTGCTCCAGCCCTTTGAAATCCAAGGTGAGTTCGACATCGCCAATTATCATCCGCATGTCCCGGAGTTTCACCAGAGCCTTTCTTTTGGTTTCGCAGCCATGCTCATAACTTCGTCCTCGGCGGTCTCCTTGTGGTGCGGACTGTTATTGTACATCACAGTCACCATATCTCCCATCAGATTTTGTATTATATCAATACAGAAGGCTTTGTGGTACTGGGGATGCTCGAATTCATTGTGAAGAGCGTAAAGGAACTTGATAATCATGTAATTTGCAATAAGTTTTTTATTTTTGACTCCATGAATTTCGGCAAATTTTTCAAGATTTCTTTATCCTCGAAGAAAAATATAACAGAAGAATCCAGTTCTTTATCAAAGACAGTTCAAGGACAGTATTTGCCCCAGTCAATTTCAGAAATTTCTTCCTTCAATTTGTCAAATCTGTACGCGCCATATCCAGGTGTAAATGTGTCTGTGTGTTGCTTGGCGAACTTGGACCACTGTTTGATCAACTGCACGATTTCGAGGAAGATCTTCTTCGCCTTCTTGTAAGGAACGTTCTATTCAAGGATTCAGAAATTCAACGATCCTGAAGTTCAAGGATCCTGAAATACAAGGATCTTGAAATTCACGGGTTCTGAAACTCAAGAATATAGAAATTTACGGGTACTGAAATTTACCGGTACTGAGATTCACGGATCCTGAAGTTCAAGGATCCTGAAATTCAAGGATCCTGGAAAACAAGGATACAAATTTTACAAATAAAAGCATTATCAAATATGTGGAGTACATTCAGAAGGAGATTACCTTCTAACCTTTCAAATTAGAACTTCCACTTTTTTTTGCAGATTCTGATAGTACGGTAGAGAAAAAGTAAATTTTACTTGAAACTTTTTTTTCGATTCGTGACAGATTTGTGCATTGAACCGATTTATTCGATTCAATATTACATTTACGATTGAAATCTACACTTTTCTAGCCTAAGATCTCGATATTTTTCTTAAAAATTTGATTTACTTTTACACATTTGAATTTAATTGTACATTTTTACATTTCAGAAATTAACGAAACTTTTGTTGCAGATCACAGGAGTATTAAGAGGACTTATAAAAGTTTATCAGTAAAAAACTTACCATCAATATTTAACACCGGCAAAAGTCCTTGTCTGCATTTTGTGGGCATTAAGGGCATACCAAACCAATGTGGTTGATGATTTTCATAGGTTGCTGTTTTCGCCGGTGCAGGTTCATATAAGCAATTTCCCTCTGCTGCTATGTGCGCCAATGTCAAAATAGCTCTGTCTCTATCGTTTTCAACAATAACGCTGTGCTCGCGAAATTGACAGCCCTAAAATTGTAGAAGAAGAACGTTTTGGATTTAATGTTATAAATAATATTGTGTTTTAAATTAAATATAATACTATGTAGATATTAATTTAAGTTATCATACTTGCCGGCAACATTTAATTACTTGTTGTTTAATTACTTAGTTTCATTTAATTTTGTTTTCCTTACTTTTAAAAATTTAAATCGTTAACCAAATTAGGTTTTAGGTGTTTTTGTTTAAAAACAAAATTATATTGTAATTATTATATTTCAAAAGGGAAGGCGAACACTATATTTTTGAGCTCCCTTTCCATATTCTAGTTGTTAATATTAAAACAAAAGAGATTTTGTTTCTATACTAATTAGCATTTTTGAATAATTGCTACAAAGAAAACGTTCGCGACATAAATTTTTAAAAAAAACATATGCAAAAGACACGTAGTAATGAAAAATGATCTACAAAACTGATCAGGTCTTTATGCAAAAAATCTGATAATAGAGATAAAGCTGTTTGTGACCGTTGCATTGTGGTGAATAATTTCACATTTTATATGCCTTGGATTTCTAGAAGAATTTCAAGATGGTTACATATGTGGCAATTTCAAGCTACCGGAACCACGTCGGTCGGAATATTGTTACAGAAACATTTAATACATCTGTACGAAGCAACCAGGAGGCCCTTGAAAAACAGGTCTAAGAATTGGAAATAGAAAAGGAATTATTAAAACGCAGAGCTGAATTGGAGGATGACGTTCAAGCAATTCGCCGAAAAATGCAATCAACTCTGGAAGAACCGGAAGTTGGAATCGCATGTATGTCCAACGCTAATTACGTCAATAACTCTCCACATCCTGTAGCCGAGTTTGTTTTTAAAAGGCAAAAACGAATGCCGGTTATAATATAACCAACCGCTAAACGAACAGCTAAATTAGTTCATAGGAAAATATTTACAGCACAGCGAAGCTCTAACGCCATTCCCGAATACAGCTTTAAAACGGGACGTGGTAAGTTATTCAAGATCAAAGATGACAAAAATCGGTTTTTCGAGATTATCTAGGTTTCTATAGCTCCAATGATGTAAACATCTATTATAAAAATTGTAGAGCATAAAATTTGCGACAAATTTTGTTACAAACATTTTTTCATGCGATCAACCGTTTAAATTAATTATTATTATATTTACTCGTTTTATTTCTACTTAAAGTCTACTTTCAATAAATTAATATAAAATTAAGATATACAGAAAGTATTTCATTTAATGAGTTTACTTACACAAAGTAGGTGAATATTATCAGAGAGAAGTTAAACAACAAGAGATCCCATTGGCCATTGCGAACAAACTAAGAAAAATGTTCTGAAAATCGACCAAGTGCGATACCTCCAGGTTAGCTTGGAGACACACACAGGTTTCACACGACATGCGCTTGTGGATTACTTTCAGTGGGTGTCGGGTGGAAATGTGGTATCTCGTTGGCGACTTTTGCGTGCTCGTCTGCCGCTGCCATGTATATGTACTGCGGCTTTCACTTGGATAGTAAAAATCAATAATTCTAGAGAAATACAGGGTGGCTGATTCGAAGTGTTACAAATTCAAAACGCTCTATTTTTTTTATTTATAAATATTTTTTATTGAACCCAAAGAACAAAATGTTGAAAACTAACTCAAAATTCATAATTTGTTTTACATTTTCGATTTGGCCACCTTTGGCGCAGACTATGGCCTTAAGACGGTCAACAAAGTCATCGCACGCTGCACGAATGTGGGCCTGAGGAATACACTGCCATTCGCGGTGAAGCGCTGTCTTGAGCGCATCCGTACTTCGGTAGTTTTTACAAGGTTTTATTTAACTTCGTTTTCGGTTTCTCTGTTTCACTGTTCGGAACAAATATTGCAGTTTTTAACCAATTTCTACAACATAAACTTTCATGAATTTTTTTTATATAGCACAGATTTCAGGAAAAGAACATGTTTTAAAAAAAAATAATATGTTTATTGTCAAAATCATTGCAATTAGAGCATAATTGTTAATCAAGTATTACTGAAATTGCCTACGCATTTCAGTCAATTTCAAGGCAAAATTACCATTTGTCAAGAAGTAGACTGCTCACTGCCTGCGCACATTTTTATGTCGCTGAGCAGCGGTGGTTCATTGCCAAAAACAAGTTTCCTGCTTCGAAACACGCACATATTTTCTCCTTGCTCTCAACGAGGGGGAGATTTTTGTGTGCTGGCGAGTTCTAAATTAGGATAAATTTGCGCCTATTTGGTCGATGCACATTTTTGTTATGATTATTTTTTAGCTGAGGGGAGGGTAATTCTATTCTTCATATTTTTTAAAAGAAATGTTTTCTATTTCTCAAATGAGTAACACCGCAAGAAGTATGGAGTGGGAGCTTTTCTAATATGATTTTATAATCATTTACTAAAGCTGAAAGCACCATTAATTGCATATTGTTATATACCTATATATATATCTATGTAATATTTGTATTACACATTATATATATTATAATAATAAATAAATACTATATGAATATATTCAGTTGGATATGTTTTGTGGTAAACACCTGGACAATGTATGCGCATATAAGTATATATTTATTGATAACACCGTGCTCTCCGCTCACACGTTAAAAGGTAAGGTTCGCCGAAGGAATCAGAAATAAAATTTTACTTAAAAAATTAGATTACAAAATTTTATTTTAAAAAGCACTAAAAACTAAGAAAATAAAAAATTAATAAATTAAAAAAATTAAATAACAATGTTTTATTTTAAAAAGCACTAAAAACTAATAAATAAACTTTCTACTTATACCGCAGTATTTTGGTTACATCTAGTTTAAAATAAAACTTGGGGTGCATCTTAGAGTATAAAAAAGGAAGCGCTATAAACGTGTAAGCCTATTTCTTTCTCGCTCTAGCACATATTGAATTAACGCCTTATTTGTCACTCCATAGCGCCTTAGACCTAGTAGCGTGGAAACAAACTATTTCCACAATGAATAATATATTATATTAACCCCCTAAGTTTATCCAAAAAATTTCGCCGCCTTCGTGAAATGCTTCACTATAATAGTATTATGCGTCTCATAATCAGCCGAAGGGGTGCATCTGCATATAGATAGATAAAATTTAATATTTTGTATATGTTTCGTTTCAATGATAAGTAAAAGCAATCACTAACTGTTCATAATATTTCCAATTGATAATTTTAAATTTAAGTTATCGGTAAAATTATATTAGAAGTGTGTGTGTGTGCATTTTGTATCATCAGCACCCCAAGTTTTTATTATTTAAACTAGATGTAACCACCACTGTGGTATAAGTAGAAAGTTTATTTATTAGTTTTTAGTGCTTTTTAAAATAAAACATTGTTAGTTAGTTTTTTTAATTTATTAATTTTTTTTAGTGAATAGAATAATCTAACGGGTTCGGATCTGGAGAATTCGAGGGCCATTGTGTGTGCGAAAAGAAGTGTGGAACTTTGTTTTCAAGCCATTTCTGAGCGTTTTGAATTTGTAACACTGCCACCCTGTATATTCCTTATTTCAG
Organism: Leptogaster cylindrica; assembly: GCA_963082835.1. NCBI lineage: Eukaryota > Metazoa > Arthropoda > Insecta > Diptera > Asilidae > Leptogaster > Leptogaster cylindrica. The sequence continues at coordinate 14,114,619 of OY720107.1, forward strand.
TTGTAATTTGACTTGTGCATGCTGCTTTGCTTTAAGCGAATAACAACATTTCAGATTAATATTAAGTCTGCGAATTTTTAGTCAGTGATAACGTCAGTTAATCCGGGATTTTTTCTTCAATTGGATTGGATAAGATTGGAATTTGCCTTTTTTTAATTGTTACTTCTTGTTTTTGAAATGGGTCGTGATAAAGTGTGGGGTGTCAAATGTGTAGTTCCTTCTTGTTTGACAACTAAAACGGATAATCCGGAATTAAAGTTTTTCAAATTTCCGGTCACAGGTTCCCTCTGTTTTAAAAGGTGAATGGTGGCTTGTGGTTTGAAGAATCGTGGATCTGCCAAAATTTCATATGTGTGTTCCCGCCATTTCGAGACTAATTGTATTGGCAAGAGAAGACTTCGAAAGGGCTCAATGCCTTCAAAAAATCAGGAAAACGAATCTCAAAGTGCAACTGCATCAACTGCATTTGAGCATATCCCAATTTTGTTTTCTGGCAAATGTTATGAAAAACTCATAAAAGAAGAACTTATTACTTATGCTTGTCATGAAAATTAACCGTAAATTTTGGAGGGCTATAACTTTTCAACGGATGGTTCGATTTTAATATGTGAGGTACCGTTGGAAAGGTCTTGATAAGTAGCCACGGAAAACACTATAGCTGAATAGTTTTCGACAACCGCCTTTAGGTTATATTGGAAAAACTGAAAATTTGGTCAAATTTTCAAGTGGCCAATCTCGGGTTGTAGTGGGTGGATTTCCAGTTTGAATATGTTTTCCTAGTCCATGGCCCAACACCTTTATAACAATATCCAACAGTCATAAATTGAAAGCTTGGTTCTCGATTTCGATTTATTCCTGCATAGGTATATGTATAGTGGTGCATTTCAACAACAATCATCAGATCTTCAGATTTTTTGTTTTGCACACCCCGCGGAGAACTACCGATCTCCGTGATTATGAATTCATGACATTAGCTTAGTACTTCATGTAGCAATAAACTCCCTTTGTATTTATACAATTTTAAACATACTTCAATATTTGATGTCAAATATCTAAAAAACAGAATGTGATAAGGGAAAATGTTATTCAGTTTTGGAATCAGTATGTAAAACACCAGTAGAAAAAGTAAACGAGGTATATATTTGGAGCTTGTTGCTTATAGTGATTTGCATCTCGTGTTTTATGCCTTATATTGACTCCTTAATATTAGACAAGAGAAAGAATGAACCCTCTATTTTATCAATGAACCTTCAATCCGACGATTAGTTTCTTAATTTATGAGTCCAAATTGTACACGTTCGTGTTCTACGAGTATGGGTGCTTAAAAAATTATTTGAAACATCAGCAAACTTACTACGTCTTGAATTCCATATTATTATAATTTATAGATGCATGAAAAATCAGTGTAGTAGGGCGTTAATATTTATTTTAACGTTTTCAAAGTTTATCGCTTGTGTACACAATGAATGATTTCTTATTACCTTTTGAGCGTTTTCATCACTTCCACAATTCGGATATATCAAAACACCGTTACAACTAATGTGCATTTGATCACAACATGGTGTTTTCACGATACGCCAATAAGTCAATGGCTTACCGCTGTTAATTCATTTAATTTCGAAATTAGAAACATTAGGTAGAAACTTACATTTGGTCCCGTCAAAGTATCGTATCGAAAAGCTTGCTGGCCACAACACGGGTGCCTTCCTGTTGGGCCTGCTATCCGGCCCTCAGTAATTGGCCCCAAGAACTGAGGTAATTCCGGATGATATTGACACCAATTCATCTGAAAAATTAAAACGGAGTAAAATATCTAAATATATTTAAAAGTTTAAACATTTTATACAAACTTGATTTGCAGGAAAATGTGTCTCGCAAATACAGCAATAAAGATAATGACAGTGACCCCATAGCCTCCAGTACACCTTCCTCCACGACTTTAATTCCTTGAATAACACTGCTATGTAATTAGTTATATTCCAATATGTGTCTTTTGAGTGTAGACTAATTAATTGACCCCACCGATTTAGTCTTGTGTACGAAGAAATACAATTAATGAAGGAGTTTACAGATTGGGTTAGGTACTTGGAACATCTATAAAAAAAAAATGTTTTGAAAGATGCAAAACCAGTACATTAGTAAATATGCGTACTTATTACACCGATAAAGACCAGCTAAACTAAAATAATGTCCCCGCAATGCTTGAGGCTCTACTTCACATAAACTTTGAATCATTTTTGCCCACAAGCGTGGAGTCACTCGTTCTTTCTTGTCTTTTACCATTTCTAATTCTAAGTTAGTAAACATAGCGGCTAATCTTGAAATTATGGAATCATTTAAACAAGATAAATTCGGCGAAGCTCTTACTACTTCGTTTAGTCTTGAATGACAAAACGAAAGGCAATCCAGAAGAAGAGGTTCCATCTTAAAAGAAACAATAATAACATATATTATTAAACGTTGATTCGTACCTATATATTATATATATACAATATACATAATACATAGATCAGCTACCGGGTTTCATGCGGAGCAATAAATCTATTAATTACATTATATTATATGAATATACATATAAATACAAATAACAGGGAAAGTCATTTTATTCTATTAGTACATGTTTTTAAAAAATATACATAATATCCTTATTATGAAGGAAATTTTTAAGGACGAAGTATAAAAATGTAAATTTTTAACCAAAAATTTTCAATATTTTAAGTTTGAACATTAATATTACCCACATCAACGGATCTAGACATGTGAGACACTGTTGGAAAGGTCATAATGCGTATTTTTTATTAACTTCTTGCTTGTCTCTCTATAGTGTTTCGAACAGAAGTTATGACGCTTTTTTTAGCTCACCTCCCCACTCAGACGAAAAAGTCTCAGCCCTTAAAAAAGGGGTGAATAAGGGTGTAAAATAGGAGATGAAAATTTGCATGATAATCCGCCATTTTTAAAGTAAAAAATTCCTAAAAATTTTTATTTGGCCTTTTGTTGAAAATAAAGAAGTGTTTTTTGAAATTCAACCCCTAATATGGTGAAAGAAAAATACAAAAGGAAGGAAGGAAAAAATACAAAAAATTTGTATTTGGCCTATTGTTAGAATTAACGAAGCACGTGCATCACGATTCTTTAAAATTTCGCCCCTACGATAGGTGTACGATAGGTGAAGAAAGTTTGTATGGAAATTCGCCTTTTTGAAGTAAAAAATTAATAAAAAAAAATTGGTATTTCACCTTTTAGGTTAGAAAAAAAGCTCAATAAGAACTACCAACCTCTATCCTAATTCAACCCCCAAAAACCACCCTGGACTGAAAACAAACTAACCAACGCTTATTGTAACCCGACGTATACGGAAAACGGTTCTATGTAAGACAGGTACGTCGCGTTCTGGGGTAGTTGTAAATTCAAAATGCAATCTGATGTACATTATATTATGATTTTCACCGACCCGGGTGTAACCACGGGTAGACACTTGCTAGTACCTCATGAAATTAAGATGTGCTGAATATCATGAAACCGTTAGCCGACGTGTTCGTGTCCCAAACCTCATTATATTAGGAAACGCAATTTTCGGTAGCTCTTCAGGAGCTGCTGTGTGTGTTCAGTCTCCTGAAAGTTTCAGCTCGAAAATTGAAGTACAGTGGATGTAGTGTTCATTGTTTCTTCCTCTAATTTGCAATTGCAAGACTATGAGCTTACTATGCATAATTTTTGGAGATGACTATTAAGTGTGCCGATACACGATTTGAAAAGGATGGTGCCAAACCCACCTACGGCTCAGGCCCTACAAATGGTGTGCTTGATCCCTTTCTGGCTAAGTCGTCCGCAATCTCTTTGCATTCGATATTGCAGTGACCAAGGACGCAAGTGATCGTTACATTATTAAGAGTACCGATTAGGTTAAGCGACATAACGCACTCGCTTACGAGTTTTGAAAAAACCGACCGAAATGAAAATGTTCTTCCTGCCAATGTTCTTCTTAGGTGGGAACATTTTATAATGCTTAGAATCTCTGCTTGGAATGTAGTGTAATGTAGTGATAAAACATCCGGGAATATAATTAAATTTTCAGGAATAATGAAGCATAGTCTCGAGATGGATCGGGTGAAGTTAGAAGGAGATCGATACATATCACAAAAAATATGGCATCTTCAGATAAAGCCAATGAAAACTAGCAACACTATCCTGATTCAACCCCCCAGAACCACCCTTTACTGAAAACAAACTAACATACTATTATTGTAACCAGACCTACGGGATTCGGGAAACGGCTCTATGTAATATTCCTACGTCGTGTTTGCGGGTAGGTTTTTTCAGTCAAGGCCCAAGGGTGTTGCTCTGTAAACTATATAACAGTGTACCCTTACACAAGAAAACAGAATAATTGCAACCGGCCATTTTTAGATGCAACATTAAGTAAATAACAAAAATTATATAATTTCAAATAGAACGCGCAGGAACATAGCCGTGGAAGGGCGTAGCAACGCACGCCGGAAGTATTTTGTGTAAAAGCCGCGACTGATTTCGAACAGCGTTTCAGGGGCCAGAATTGAAAATTTGTAAAAATGTGACTAAGTAGATGCTCCTGGATCATCTTTCACCGATTTTTGATAAGTAAAGTATTACGGCAGTTATTGGAAAAAGAAGCTCGAAAATGATGAAGTATGCACATTTTTCAATAGGTAGTCGGACAACCCCAGAGGCCAGTGTTTTTGTTCAAGAGTGAAAGTATTTGTCGTCTTTTGACGTCCCGATTTTTGAAATTATATGACAATCATATATTTATAAAACTCACCTGTAAAAAACTGGCTGAAACTAGAATAGGCGCAACATTTGCCGCATCCAACTGGGGCCAGATGTCGGATTGACTCGTGTCTTTTTTGACCCATTTCATAAGCCATTCGAATATTTGTATATCACAGTGTACTGATATATCCATGTCTTCTAGTTTTTGGCCAGCAGTGACATCAGCAAAGTAGCCCATTTTAGTTATAAGAAGGTTTTGTGGACAAGAAAAATCTTTGGAAGTGTTCTTCACCTCATCGCAAACATGTATGATTATATCAGAACTGTTAAAATTAATTGTAAGATTATTATTGAATTATCCTAACTTGAATACTCACTATAGCTTTTTGTCATCCACTGGTTGGGCTACGGACTTTCGACGACTAACCTTCGCATCTCTTGGCGGCTTAAATGAACCTTCCGCATAACAAGGGCTTCGTGATGAGAACTGCATTTGTTCATTTATTCCTTCTTTCTTGTCTTCAGCTTTAGAGGCTTTTAGATTGATATTAGGGCTATTATCTCTCGTCCTCATTTTCAATGATTTACTTGCTGTAAATTCTAAATTGGGAATTACCGGAGGGCATATAAATGGGAATATCGATTCCAAAATGCCCTCACATATTACATCGTCCAATTTATTTTTAAGAATCGGATGAATTTCTTTATCTGACGTATTTATTTTGAATCTTAAAAATTTATCACCTAAAACTTTCAACGACTTCTTTTTTCCTGTTTCAGAAGTTATTTCTTCATATTTTCCTTCAGTGTTCAAACTGTGTGGCGAATCATTACTTTTTTTAGATTGACATGCTAGCAAACCGTTGATAATATTATTAGTAGCTAATTTGCGGTAATCTATATCTCCAACAGCAGTGCGATCAATATCTAATGTACAAGCATTCAATTGACAAGTAATTTTTAGAAAATCCAAAAAGTCATTCATTGATATCCTTTTGAAACAGCTTGATGATTTATCAGTTAAATCCATGTAGAATGTAATTTTTACCTTCCTTCTGGAAAGAATGTTTATTACTTATAAATATTAACTGCTGGCTTTAATTTACTTTGCTTAACGGTATTAATTTAGATGAAACAGAATCTTAGAAGGGTATAAGACGTCAGTTAAAATTTTTCACAATAAACAGTTGTGGGTAACTATGACAACCCCAGTGGCAATAGTTGTAAAGGTTTTTTGGGCTGAAATTCCCGCTTATACTGTAGCCACACATGTAGTATTGATAGCATGGTATCGATAATCTGGTTCTAATACTACATAGTATTATACCCTGGCACGTGCGTTCTTGGTACAATTTAGCATGAACGTGTTTGTAAAATTTAAAATTTGTGAAAATGTCTAATGCCCAATTTCACAGTTGAAACTTAAGTTTTCGCTTAGTTAAGCGAGCATAGGAAGCTTAAACTAAAGTTTAATTCTGCCGGATTTCACAGTTGATATTTGAGTAAACCTGGTTGAAGTTATAAGAATCAATTTTGTAGTCTACTGTATACGGTGAACTATTTGCCAAAAATGTTATTCCGCTGTTGTTAAGTGATTTTATTTGTTTGTGATCTATATTTTAATTGATTTTTATAAAAATTAAACCATTTAATTACTAAGCACATTAAATACAATTCAAAATCAAGAAGTCTAAGAGCTGGCTACATAAAAAAAGCTTATTATTGCTACATGACTGATTCCTGTTGTAAAAGGATATATATATTCCTGTAGCCAAGTTGAAATCGTCTTGTCTGCCAGCAACATCCCGTGGCTTAAAAAACATGTAAACACAAACGATCGTAGCCAACAATACTTTGGACAACTTTACTACGATAAACTTTTACAGATTGTGCGTCGTTTTAAAAATTTCATACGTACTATATTACATATACAGGGTGTTTAAAAACAACACGGCAATATTTAAGGGGGTGATTTCTGTGTTCATTTCATGAAAAAAGGTTCACATAAACATAGGTCCGGAAATGAATGGTTTCCAAGATACAGGGTGTTAAACTTTTTTTTAAATATCGGTTTTTTAACAATATCTGAAATATCTTTTGCCTGATTTTTTTGAAATTTTGCAGTATTGTTTGCATTAATAAGGAGCTCAGTTCACCTTAACTAGACTAAGGTTATTAAGTCCAGTGGCGTGAGTGGGGGCACCTTAATCAATATTATTGACAAAAAATGTGTACGCCACTTACTTTTTTCTAATTATGATATTTTTTTTAGATAAAGCAATGAAAATACAAATTTTTGTTCTCTTGAATTTTTGACGTATCTTCCTTCGTTTTCGAGATAAAACGCAAAAACCATTTGATTGCATGCCCTTTTACCATACAAAAATAGTTATGAAAAATTTGAACCATTTTTTTTTTTTTTTTGGTAAATTTTGGTAATATTGTTTTTACTTCTTGTCAACTAATTGTTTTCGCCCTGTAGTTCGAAATCAAGCAAATTAGAATAGTTCAAAATTTTCTTAAATATTTTTGTATGGTAAATGGATATTCAATCAAATGATTTTTGCTTTTTATCTCGAAAACGAAGTAAAATACGTCAAAAACTCAGGAGACCAAAAAGTTGTATTTTTGCTTGCTTTATCTAAAAATTGAAACGAAATTGAAAAGAAACTTGATAAGAAATATTGATGAATAAAACACAGGTTAAGTTGGTATTATTTATTTGAAGTATAAATAATATTTAATTTCTTCGATTAAATGTGTTTGTAGCTGGTTGTGTGAGTTGCAAACCCCTGATATTGTTGAAGTCCAACATCTTCAACATTTCCTTGGTATCTGGATCGACTTCAATTATATCCTGTTCAAGGGCACTAACAGCTGGTACGTAGTTATCGCGTCTTTCCCTTTCCTCTTCTTGTAGTTTAATTGAAATGCCACGCACTTGGGAATGTCTTAGGCGCCCCATTAAATGCGTCACATATCTAAAAGCAATAAAAACAAGTTTGTATTTTGATGTTAGATTCAACTAGTGAGGAAGTAATTGGTCACACCAATTATGATATACTCTAGGTCTAGATGTAGAAAAAAAACTCATTCTATGTAAAAATCTGGACATGCATTTTGTAACTAAGCCTAGTTTTCAACAAACTGCTTATTTTGTATTCGCACTTAACCTGTAACAGTGCAGGACATCCCTCTATCCGCAATCCGAGGACGAGTTTTTGTTTTAATAATACATATGTAAATGATATTATTTATTTTATAAAAACATTCTTTAGTTATTAAAAAAATATTCAGTAAACAAAATCAAAATTTTTGTATAAAAACGATTCAGGCTTATATGGCAACACTAAAAAGGAGTTGCCCAATTATGCTCATCTTCGAATTAAGCCTTGCAATTTTAATTAAATATTATTGTACCAATTATCAAGTCAAAGGGACAGACGGTTTCTTTTCACTTCCCAATCATGAATATACAGTTTTTTTTTTCTATCACCATTATTCCTTGATGTTGCAAACGTTCGCCCAAAACTAATCTCTAGGGTATGAAACATAGAACTATATGAAGAATAGCAACAAGACTCATTCTTATCTAACCGCAGTTTACATTTTAAAGCAATTATTAAGCATAAGAAAATGTACACGAAATTTCGAGATACATTTTGCATAGAACTCTTCTATTCCTTTAAACGCAGTGCAGGGTGAACAATTTTCAAAAACAAATCTCTGAAAGACTAATCGTAAGACTGCAGACTCACAATACACGATTGCGCATTTCGTTCTGCCTCTAAGAAATTCAGTTATTGCCTGAAATCAAGAAGGACTATCTGTCAATCTCATAGGCTGTGCTATAAATAAATGATTTACATTACTCTTCATTTAGAAAATTTAATTGATTTGTATATTTATGGAAAAAAGAAGAAAATTAAGGATTTTTACAAAATAAGTCAATATGAACGAACGAAAAAAATATTCATGTTCCTCGACTATAAATGGATATACCCTGATTCCACTTGCTTTTTCATTGTTCTTTATTGATCGTTCATTAAAGATCCAATTTCCCATTACAAGCAATCAAGAACAGGTGTGCAAAAAATCGCTAATTCACAGAAAACAAAACCGCAAACTTTTTGTATTAGCCGGCATACTAATGATTATGTTCTTTTTCATAATTATGCACATACATAGTTCGGAGGCACACTAAAAATGAAGTAGCAAAATATCTATTAAAAAACTTTAAATCTACGTATTTTTAAAAGCAGTTTCACCATGGAATTTATATACATTCACTCATCAATCCCGACATGTGACATTTATTTTGCAAATGTGATTTGTAATCATAGACATTTTACCCATAAACAATGCCTGGTATACGTTTATAATAATGTAGGGATATGTACACCATAGCTATAAGTAAATGTACATGAAATTTTGTTGAATACAGGTACAACACTGAACTGAACTAACTTGTAATTTTGTAGAATGTACTTACCCTGCAATTTTGTTCCTCAAGGGTTTCGTTGGAATTATTGCCACTTCCTCACAAATTCGCTTGTTTGTATGAAAGTCTAAAGTCAATCGAGTGTAATATTTCTCGATTATCATCTTGGCGGCTTTCTTGATGGTTTTTGTTCTTACGCGACCCTGTGGGTAACAAATAACTAATTTCAATACTACTTATGTATTTTTATATTCTTATGATTTTTACAACATTTCTACATTTAATGATTGAAATTAAATCCCAAGGATTGGGAAGATTTTTGGAAAATAATAACTATTTTGACAGATCTCGACTTACCATGATGGCGAAATCTTACGGAAAAGGAATTATTATGCGGATGTAGTGCTGACAGTGACAAGTGACAGCTGAAGTTTGTTGATGATATCAGTCCAGTAATAATCTTTTTAAGGCATTAGGCATACAACTCGCATATTGTTCAATTGGTATAAAGTAAAAGCATTAGATATCAAAAATAAATAACATTAAATAACCACCGAATAATTAAACATTTAATTAAACTATTAAAGTTCTATAATATAATATTATATTATATAAGTGAATAAAAAAATTACGACTTTACATCTTTATGGTTAGTGTACACTACTCACTAGACGTTTTTTTAACGCGCAACGGCGCAATACGAAGATATCAGCTGAAGCCTGAAATGCATGATAATTCCTAGATCGCATTTAAAAATTTTACTACAGTTAACTACGTTTTAAGCCGTATTTAATATTTATGCTATTTGATCATGATGCATTTACCTTCATTTGTTTAATTTATTCATAAGCTTTAGACAAGCCGTAACAGTAACAATCTACAAATAAATCTAATAAAACATTTGAAACTAAACTAATAAAATATAATATCACTGCCTTGAAACTTGAAAGTTTGGTGGTGTTACTTACATTTACTACATTTACATGTAGGGTTTAACCTGGGTTGAACCCAAGTTCGACTCCATGTAAACGCGCGAGTCGAGTCCAAACCGGGTTGAACTCGACTCGACCCAGCTTTGCTACCTGGGTCGTCGAGGGGTCGAGTTAAAATGCTTGTAAACGCGGATTGATTAGTCGAGTTGGCAACTCGATAGCCTTTTCATATTATCTGAGTAATTGGCCAAAACATAAGATTTTATTCGAAATCAAATTCCTTAAAATGTCTATAAAATTTAAATGAAACTCGAAAAAAATGGTTAATATAATAAATCAAATTAGTGCAATAAACTGTCACTGACTACGTTTGAACTCGATTTCGACTCGATCCCTCAAACCCGACGTGCTCACTTGCACAAACTTGTATCTTTTGACTCGATTTTTCGACCCTGCATGTAAACATAGTATAAAGAAAGTAACAGAAAAATGAAACTCATAAAGAGTTCGTTGAAAAACTTTACTATAGTCAACTACGTGGTAAGTCAAAGTTATGCTGCAGAACGTCTTTCTACTACCGAAATTATACTTTACCACGGTAGTTTTTGATTTGATTAGCGTTATTAAAAAAAATAACTTAAATTTGTTTAACAGAAATATATTTTTCAGTTTAATATCTGTATTTACCCTTTTACAGCTGTTCTTTGTTTAAGTTTAGTTTTCAAACTAAACTTTAAACTTCTTCTTTCTATCTGTCATTCGAATACTTACTAGAGGCTGACCCTGCTCCTGAGTACAGTTAAAATTTTTCCACGAGATAGTTAACTACGAGAATTTTGAATGCAAAATAGTTATCCTCATAGTTATGTTGTAGTAAACCACGGAGTTTTTGAACAACCAAAGTTTACTACAGTTGACTATAGTTGAGTGTTTGAACGTGCTCAAAATGTAGTTAATGCTTTAGAACGAGTCTAATTCTTCAATCTTCAGCTTTATACTCTGATTCAGCGCTTACTTGTATAGCTGAATTTAGCACGAAATCACTATTAATCGCGATTTTAGCGAACTGTCTGTCTACTAGGGTATTACTGAAATTTTTGCCCACAACTAGACATGTAATCAAGTTGAATACGAGTGTTTTTTAATTTTCTATTCATTATCTGTAACTGTTGGTGAAGTAAATTAATCAAGTGTCTATATATAAAATTATTGCACTTTTCTAAACTACATCATTTTAATCGTTTCCCCAAGTGGAATAGTTTAATAGAAAAAACATCAATTGCAGTGTGCAAAAAGTGAAGTGTCAAAAAGAAAATCAATATTAACGTGCCCTTTTCAATACGTGTTTTTCATCTCATTTATTACCTTAAATTTGTATAGGCACAAGTTTTAAAATTAGCAATTATATTATATCAAAAACTATCCGAAATTTCTTAAATTGATTGTTCTTATATGTACATTTTGCATTAAACTATTCACTGAAAAATTTGGTAAGTATTATAGAGTATACTTAATACGAAGAATTAAGCATTTTAAATTTCGATTTATAAATTATGTTTTAATAGGTAAGATCTATGCAAATGTATATTTTGAATTATACTTAATACTATATGTAGCATTATAATACATAGGCGAACTAGTGTTATTTATGTGTTATATTATATTCGTTGTTAAGCTGAGCAGAAAGTTTTTCGAGCTTTATGGTAACTGTGTCCAATAATGTCCAATAAAATACTATTCATACAAATAAAATGTTCTGAAGTATGCTAGAGCACTCAAGAGCAGATTCTAGGTACTCAGCTAAACAAAACAAAGTTCCGGTGTGGAGATAGCCACACATTACTTCCATGTTCATCATATCGTTAACGGCAATGACAAACAAAAAAGAATTGTCTGCAGGTGTCGCTCATTTCGGACTGCTACTTCTGCACCCACGACCATAACCTAAAAAATGTTGGACCCGTGGACACATTTTTAACTGTAAGTTAGCCAAATCAAATGCGATCGAACTCAAAATCAATAGGCATGATCTCGACATATTACCAGACATTTTGGTACAAGTCCCGGGAAATTTAATTTATTTTGACGGCAGTTATCGTTGAAAATCGGAAAATTATAAAACCCATTATAACTCCCTTATTTTAATACTTGGTGAACATATTGTAATCTAAACCTGAATAGTCTAACGAGCTGAACAAAACTCAAAAAGAAATTTTGAAAAAGACCGATTTTTAAGGAAATTATGACCATTTTAAAAAACAACGGAGCTACGGAGCGACGGAGCGACTGAACGACACCAAGCTAAAAACTTCCAGAAAGTGTTTTTAAGTACTCCCGACAACGATTCCATAATTTTTTCGGATACTCATTTTTCGCACCATCACCATACTTCCATTCCTATATATAGGAACATGGAAGTAAAATCTCAAATCCCTCAAAAGAAATTTTCAGGTGCAAAAAGATTTATTTTTTCAAAATCTATTTCGATGAGTTCAAATAACTTTTATTGAAGTACTTAGTCCCATTCAAAATTTGTATAAAATCGCTTGAAACTTATGTTGCAACTTCTTAAATATGTTTGATGAAATTTCTATACTAGCAATGTCGGATCCAGATATCTGCTGCATGGTCAAGAATTTACAAACCAAATTTTAGGAAAATGATACGGAACGAAATAAAAATGGGTAATTTCAATTAATATATTTAAAAAAAAAAAAAACGGCATTTTTTGAAAATTTCGTGATTTTATTCAGAGAAACGACCAAGCTCCAAGCCCCGTATTTCCCACAAATTACTTTTTGAGCTCATAAATGGTTTTCTCGTACTTGAAAACATAAAGACAGACCTACAGATGCCGCGGCTGGTATGCTGGAATTCGCGTGAATTTCAGAATTCGCCAACATATTTTGAAAATCCATTTCCGGTTGACATTTCGATCCAGCAAGCGAGAGATTTTGTATTCAGTGGGGTCGAAATAGAGGAAAAACGTTTATTCCCCAATTCTTACGTATGTAATGTTTCTTGCATTGTCCTTTTTAGGTAGATTTCGAAGAAAAGCTACCTATTGAGATGTATATTGTATACCATGTCACGACTTTATATATAGTACCAAAGAACATGTAATATAAAGAAGGTTCATCTTGTACAAAGAAAAATTTCATACGGGTCGTAATATTACGACCCGCTCTCATGACATATCTCCACATGTATTTTCTCTGATGACCCGCTCGATACATCTATGAGGACCCGCTGCATAAAGCGGCCCATAGACGTCCAACTTGGTTGTCAACTAAGTTGCCAACATGCCATGTTGTCGACAATGTTGGTCGTCTGTGGGTAGGTTGACGGTTGAAAAATCATGTTGAACCCAATGTTGGAGTGAAATCAAAAATTTTTGATTTTTGTGGGAGTGGCCATAATATTGAGGACAATGTTTTGACGTCTATGGCAAGGTTGACAACTTACTTCAGCAACATCATTTCTATTAAAGAATTTGTAGAGTACACTTCGTGAAGTAAAGCCTCAATAATGCAGATGGATTGAATTGGAGAGTATGCCGGATTGGCGAGGGACCCGGAATATAGTAAAAAATATTTCTATAGTAAATATAGGCATTACAATAAAGTTATTATATCAAAAGAACGTCATTTCAGTAATAGCACACATTTTTATCTGCAATATTTTGTTTCTGTTCTTTTTAATATAGCCGACAGTAGACTGTCATATTTCGCTTAAAATTACGTTTATGACTTAAATAGTCAAATAACTCAAATAATGAACAGGTTTGGTCATTCTAGGATTTTCAAAAAGTAGAAAAACATTTTTCACCTTGATATTTTCAAAAAGGTTTGGCAAAAAATTATTGACGTAGGAAATATCTCTGTAAGTAGGTATTAGCATTTTCAATTCAGGCGTTTTTTATGATAATTATTCTTAACTACTGAAAACTTTCAACGCGTTTTTTCCAAAACCGCATTTTCCAAACTTGGAGAACTCAGAAATATCAGCGGCAATTCAGTTGAAAGCTGAAATAATAAAACGTGCTCTCAGCATAAAATTTTGGAAAAAGTGATGTTGACGACCAAGTTGGCAACTTGATCATTCAGTCTGTAGACTCAATCGCAACCAAGTTGGCAAACCTAGTTGACAACCAAGTTGGTCGTCTATGGGCCGCTTAAGACATAAGACGTCAAGAATTTCTCTTCTTCGGAGCTCTTTCACTATATATTCTCGCGCGAGAGCAAAACTATAAGATTGAGGTTGATCCGTGCTGACTTTACTGATCGATTGCGTGTTTCCTGTTTTCGTTTTTATTTAAGGGGAGTCTTACCAAAACTCCCAATTCTCAAGTACAATTAAACCCGCACAAATCAGCACAGTCCACACAAATCGGCCGAAATCTAAAAAAAAGGATAAGCAAAAAGAGCAAAGCATGCTCTCTTATTGCTCGCAGAAGAGTTCTTTTCAGTTCATTTCAAACGTGAGCGCAATGATTTTTCTCGTCTATGCAGATGAAACTTCTTGTTGTTATATGTTCTTTGATAGTACGAAACCACCCCCTGTTCGAAAGTTTATATACAGGGCGTTTTGAGGGGGTTGCAGATATTTTGCATATGGAAAGGTGGGGTCATTGTGAATATTTTGAGCCAGATATATTATAGTCCAAAGTCGCATGGTTTTTGAGATATTCGCAAAATTCTGATTTTCTGCTAAACAGGGGTGTTATAGCCGTTAACAGCCAATAATGCATCTAATTAGAGTTTTTTGTCGGACTTATTTGTGTTTTTTTGTTGTGCTATGAAACAGTCCATTTCTAAAAATTAGTTAGGCTCGTCCATTCAAAAATCGTTTTCTGAGAAAACGCAGTCAGCTGGTGAAATACGATAAACATCATTGGAAAGGATACAAATTAAGGATGTTTTAAAGTTATTTGAAGGGTGATACACTGGGTAGTTTCTTTGTTACAGATGACGGAACTTACAAGACAGATGTGAAAAAATACTTTACTTGGTATTATTTTGCCTTTATTTTTTTATTATGCACCTTGTCCGCTGCGGTAACATTTTCATTCGATGGACTGTTTCTAGCACAACAAAAAAACACAAATAAGTCCGACAAAAAACTCTAATTAGATGCATTATTGGCTGTTAACGGCTATAACACCCCTGTTTAGCAGAAAATCAGAATTTTGCGAATATCTCAAAAACCATGCGACTTTGGACTAAAGCATATATGGCTCAAAATATTCACAATGACCCCCCCCCCCCCCCCTATCAATATGCAAAATATCTGCAACCCCCCTCAAAACACCCTGTAACACGCTAGCGGCCGTATTTTTGAAGATATTGGAACCAAATTTTAATATGTTATTTCTGGGGTTAATAACTCGGTTAAGTTCGTTATTGAGCAAAATCGGCCCACGGGGGTGGCCGGGGGAGGGGGTTGAAATTTTGAAAAAATTATATCTCAGCCTCTATGAAGTTTAGAGAGAGACTTTATTTGCATAAATAAGAGTACTCTCTATGAGGTTAACGGTGACACAACCAAATTAGGGGTAGGTGGGGTACGAATGGGGGTGGGGGTGCAAATTCGAATTTTTCTAAACCACTTCTTGTGGGGTATCGTTGAAAAGCGCTCGATGAGTAGTTTATAAATCCATAATTAGTTTCTCGATTTTAATAGAAATGATCCCAATAAAAGCAATCAAAATACTTCAAAATCTACCTC
The DNA here is from genome assembly GCA_963082835.1 of Leptogaster cylindrica. Classification (NCBI taxonomy): domain Eukaryota; kingdom Metazoa; phylum Arthropoda; class Insecta; order Diptera; family Asilidae; genus Leptogaster; species Leptogaster cylindrica. Next base: position 14,130,471 of record OY720107.1, read on the forward strand.
AGCCTGTAGGCCTGCCTAAAGGGATTTTTTTTTTAAAACATACCTAGTCTAAAATTTTGGGATATAACACGAATTTGTAATTACATTGGTACTATAGGAATTTTAGAGTTAGTAGGAACATTTCGAAGAAAAGGATATCGGTACCATGTTAGACTCCGTAATTTTGAAGATATTTGAACCAAATCCAAATTCACGTTCATTAATGACAATCATTACAGCAAAAGGAACCGGGTAAATCTGATAGAATTTTATATGAATTATATTGAAAAAGAAGGAAGAAAAAAGTTTAATATTATTACTTGGCTTTATAACGATTTTCATTCATATTTTTCTTGTAGACAAATCAAATAAGGATATTTTTTCGGCTAAAAATATTTATACATTCAACTTTTTACAGAAAGACCTTTTGAATTTTACTTCAACATGGAATTTCGGTTTAATTTGAATGACTTGTTTCCACAACGTATTGTCAAAATCAACTCTAATTTATTGCCGACAAATTTTCGAGGGGACAGGAGAACTGCTTTGTTGGTTACAAAATTTATAAATATTACAATAAAGATATATCTAAAAGATATATTTGCAGGGAAACAACTACCAAAGTAGCCGAAATAATAAATATCATGGGAGAAATGTCTGCAAAAGCACAAGGTCTTGCAAAACCTGTTACAACCGCTCAAAAGTTACGAATGTCGGACCAAAATATTTTTCTACTTTGTGACCACGACGCAGGAAAAAAGTGAGTATGAAACAATGCTAAATATTTAAGAGTTGAACGGTTATATGTTCATTGTTTAACTGTTTACAGTATACCTACATATGAAAAACTTGATTAATTCATCTATATTAACTTCGCCAAAAGTTGTGCCACTTTGCCCTTGTGTGTTTGTGCCGTTAAGAGCCTCCTCACCTAACATTTTGAAATCGACCAAAGTTGATACCTCATAACTCCTTTATTTCTGAATGGATTCTAATGAAATATACATCATTTAATAGATTGAAGGTTAGAATAGGACGTGAATAGAGGAATTTTTAAACAAGGTCCTAGATTTTTTTTATAACGATAACGGTTTAACGGTAGCACAACGGGCTATGTGTGAAAAAATAGATATTATTCTGAATAACAAATTGAATAGCAAGAAAGTTCAACAACAAGTGCCCTGCATTATTTAAACATGAACAAAGAGGCAGTCATACTAATAAATGAGATAGACATATTGACTACTCGAGCGCGCGTGAGCGAGACAAGTACACAACAACAGTTTTATTTTCTCACTTTTTTCCATTCCCAACCCTCGGAGTGAAAAGTATTTTACCTGGGAGAAGAATCTTGAGATCATTCGTGAATTTATCAGGAATGCAAAGAAATGATTTGAGTGGTCAGAGTCTGATATTTGGAAACTAGACGAGTTTTATGAAGGGTTTACTGGAAAAAAGTCGTAAAATACTCAAAAACACAAGCAAACCGGACTAACCGGCGCGGAATTACCCGACCTGTCCTAGCAATAAGTTCCCTAATGCAAACGTTTGTAAAGGATGCGATTCAAATACAAACTACCATATAACAAAGCAATTCTGTTAAGTAATAAAGACAAATATATAACTTCATTCATAAAAAAAACTGTTCGTTTTTAATGATAATTTATATAATCTTTAATAACAGATAAAGAAGTGGCTTAATTTAATAACATTTCATTTCATTCGCGAATCATTCAAAAACGATATTTATTGCGAATGAAATCTATTTTCCATTCTTTTGAATTGCATTCGTTTTCCCGAATATAAAATAAAATTCTTGAGAATGAAGAAATAAAATTCGCGCGAGAATGAAAAAGAACAATTTATTGTGTTAATTATTTTGAAGGAAGAATAACTTTTTTCCCTTATTATTTACACATTTACTGCCATACAATGTAATTATGTATTTTTTACGCTCTTTCATTTCATATACAGTAGCGAACAAAAATCTGGAAACATTTTGCATGTAAATTTTGCAACCCCGCTATAAGCTTGGCTGTTTCATATTCCTCAGAACTGAATACACCTACATATAATGCAATCCATCCTTCACTCATTTAAAATACAGCTTTTTGATCTTACGCGAAAGAGACAGCATCGCAAAGAGAGATAGGTATACACAGCAGTTTTTTCCGCGACATAAATGTATCTGAATATCCTCCATTAAATTGAACTTACATTCCACAGCATCTTTACCCTCCGCATATATCAACGTATCATCTGCGTACATAGCAATCCGGCTCTTTTTTAAAACTTCGGGCATATCATTAATATATAATATAAAGAGTAGAGCCCCCAGTATTGAGCCTTGCGGAACTCCTAGTTCAACGCAATGAGGGCTAGATAAGCAATTATTTACTTTTGTCTGCTGCGATCTCATCATCAAATACGATCTAAACCACTTTAGTTCCTCATCCCGAAATCCGTACATACTCATTTTTCTAATTAAAATCTCACGATCTATAGTTTCAAAAGTGCTTCTGAAGTCAAGAAATAATGCCATGGTTTTATTCTGCCTTCCACCAGCTTTCCATTCCTTCAACCCGGTAATTAATCGCTTTCTCACAAGAATAATTTTTCCTGAAACATGATTGATAAGTTGACAAAATGTTGTAACGTTCAAGGTACTCAATAAGCTGCCGTTTTACAACAGTTTCAATTATTTTCTCGCAAGTTTTCAGAGTATTTATTGGACAAAACTCATCACTTTTATTTGTATTCATAATTTTCTCCACAGGAGTTACTATAGAAACCTTCCATGAATTTGGGAATTCACCTGTTGTAAGTGACTACTATTTGTAGTAGTGTAATTCCCACTAGCTCCCAGTTGTCCAGAATCATTCTTGGACTAATTTTTTCATGATCTATTTTGTTTTTCATACTTTTACAAATAGTCTGAAGATCATTTAGTGTGACTAGCTGAAATTTAAATCTACTTTCAACCGCACTTATATAATTTACATACTCCTTATCCTCAATTGACGCATTTATTTCTTCTACACTTTTAACGAAATACTCATTAAATTTGTTCGCTATTTCCTGCTCAACCGTACACACTGAATCTCCGAAAATAACCTTATTAATTTTATTTCTCGTTTGTCGTAAAACTAGCGTTTTTAACTCTCTCCACATATTTTTCTGCCCATCAGCATTCATAATTGTGTTCTTTATGTAATTGTTTTTTGTATCCTTACACTTTAATTTTATATCTGTTTCTTGCTGTCTTATATTCCTTCCAGCTCTCATCTGTATTTATAATCTTCGCTCGCAGGTATTTTTGAATTTTCTCTGTTTTCATCACTGTTAGCTCCCGATTAAACCAATTACCATTTTGATAAGTATGGGTAAATTTCTTAACCTAGACTAACTTTCTTAATACTGTCCTAAACGCCTTTTCAATATTGGAAGCATTTACATGTATATCAGCTGATGCATTGAAAGCCGTATCGATTTTGCTCAATTCCCGTGGAAAAACTCCTTTCCTTTCTTAGTACCTCAATACTGTTTCCAACCATCAAACGCCTATCTTTGCCAGTAATAGCAATCACTATACTTTCGTGATACGAGATCTTTTTTGTTGGGTCAATTGTAGCTTTAACGTTCTGCATGTTCGTAATTAAATAGTCAATAGTTGTTCTAGATGTCGCTGTTGTCCTTGTATACTCTTTTACTAATTGCATTAGGCAGTTATCATTTAGCACTCGTTCTATCTCTCTTTTATACAGATCATTTCTTGACCAATCTATATTGAAGTCCCCTGCTAATATTAAATTTCTCGAATCACCAGCAAGTGTTTCAATACTTTCTTTAAAAAAGTCACAAAATTCTCTTTCAGAGCTGTTCGGTGACCTATAAATAGCACCCACCACTATCTCAACATTATTATAATTACATTTACATAAAAGCAACCATCTCTGATATAATCTACCTGTAATTTGTAACATTCCATTTTTTGGAGACATATTATAGTTCCTCCGGATCTGGTTAAATTTGAAAGACATGATATGGCATTAAAATCATTGATTCTTATTTCATCTTCTTCAATTTCCTCGGTCAAGTGTGTCTCCGATAAGAATATAAATTCATATTCATGTTCATTCGCAATCAATTCAAGCTCCTCAAAATTATTGGATAAACCTTGAATATTTATATGTATATACATTTAATTTCCCTTGATTGCTTAAAATCCAATTAAGTTCTTCTTCCCCTCAAGTTTTTTTTACAAATTCATGATCGATTTCAATTAGCCTGCCCCCCAATAAAATATACCACCTGTGCATCACGAATATTTCAAAAAACTTCCACACAATGATCGTGATATAGTGTATCTAAATAGTTTAACGAATCCTTTTAATTTTAAGAACAAAAAACAATATTTTATTTTTAATTCATCTAGGTATATTAACTTCGCGAAAACTTGCTTGTTTGTTTATTTGTGGATTTGTGTATTTGTGCCGTTAAGGAAAACCGTTCGACGGCTAATTAACAGACTTCCCGTCATCCAATCGAGCTAAAACTTTACAGATAGGCTCATTGTCGGTGACGATGCATTCTATCAAAGTGTTATTTCGTTACCACAGAAGGAACGGATAAAATCTTTAATAATAATGCAAAAATGACAGCGTTCTGCACTATGCATAAAAAAATTATCATAAAACCTAGTCATATTTTCTTTTTTTTTAATTAATTTTAATTGTCACAATTTTGAAAATACTTTGTAGATGAATAAGTAAAAACTTTGTTTTTACGGGTTGTTTTTTTTTTTCAAATAAAATATAAAAAACACAACAACTAAAGCATAAAAGCAACAAAGTATATAAAATGGGTGAAAATTCTAAATTCCAAACATTTTTAATCTTTAAGTCAATATTCGTAATTCGTATGCATAGATATCTCGTTGCATGGAAAATTTAAAGTTTACGCAAATATTAAATTTCAATACATATCAGAGGCCTGCTCAAATTCGTACCAGAAGTTTACATAACATCACTGTCCGCGTCATATAAATTGTCACAGTGTCATCTGAATGTGTGTTGCGATTTGCGAAAATGCTTTTCATTCGAAATTGAGATTCGTATTCCCAATTTGTCTTGACTTGAAATGTTGGATTGTTGCAAATATTGCCATCTACCGTGCTAATGTCAAGTGGTAGTTGTCACATCTCCTTCTTTATATAATCAACGGTGGCATTGATCCCAGAGTTGTCCTCCCTGGAATGCGGCGGGTAACGTGTGTTATCGAAGAGCTGGTGTAGTCGGTGGAAGATTTTGTAAAGTCTTCGTTTTTTCCATGAAGAGCTTTTTGCGTGCTTGGTCTAAACTCTAAAGTTGTTGAGCGTAATACCACAATTTTCCATTTCAATATTTAAGTTTTTTTTTTTCAAAACCAGAAATTGATCTCTTATGATCTCTGAATTTGCTAAACGAATATAATTAGATTTATTCTATAAAAATATTTATTATTATATTTGCAGTGGCGCCATTCTGGGTCTTCTAAAGGTAGGCAGCAAATCATTGTACATCTTCGATGAAAATGGTGATACTAAAATGGTTTATGCTCCCTGTGTGCTTGATTTTTATATTCACGAATCTCATCAAAGAACAGGGCTTGGTAAAGACCTTTTCGAAGCAATGTTGAGGGAGGAAAATATTAAACCAGAAAAAATGGCTATTGACCGACCTTCGGATAAACTTTTGGGATTTTTAAAGAAACACTATGATCTCGATAGAACAATACCACAAATGAACAACTTTGTGGTTTATGACGGTTTTTTTGATAAAGCTGATGTGATTGAATTAGAAGAGGGTTCGAACGGCAATGGAAATAACGTCTCTATAACAAGCAGGTAATGAACAATTTATTAAACTTTTAATTATACTTTTATTAGATTTGAGATCTACTTATATAGATCGCTTAATCCGGGTTGTAATAGCGACTTCATCCTGAAATTTTTAAAATGCAAGAGTCCAGTATAATGTGTATAGTAGTATGCAGTAAGTTTTCAAATTATAAGGATTTAAAAAAAAATCAAGAAAATTGACACCCTGTGTTGATCTTTCAAGAACTGTGGCTACAAACCTTTGTTGGTAATAGTGTAGTGATCGAAAAAAAGTTGGGTGATAGAATTGAGATAAAACGTGTGACTACGGTATTTTTACTAATAGAGGTCTAATTATCAGTAACTAAGTCTTGTTTATAACTTTTAAATGGGCAGTTAAAGCCGTAGTGGGGTTTTAGTTTTTCTTACTTTATTCTTTTTATATGCGCTTTTTGAAATCTACATGCCTCAAAAGGAAAAATGTCAAAATTTCAGGGAGGAGGGGGTTAGAATTTTTGATTTCGGGCTCGATTACAAAATTTATTATTAGAAATAATAATAATACCATATATTTTGGAATCCCTGGAATTTTGACATTTTTCCTTTTGAGACATGTAGATTTCAAAAAGCGTATATAAAAAAGGGGATCCACCGACCACCTGTACCCGTCTGCCAACCAGGCTATTTCCCGAAAACTCCTGGAAATAAATCAATGAAATATTGTTCAAAAATTGAGTGCCATCTGACAACGGTCCTCCCAGCTCGAGGATCTGATCGACAGATATTGAGGAGGGGAAATTGATTCGAGATTCAGGGAAATTGATTTGCGGATTTGCGTCCTCCTCGAAGGAGCACAAAATCGTTTGTAGGTATTTTGGAGAAGCACAAAAAGCATTCTATGCGATTATAAATGTTTAAATCATAAAAATTGACATTGATCTTTTTTTCTGCCCCCTTTACCGTGCTCTTTCCAGACGAGCACAACATTTTATTTTAACGGCACAAAATAGCACAAATCGAGCACAGTTTACATCTATCTTCCTGGTTCATTTTGTGTGATTTGATTTTTTATGGTTAACTTGGTCCCCCATTCTGTTTTTGTCCAATATCTCAGACGTATATTGAGCACAAAATTAAAAAAATAAAACACAATTCAGCACAAATAGAGTACAATTTGGAACCCTTTTATTGTTTACCTGGGGGTCCAACTTAATGGAGCCAGTCTAATATGATATTCACAATAAAGTACACATTACTCCTAACTTTTGACTAAACAGGGACAATCTGAAGAGATGGAGTTGAGTTGTCCATTATAGATAGCGTATTTTTCATGTGTTGAATGCAATTTGAAATTCAGTTTCGACCAGTGCACGCAGCTCAAAAGGATTTTACCTTACAGATATCAGAGCCATGGCCAAACATTTGGCAGTGAGAGCATTCCGTAACCTGTTTCGGCCTCGTGGTTTACTCCAACTTGACTCTTACGTAGTTTATGGCTTTGTCTTTCAATTTTAATTCCTTTATTGTAATGGAACCTTTAGTTAGCAAAGTATCAGGTTGAACAAAAATGTTTCCGCCAAAAAATTTTTGATTTTAAAATTAAAAATGTATACGAAAACAGCTAAGCTAGGGAGGATAATAATCTCCGTTCAAATCTACTATCGTCTGCCAACGTTTTAGAAACTTTGCAATCCCTTCTGCGAAGAACTGTGGTGTGTGCGAGTCCAGAAAGAGATTGACCTCATTTTTGACCTCTTTTGAAGTGATGATTTAGCCATCAAGATGCAGCTGCAAATGCGAAAACACGTAGAAATCCGAAGGGGCCATGTCTGGGTTGTATGGTGGATGTTACATCAAATCCACTTCTAGTCGTAGAGCGTCCAGTCGGTCATCGGTCAAACAGGCCGCTTTTCTCTTGCGCTTTTCTTCATCTGTCAATTCGTAAGGAACCCAGCGGTTGAGCTTAAACGTCAGATTTATGCGTTTTAAAGCATTAACTATTGTTTTTTTTTGACAAACGTTAAGCTCTAACGCAATAATTAGCGTTGAAAAATTCTGTTTTGCTCAATAATTTTCCTTAACTGCTCACAATCAACTTCAATAGGACGGTCAGAACATGGGTCATCTTCAATGTCGAAATATCCAACTTTAAACTTTCGAAACCAAACTTTGACTGAAAGAAAGAAAGAGTATTGATACCTAAACTTCCAAACATTTGGCGGAAAACTCTTTAATCAACCTGATATGTGCCACAGATGACATAAATGACGATAAGCTTATTGTATTCGCCATTTTTTTGGCCCTCCATGCAAGTCAATCCCAAACCAAAGAATATTATAACTAAGGTGTGACACCTTTTTGTTATGTATGCGAGATATTTTGCCACATCTACAAATAACAAAAATACCGTATTGATTAAAGTGTAAGGAACTATCATGTTTGCTTCAAATCTCATCGTCTTATGTAAATAGTCATTAGGGCGACTGAACCCGCAAGCAATTACAAATTCCAAACCTGTGTGAAGTTGACCCCTCATTTTTAAAATTTTGAAAAAAATGATTTCAGTTCTAGTGAGTTCGAAGAAAAGCTACCTATTGAGATGATTACCATGTCACGACTTTCGAAAAATTCTTTCATAGTTTTTCGTTTCATGCCTCCCTGAGTACGAAACCACCCCCCGTTCGAAAGTTTATATATACATATATATATATATATATCTATATAAATAAAAATGTAAATGTCCGTTTGTTACACTCCGCTAATCTTCGAAAGTTCTTCACCGATTGCTTTCAAATTTTGACACAACATTGTATTCGACTACAGTCAGGTTTTTCTATACTTTTTATATTTGTGGGAGGGTTGTGGGGGGTGGGGTGGTAGCCACCCCTCTTGGGGTTGTCCAATTTGGGTCGTGTGAGGCATCAAATTAAAGCTCTTACTTTTTTCATTCGAATATCGTTAAAATGCGTGGTTTGCTAATTTCTCTATAGAGGGGTTGTAGGTTGGTGCGGGGGGTCTGATTTTTTGCTTAAATGCTTTCTTTACCATAATGTTCTACATATTTCATGGGAACATTTCAATCTTCTATGTTTAACCGTTATACGGATTTTAGTGTGAAATAATTTTGTTCAGTTTATTCAAGTAAAATGTTTTTACGTGGAGGTACTTAAATTAAAATCCGATAATCCTCTAAACTACTTATCACAGAGAAAAAATAATCAGATCAAAATGTTCGCAAAAGACCGTAGATGCGATTTAATATGCATATGTCAGACAGATTCTATATAGTCCAGTCATTTAAGCAAAAAAAAGGGGTCAACCTCGGAATGAGAGATAATAAGCTGGAAACTCGTATACACCTTGATTTTGGTTTTCTATAAGTTGTCTCAAAAGTCTCATAAAATCTCGTGTCTGCGTGGTAAGTTATTCAAGATCAAAGATGACAAAAATCGATTTTTCGAGATTATCTAGGTTTCTAGAGCTCCAATGACATTAACATCTATTATAAAAATTGTAGAGCATAAAATTTGCGACAAATTTTGTTACAAACATTTTTTCATGCGATTAACCGTTTTTGAGATAGAGGGCGCAGAGCGCGCAGCGCTTAGCCATACATACTGTAATGCAAGGTCAACTGTGAATCTCCGTGAATTATGCCGTGTTTAAAGTTACTAAATCCTTAAAATATAATTAACAATGAATAATTTATATTATTTATTAGTTAATAACATACATTGTATTTAACAACATTTTTTTTTATATATCTAATATACACATATACAATTAATAATAACACTAGTTTACAAAATAAAAAATTTTTTATGTACATTCAATGCCATTATAATTTTCCTATGTAGTTTGGCCCGTTAAATTCGAAAATCACAATGAAAATTTTTTATATGGTTAGGTTTTCGAGAAATGAAATTTTGGACCTTTTTCTCGTTTTTTTCGGAGATAGCTTCACATTTTAGGCCCTACCTCGAGTCAGAAGGGTCTGATTGGATCGCACAAGATGTCCCATTAAAGATAATCAAATTTCCAACAATCGCTTTTAACATTCTTTTCAAATAGGCTCAATAGTTCACATGCTATGGACCAAAATATACAGGGTGTCCCGTAAATCAACGTCAAGCCGGAAACGGGTTATAGGCCAAGGGGTGACAGTTATCAGAAAAATAAAAAAAAAAAATTAGGTCATGTATTTTTCAAATTATAACGATTCAAAGGAAAATCGAGAAAATGGCTACCCTGTGATGATCTTTTAAGTACTGTGAATAAATCTCTCTACTTTCCTTCACTTTTTTTTGGATGTAACCCTGACAACCTCTTCAGTAAAGTGCAGTCTAAAATTAAAACACAAGTGCCTCAATTTTAAAGAAAATATCACTTTTATTCCCAACCACGTAATCAAAATTATTTCATGGTTCAACTTCAACTGACTGTCCTGAAAAAAACAGTACTACGGTATTTCGGCAAGTTCCGTAAAAAGTTGGCGCATTTAGTGCTGATTCCAAAATGGTCTGCCACTTGATATAATATTTCTTAAATAAAGCTAAGGATTTTTTTTTTCGTAAAAGAAACCCATTTTATACTAATTATTTTGATCACATTTTGTTAAAATGGTTCTGCTGCTGGCTAAGCTTTCTCTAAGTTCAGAACTTTAATGTGCAAGTTGACTGAGACTTTGCTTATTTGACACTTAGCTTAGCGAGCAGCAGAACCATTTCAATAAAATGTGATCAAAATAATTAGTATAAAATGGGTTTCTTTTACGAAAAAAAAATCCTTAGCTTTATTTAAGAAATATTATATCAAGTGGCAGACCATTTTGGAATCAGGACTAAATGCGCCAACTTTTTACGGAACTTGCCGAAATACCGTAGTACTGTTTTTTTTCAGGACAGTCAGTTGAAGTTGAACCATGCAATAATTTTGATTACGTGGTTGGGAATAAAAGTGATATTTTCTTTAAAATTGAGGCACTTGTGTTTTAATTTTAGACTGCACTTTACAGAAGGGGTTGTCAGGGTTACATCCAAAAAAAAAAAGTGAAGAAAAGTAGAGATATTTAGTCACAGTACTTCAAAGATCATCACAGGGTAGCCATTTTCTCGATTTTCCTTTGAATCGTTATAATTTGAAAAATACATGACCTAATTTTTTTTTTATTTTTCTGATAACTGTCACCCCTTGGCTTATAACCCGTTTCCGGCTTGACGTTGATTTACGGTACACCCTGTATAAAAAAAGGTCAAAATTTTTCATCAAATAAAAATCGAAAATTCATTCTACCGTCATCCAAGAGTAGAAAACGTCAAAGTATTCCCAGTTTCTTATTGTTGTCGTATAGAACTCATCTTTCCGAAGAAAACAAAGTATTGATGACGAAAATCTATGGATAAATTCCGGAGTTATGAGCTATTGAGTAGAGGTCCAAAAATTCAACTTTTGTTCTGTTTTTGTATTTTTCCCTTATTTATACAGGGTGTTCCGTAATTAGTTGATACGAGCTATACCTCGTGATGACGTTATTCCTCGTGATGACGTGGTATACCTGTTATAATCAGTTACCCACTTTCCCACTGGGCAGGCAATTTTCAGAAATAATGAAAAAGTATTCCCTGAATGGATTATATGGTACTTGTGCGAGACACAACCACTCCACAATATGCTGCCTTTGCCAAGACCGTGCGTCCATCCTTTTTTTCGCCATGCATTGCCCTCTAATCCAAGTCGCCCCACCGACCATTTATTTAAATAATTATATAACAAGATTTTTGTATTTCTAACTTTTACTAATAAATCTTCTAACTCAATATTTATTTAGTCCTAACACAGCGCTTTTTGGTCCGCAATTTATTAATGCTGATCAGGAACAAGTCAAACTACAACAGAAGACCTCGAGTTCTAGCATGTCACATATCCAAAGCTGCCCAGTAGGAAGGTACGCTGCACCACGGCCCATGTGCAGCATGGCTCAGGTACATTTCAAATTTTCACGCTAGATAGGTTACAGTATTTGCACTTTAACAAACGCAAAAACAGTTTTAATATATTTTTATGATTGGATTGGAATGAAAAGGGTAATTTTCCGGACACAGTTAGTGCGTAGTCTTGTCATGTTTTCTTCTTTATACCCTAGATAAAGGGGATAGGTATTACTTTTGAGCGAACGTTTGCAACGTCAAGAAATAATGGTGACAAAAAATAAAACAAACCCGTAAAAATAATGGCTTTTAGTAACATTCATCTATATGTACTCGTATATAGGTAGTGGATTAAAAAAAAAGAATATGACATGATTTTATGATAATTTTTTTTTATACACAGTGCAAAACGTTGTCATTTTTGCATTATTATTAAAGATTTTATCCAGTTTCGTCTATGATAACAAAATGAAAATTTGATAAAATGCATTGTCATCGACAACGAGCCTATCTGTAAAGTTTTAGCTCGATTGCATGACGGTAAGCGTGTTAATTAGTCGTCGAAAAGTTTTCCTTAAAACGGCGCACATACACAAATCCACAAATACACAAACAAGCAAGTTTTTGTGAAGTTAATATAGATGAATTAAAAATGATTCAGCCTTATATGGCAACACCAAGAAGGTGTTGCCAGCTTTTGTTAATCTTCGAAATTGATTTTACAATTTTAACGAAGCATTATTATGCTGAATTCCAATCCTCTAACTATAAACGTTTACAAGTTATCGGTTGTACAAATAGACAGACATACTATACTGTAAACCTCAAAAATTATTCGGTATGTCGAAAAACCCTCGGAACACCAATTTTCTAACCACATTAGGGATTTTGGCCAGACAAATGGATATTCGGACCCACTGTACGTTTAAATGACACTTTTTTAGACTGTACTTTTTGGTCCGAACTTTCGGCATGATATGAAGCCATCTCAGTACAATATACATGGCAAATATCCAATGAAATGAGGAAGTTTTTAATAATAGGTTCGGAAGCAAAATGTTATGTGACTTTGTTTTTAAATCGCTCTCAAACATTTTAGTAAGTTTTACTATTTTGAACCTTATGTAATTTAAAAACTATTATGAGAGTAATTGGTCACACTAATTATGAGCTACTCTAGATGTAGAAGAATATACTCATTCTATGTAAAAATCTAGACATACAAAAACAAAGACATTTGAAGAAAAAAATCTCGCGGCAGGCATACGGGCTGAGGTAGATTTCGAAGAATTTGATTGCGTTTATTGGGATCATTTATTTCAAAATCGAGAAACTAGTTATGGATTTATAAACTACTCATCAAGAGCTTTTCAACGATACCCTACAAGACGTGGTTTAGAAAAATTCGAATTTCCTCCTCCACCCCCATTCGTACCCACCTACTCCTACTTTGGTTGTGTCACCGTTAACCTCATAGAGAGTACTCTTATTTATGCAAATAAAGTCTCTCTATCTCTCTAAACTTCATAGGGGCCGAGATATAATTTTTTATAAATTTCAACCCCCTCCCCCGGCCACCCCCGTGGGCCGGTTTTGCCCATTAACGATCTTAACCGAGCTATTAACCCCAGAAAAAACATATTAAAATTTGGTTCCAATATCTTCAAAAATACGGAATCTAGCGTGTAAATATATGGACCGTTTATTTTGAAAGTGGTGTTAGTCCACTTTTCTCTCTTTCGAGATATTTAAGAGTTTGCATTTTAGTCGATTAAAAAATATTAGTAAATTTTACTAAGTTTGCAATGTTTCAACGAATTTAGAAACATGTAATTTGATTACATACCTACTTGACTTTGAATATGAATTTAACTAAAATATTATCCTTTCTGAATCGTAAATGGACTTACACCACTTTCAAAATTATTGAATTGTAAAAATCATTTAATTTTATTAATCAAAAATTTAATTTTACTTGAAATAGGTATTAACAATGTGCTTTGGTCTGATTTTATTTATAAGAAAATTATAAAAAAAAGAAACCCATAAAAGCAATGGTTCTAACTAAAATTCATCTAAATGTATATGGGTACTGTGTAGTAGGTATTTTCAAAATGGTCACAATTAAAACTATTTAAAAAAGAACATACATTCTGTCAAAAAAGTACCCGGAATTGTTAATTTAAATGGCTCTCGTAAATGCCAGGTATACCAATTTTTTTTTCTAGATTGGTAGTACTGTCTTTGTTTATGATGTTAAGTTTAAGCGCCATCTATCAACCAGTTTAGAGCAGTCGATTAAGTCAAGCAATCTCTGTAGTGTTTCACGATTTTTATAATGAACGAAAAAGTTGAACAAAGAGTCGTTTGTCTCAAATTTTTTTGCTACATATGGTATTTCGTGTGCGGAAGCGGTAAAAATGTTAGAAAAGACTTATGATGATAAAGTTTTATCAACAACAAGTGTTTATGAGTGGTACGAAGGGTTTATGAAGGGCCGAGAAATCGTCGAAGACTTGCCTCGTTTCGGTCGACTTTCGGGCTCTACCACCGTGGAGAACATCGAAAAAGTGAAGGAAATTCTGCTTGATAATCGTCATACCAGGTTAAGAGAGATAGCACACGATCTTAACATCTCTCATGAGTCTGTTCGTTCGATTCTGGTGACATTTTGGGCATGAGACGCGTCGCAGCGCGGCTTGTTCCAAAAGATCTGAATTTTCTTCAGAAACAATATCGTGAACAGGTCGCTTTAAAGCCAAAAACTCAAGAAATGTCATCGACCAACCACCGTATTCGACTGATATGACTCCGTGCGACTTTTTTCTATTTCCCAAACTGAAATTGTCGTTACATGGTTCTCGCTTTGAGTCGATTGACGCCATAAAACAAAGTTCGTTGAAGGTATTGAAGACCATACCGGAAAGCGCCTATAAAAAATGTTTTAATGATTGGAAAAACGCTGGCATATGTGTGTTAAATCTAAGGGGGCTTACTTTAAAGGCGACAAAATAAATTTTGATGATTAAATGAAAAATGTGTTGTTTATTTATCAATTCCGGGTACTTTTTTGACAGAATGTATGACTTAATTTTCTATAAACAATTTGTTTTGTAGACTTGATTTTATGATAATTTTTTTTATACACAGTGCAAAACGCAGTCATTTTCACATTATTATTAAAGATTTTATCCGTTCCTTCTGTGATAACGGGATAAAACTTCGAATGCATTTTGATCGACAAGGAGCCTATTTGTAAAGTTTTAGCTCGATTGGATGACGGGAAGTGTGTTAATTAGCCGTCGAACGGTTTTCCTTAACGGCACAAATACACAAATCCACAAATAAACAAACAAGCAAGTTTTCGCGAAGTTAATATACCTAGATGAAGTAAAAATAAAATATTGTTTTTTGTTCTTAAAATTAAAAGGATTCGTTAAACTATTTAGATACACTATATCACGATCATTGTGTGGAAGTTTTTTGAAATATTCGTGATGCACAGGTGGTATATTCTATTGGGGGACAGGCTAATTGAAATCGATCATGAATCGTTTCCAAAAATAATTGAGGTTGCGCGAGTTAACATTGGATGGGAGAGATGTAAGGTGTTTGATGGGATAAGTCTCATATTTTGCTATAAGTGTAAGGGATATAATCACAAGTATGCTGATTGTAAGAATGAGGAGACGTGCCTTAAATGCCATGAAAACCACAACACGAAGGATTGCAAAAATGAAGCGTTTAATAAATGCATTAACTGTAAGCGCATGAACCATAAATTTAACTTAGGACTAGATGAGAACCACACAACAGTAAGTAAGAGCTGCCCGGTATTTGTAAAAAAGGGGAAGAAGAACTTAATTGGATTTTAAGCAATCAAGGGAAATTAAATGTATATATATATAAATATTCAAGGTTTATCCAATAATTTTGAGGAGCTTGAATTGATTGCGAATGAACATGAATATGAATTTATATTCTTATCGGAGACACACTTGACCGAGGAAATTGAAGAAGATGAAATAAGAATCAATGATTTTAATGCCATATCATGTCTTTCAAATTTAACCAGAACCGGAGGAACTACAATCTATGTCTCCAAAAAATGGAATGTTACAAATTATAGGTAGATTATATCAGAGATGGTTGCTTTTATGTAAATGTAATTATAATAATGTTGAGATAGTGGTGGGTGCTATTTATAGGTCACCGAACAGCTCTGAAAGAGAATTTTGTGACTTTTTTAAAGAAAGTATTGAAACACTTGCTGGTGATTCGAGAAATTTAATATTAGCAGGGGACTTCAATATAGATTGGTCAAGAAATGATCTGTATAAAAGAGAGATAGAACGAGTGCTAAATGATAACTGCCTAATGCAATTAGTAAAAGAGTATACAAGGACAACAGCGACATCTAGAACAACTATTGACTATTTAATTACGAACATGCAGAACGTTAAAGCTACAATTGACCCAACAAAAAAGATCTCGTATCACGAAAGTATAGTGATTGCTATTACTGGCAAAGATAAGCGTTTGATGGTTGGAAACAGTATTGAGGTACTAAGAAAGGAAAGGAGTTTTTCCACGGGAATTGAGCAAAATCGATACGGCTTTCAATGCATCAGCTGATATACATGTAAATGCTTCCAATATTGAAAAGGCGTTTAGGACAGTATTAAGAAAGTTAGTCTAGGTTAAGAAATTTACCCATACTTATCAAAATGGTAATTGGTTTAATCGGGAGCTAACAGTGATGAAAACAGAGAAAATTCAAAAATACCTGCGAGCGAAGATTATAAATACAGATGAGAGCTGGAAGAAATATAAGACAGCAAGAAACAGATATAAAATTAAAGTGTAAGGATACAAAAAACAATTACATAAAGAACACAATTATGAATGCTGATGGGCAGAAAAATATGTGGAGAGAGTTAAAAACGCTAGTTTTACGACAAACGAGAAATAAAATTAATAAGGTTATTTTCGGAGATTCAGTGTGTACGGTTGAGCAGGAAATAGCGAACAAATTTAATGAGTATTTCGTTAAAAGTGTAGAAGAAATAAATGCGTCAATTGAGGATAAGGAGTATGTAAATTATATAAGTGCGGTTGAAAGTAGATTTAAATTTCAGCTAGTCACACTAAATGATCTTCAGACTATTTGTAAAAGTATGAAAAACAAAATAGATCATGAAAAAATTAGTCCAAGAATGATTCTGGACAACTGGGAGCTAGTGGGAATTACACTACTACAAATAGTAGTCACTTACAACAGGTGAATTCCCAAATTCATGGAAGGTTTCTATAGTAACTCCTGTGGAGAAAATTATGAATACAAATAAAAGTGATGAGTTTTGTCCAATAAATACTCTGAAAACTTGCGAGAAAATAATTGAAACTGTTGTAAAACGGCAGCTTATTTAGTACCTTGAACGTTACAACATTTTGTCAACTTATCAATCATGTTTCAGGAAAAATTATTCTTGTGAGAAAGCGATTAATTACCGGGTTGAAGGAATGGAAAGCTGGTGGAAGGCAGAATAAAACCATGGCATTATTTCTTGACTTCAGAAGCACTTTTGAAACTATAGATCGTGAGATTTTAATTAGAAAAATGAGTATGTACGGATTTCGGGATGAGGAACTAAAGTGGTTTAGATCGTATTTGATGATGAGATCGCAGCAGACAAAAGTAAATAATTGCTTATCTAGCCCTCATTGTGTTGAACTAGGAGTTCCGCAAGGCTCAATACTGGGGGCTCTACTCTTTATATTATATATTAATGACATGCCCGAAGTTTTAAAAAAGAGCCGGATTGCTATGTACGCAGATGATGCGTTGATATATGCGGAGGGTAAAGATGCTGTGGAATGTAAGTTCAATTTAATGGAGGATATTCAAAATATTATGAATTGGCTAAAAATGAACAAGCTAAAATTAAATGAATCGAAAACCAAATTATTGGAGATAAACATGGACAGTGGAACAATTCTGGAAATAAATGGTAAACAAATTGAAAACGTGAGAAACTTGAAGTAACTTGGAGTAATGTTGGACTCAGACCTGAAGTTCAACGATTATGTCGACTGCATATGCAGAAAAATCGGAAAAAAAATTGGTTTCTTTAAAAGAATCCGCAAAAAAAGGACACTCTAACTGCAATTAATGTGTACAATACTATGATTAAGCCTCACTTTGAGTACTCCTCGTCAATTCTATATACATGCCGCAACAAAGACCACATTGAGACGATGCAGAAATTGCAAAACAAAGCGATGCGGAGTATCCTGAGATGCACTAGGTTTACACCCATTAGAGTTATGTTGGATACCCTTAAATGGTTGAATGTCAAGCAGAGAATTCAGCTGAAGACACTTATGACGGCGTTCAAATCAAAAACGGAGTAGCCCCTAGGTACCTTTCTGATGGTGTTGGTTATGTGAGAGATGTGCAGCCGTACCAACTGCGGAACGTAGGCGACTTCAGACTTCAGCGAACATACACATTGCATGCCCAAAACCCGCTCCTGTATAAGGGATTGCAATTGTTCAATGGTTTGCCATATAGTATTAAAATTGAGTCAAATGTTATATCATTTAAGAGAAAATGTGTTGAGTATGTGAAAGGTAATGATTAAGATTATATTAGCTTAGTATTTTGTTGCTTAACTGTGATTATTTGTAGAGTATTGTAAATGCTAATAATATTAAATAACATAAAGAAAAGATAAAAACAAAGGTTAATGGGAACCCCTATTTTGTATTGCAGATTTGAATTCTTTGCATCAAAATAAGAAACTTTTGTCTGAAACATTTTTTTATAAAATAAAGATTCGTTACTAATTTCGGCGATTCGATCGATAACACTGGGGAACAGTGATTTTGTTGCCTTTCATTTTTGATTTGATTTTAACTATATTTGGGACGATGTTTTCAAAAATGCTTTCCGTTTTACCCTATCACCTATAGTTTCCTAGATACAGCATTTTTAAATTTTTAGAGGATTCCCCTACCAAAAAATCATTTTTCTCGATTATTCTATTTTCTAATGGTCCAAATTCAACAATATTACATTTATTCTATTCAGGAGATTTTTCTGTATAATTTGGTACCTGACATGTGTTATTCGGGTCATAATGAAGTTCTTGAGAGTTAGCGAAAATCGACTTTTGAGGCTCAAAGACGACTTGAGCGCGGTTCACTATTAATCCAAAACTACCAAACCAATTTAGTTAAAGTTCATCTTACTTATTCTTTAGGATGTCTATTTTGTTGTGTCGAGAGATTTTATATTTTAGAAATATTTTACGTTTTTGGCAGCGATTTTAACTATGTAGACTTCTAACACCACACCGTTAGCAGGCATACGCAAAATAAAATGAAATGTCAGTAGGCATGGACAAAATACATGGACATGCATGGGCTTTGTCGATTTGGTTTCGAATGAATCGAATAAAAGCGAGGTTTATTAGTTTCAATCTAACGATAAAAAACATAGTCGAATTTTTGCTCCTATTGAAATAGTTTATTTTGATAATAAATGTAAGTAATTACAAGCAACAATCAAACTTTCGTCATAATGAATTTGGAATTTTATTTTTGCTTGATTTTTTTTTTAGTATTTGAAATCGAATTAAGTGTATATCGTGATCAAACTCATTTCAAAATGCCTTATGATAATGAGGAAGCTGCTGGCATGTTACTGACGTTAGGAGAAGCCGGAGGTGTTTACGAGGGGACTGCTAGATTGTGGTGCGAACGTTTTCCGAATCGTACTCCGCATTCACGCAAAGTTTTTTCACGTTTGCTGACACGAGTGAAAACCGATGGCACTGTTCAACCACATCACAATAAAGGTAGAAAAATCCACAGACCTCTTACTGATATTATTACCGCGGACATTTTGGCCTCAGTTCATGTGAATCCCAGAGAATCTTTGAGGCGTCGAGCTCGAAACTCCGGTGTGAGTGCAGCGACGATATCTCGGATTTTGCATGAAAACAAATTCGTACAGAATGGTACTTCGACATGCCCTACAAGAAGATGATTTTCCACAAAGATTAGGTTTCTGCTTTCTGCAACTTGATGCAAAACCAGCTATATAACTTCCATCGCAAAATCCTTTTTACTGACGAGTGCACGTTCAAAAGTGATGCAGAAGTCAATTCTTGGAATTGCCGTTTTTGGGCTCCAGAAAACCCTTACTGGTTGAGGGAAGTCGATCACCAGCATGTTTGGAAAGTCAATGTTTGGTGTGGTATGATTGACAACCAAATTGTGGGACCTTACTTTATCAATTGCAATTTGAATGGTGCAAGCTATGCAAATCTTTTGGAAAATCAACTGCCTATTTTGCTTGAAGACGTGCCATTGCAAATACGTCGCGAAATGTGGTTCCAGCAAGTTGCGTATCCAGCGCACACGTCACGGGTAGCCCGGGAAAAATTGAACAATCTTTTTCCTGGGAGATGGATAGGAAAGTATGGCTCAGTTCCGTATCCTCCGCGCTCGCCCAATCTTACAGTAATGGATTACTACTTGTGGGAGAGAATCAAAGATTTAGTGTACATCGAGCGGCCTAGGACGAATGAAGACATGATGCTTAGGATTCCAAATGCCATCCGTTGTTTGAACGCTGAAGAAATTAGGCGCGCTGTGAACTCTTTCCCGAAAAGGCTCATGACATGTCGTCTGCAAAACGGCGCTCACATCGAGCACTTGCGTTAATTTGTTTTGTTAGTTAGTCGAGAGTTTATAGTTTGAATTTGTTAAATCGAGAAGTTTATTTATTATACTTACTGATCATTGTCATACGCCCGATTTCACAGTCCATACTGAATAGTCCAGTCGGTATAGGGTTTGTACGTGAAAGAATTCGGAACTTAATGAAATTTTCAGGGATTATTTATGGGTGCCTAGTGTACCTACTCCTAAGTTTTCCAACAAAAATTCCTTGTGGAAAAGTTTTGGCGGCCAAAAACCGTTATATTTTGGCACTTTTTTCGGTTTTTTGCCTATACCTTATAAACAAAGCATATTTTGTTATTATATGCCTTTAGAAAGTTGTAGAGCATTAAATTTCCTTTAATTTGACTGGGCAAATGTATGTTTTGAGCTCATAGGTACCGAGATACAGGCCTATTAAAAAGGGTTAACTTTCTCAAATTAGCAAAAAGGGGCCAAAATGTATTAAACGAGTAAAATTCTTAAAGGTTACCTAGAAGAAATTGTAATATAATTTCTGTTAATGGGTTCTTATGTAAAAATGCCTGAATAAAACGATGGCGAAAAGTCTGCCATTCCTGGCAAGTGCGTAGGCCTATTATGGTAGATTATTGAACATGGTCGCAGGGTATTTTCAATTTTTTAGCTGATAAGCCTAAAAGTAGTACGATCAGCTTAAGTATGTATATAAGTGAAATGTAAAGAATAAAATTGTGCAAATTTTGGTATATAACACGAATTTTTAGTTACATTGGGACTATGGGAAATTGCAGATTTAGTAGGTAGATTTCGAAGAAAAATTTATCTATTGAGATCATGACTCCGTAATTTTGAAGGTATTTGAACCAAATTTTATTATGTTATTTCTACGGTTAAGAGCTCGGTTAATTTCGTTAATGAGCAAAATCGGCCCAAGGGGATGGGCGGGGGAGAGAGTGTAACTTTTGAAAAAATTATCACAAGTTAAGAAATTTCGGTAAGCCTTGACCACATTGAATGGAATATACTTTTTCTAATGTAAAATTTTGTCCTGGATCCAAATATACTGGTTTTTCCGTATCAAGTCAAATTTTCGAGATACGCATAATATAATTTCAACATAATTTCATTTCAGTTCACACACAAGGAAATAGTTGTTTAAAAAGTCTTAAATTTACAAAATCCTTTTATAGGTTAAAAATCAAAAAAAATATGTGAACGAAAAAAATTAGGTTTATATCCAATAACAATTTCGGTTACCAACATTTTGACCCATTTCACACATTAATATAATCGGACTTACCTTATGGGAGCTATATAGTCCGTTTTCTCAGAGAACGCAAAATAAAATTTTCCTTAATACAGTACTTTCAGTAACATTTCAAAGAATATAACAATAAATATAATAATAAATTTGTTTAAAATTGTGAATTTAACATAAACTGTATTATTTAAAAAAAAAAAAAAAAACCATTTACATATTCATATCATATAAAAAAACAAACTTCTTCACAATATTAATACAACATATTAAGCGCAAAACAGGCGATAGCTACCATAAGGTAAGTCCGATGAATGTGTGAAATGGCTCAAAATGTTAAGGCAACCAAAATTGTCATAGGATACAAACCTAACTTTTTTCGTTCACACATTTTTTTGATTGTAAACCTATAAAAGTTGATAAAATGTGAAAAAAACGAAAAAGAATAATAATTGTTTTTCAATTGTTTTTTAACATAGCGACCAAACCAATGGAGTGATTAGAACAAAAGAGATATTAAAATTTTTGTCTTAGTGTCGTCTTTTAGAATTTAAGACTTTTCAAACAACTATTTTCTTGTGTGTGAACTGAAATGAAATGTTATGTGCCGTGAAGGTGCATTTCTTTATCTTCAGCTATCTCGAAAATTTGACCTGATACGGAAAAACCAGTATTATTTTTGGATTCAGGACAAAATTTTACATTAGAAAAAGTATATTCCATTCAATGTGGTCAAGGCTTACCGAAATTTCTTAAGTAGTAATAATTTTTTCAAAAGTTACACTCTCTCCCCCGCCCATCCCCTTGGGCCGATTTTGCTCATTAACGAAATTAACCGAGCTCTTAACCCTTCAAAATTACGGAGTCATGATCTCAATAGATAGATTTTTCTTCGAAATCTACCTACTAAATCTGAATCTCCCATAGTCCCAATGTAGCTACAAATTCGTGTTATATACCAAAATATGCGCAATTTTATTCTTTACATTTTATACTTACATACATACTTAAGCTAATTGTACTACTTTAAGACTTATTGGCTAAAAACCTGAAAATACCCTGCGGCCATCTTCAACAATCTACCATAATAGGCCTACGCACCTGCCAGGAATGGCAGACTTTTCGTCATCGTTTTATTCAGGCATTTTTACATAAGAACCCATTAACAGAAATTATATTACAATTACTTCTAGGTGAAGCACATTTTTAAGCTATTTTTACTCGTCTAATTTGTGGTTAAGCAGTTACAGTTACGTGAAGTTTATAACAGTTCGAATCAGCCACCCTGTATATGTGTATATAAACTTTCTAACGGGGGGTGGTTTCGTACTCAGGGAGGCATGAAACGAAAAACTATGAAAGAATTTTTCGAAAGTCGTTACATGGTATCGATCTCAATAGGTAATTTTTTCTTCGAAATATACCTAAAACATTGTTTTTCCGGGTTGTTTTTATCTATCCTCAGGGGTGGATATTTTTCCAAATTCAAATGGAACCAACTTAAACGTATACTTTAGGCAATAAAAAAAGGATCATCAAAATCAAATAACCCTGTACAAAGTTGTACGGAACAGAAAAAACACAATTTTACGTTTGCATACCCATTTGCCGAAATTTTTTACGAAATTTCCAAATAGTTATTAGTTCGGTTTATACATCGCGAGATAAGTTATAGTAAAAGACGATATTTAATTATAAGTGCCAGATAAGTTATAGTAAAAGACGATAGTTAATTATAAGTGCTTTTATTCCTACGACACCTCTAACAGAACTAATCTTAAGACTAAATACAATTAGAAGGAAAGCTCGGTTGGTGATGTCTCCCACGACATCACTTTCGGTTCCAAGAACTGATTTTTTAGAAGATCTTCTGTGGGAAACTTACTTTGAAATATTAAAGAGTTTTTACATAAAAATCAGACTCAGGTGTTCGAATTAGCCCTTGTCGATTGTGGGAACTTAATAGCTACTCAGCTGCTGATCATGGTGGGAACTTATTCGTTGCCCTTAACTCGCGCAAATGCGTCCGACTCGTTTGTACGCGTTTAAAGGCGGACAAATTTGTGACTGATTTGCCACATTTCGCTCACATACATTTGAAAAGTTTGGACGTTTGGGAATTTGAATTTGCCTATATTTGTGTTTGTTGTCTATTTTCGGTTCATGACCGAAAATATATTCAAGCGAATAGACGTTGATTTTATTTAAATAATAATAAAATAAATAACTTTTTGGTTAATAAATTCTTTAAATAAAAGGTAAGGGGAAGGAGTATTTCTCATCAATTATAGGTGTAAAACAAAATTTGTGCCTTTTTTAGTCACAATGGAATGGACAGCCGAATCTGTTTCCAATTAATACAAGAACAGGCCAATTTTGTGGGATCGAACTCTCGCAAATTATAAAAACTCCGCTTTAAACTAGTAAGGAAACAACTGGTCACACCAATTACGTGATACCCTAGATGTAGAAAAATATACTCATTCTTATATCAACAATTTTGTATAAAAACGACTCATGCTTATATGGCAACACTAAGAAGGAGTTGCCGGATTTTGCTGATCTTCCAACTTGACCTTGCAATTTTAATCAAATATTATGGTACGAAATTACAAGTCTCTAGCTACAAGCGTTCTCGAGTTATCGTCTGGATAGACAGACGGACATGCATAAAACGCTTTCTTTTCACTTCCCAATCATGAATATATACATAGTTCTTTCTTCTCTGTGATGATTATTTCTTGGCGTTGCAAACGTTCGCGCAAAACTAATAGGTCTACCCTACATCTAGGGTATAAAAAGGATTGTTGGGAGGAAATAGGAGCAGCTTAGGTATATTAAGTTCAAGTTTGCCACTCTACTGCTCCTGGTTCAGAAAAATATTCAGCGAATTCCTGAAATCCTGAGGAGACATTCGAAAAAAATGGCGAAATAGGACTTCTCCGTCATCGCGGAGATGACGAAATAGAACTTCGGAGCTGTGCAAAATACGATTTTTGAATAAATGTTTCATCCATATTCTCTTGTTCTTTTTTTCTGAACTAATTTACACAATAAAATAAATCCAGCAGCAACTGTAATTACAGTTTTCTCTTCCATTTTGCTTTTCTGTGGAAATCAATCACAAATATCGGGCAATGTATTTCTACATTTGCAAATGCAAATAAATTTATGTTGATTTGTCGAGTTTTTGCGAATGTCCAAACTGTTCATCGCTTACTGCAAATTTATTTTTAAAAAGTTTGTGATAGCGTCCAAACTGTGCAAATTGATTTGTCGTATTCATTGAAATTTGGACTCAAATTCACATACAAAAACCGAGACAAATATTAACAATCATTCTAGCAATCATTCTATACAGTTTGCAATCGTTTGAAAAGACTCATGGCAAATGCAAATTTGTTGCGTTTAATTTGTGCAATGTGGACCCGGCATAAAACGTTATATCAAATCAAACATATGTCACACTTAATTCTTGATTTTGAATTTAATTTAATTTGTTAACTAATTAAATGGCTTAATTAAATTTTAATAAAAATCAATCAAAAAATTGATCATAAGCAAATAAAATCACTGAACAACATCAGAATAACATTTCCTGCAAATAGTTGACAGCCTACAGTAGACTATAAAATTGATTCGTATAACCATAGATATCAGAATAACTAGATGTCGCATCCCGAACAAAAAAATGTATACAATTCTGGGATCTTCCGGAACGTCCCACGACATGTAGCCAACAGTAAAAGGAACATTTGTTGCGTTAAGCATATTGGTGTATACATTTGGTCATGCGCTCCGACATCGGAGCAGTGAGACGTTTCAGAGAGCAGAATAACATATAGAGAGCCAATGCTCTAACAAAAATCGTGTCAGCAACTTGTAGGCGTGCATCACACAGAGCGCGCGTCGACAGGGGGGTTGTTTGCAAAAGCTTCTTGCGTTTTTCTGCGAGCTGAAATCTCACTCTGCCTGCGCACTGCTCTCTAGTTTCAGAGGCACACAAAAAATATTGATTTTCTGATGGCATTGTATTGGTGCTGTTGTGGATTTGTTTCCATGACGATTTCAATAGCACTTTGCGCCTGTGGAGAAAAATGATTTTCTGATTTTCTGGGAAGGGTGAAGTGGAGGACGAGGTAGATATTTCGTTCCTGCTTTTGGGTAAATTTCATTCTTGGATTAATTTTATGAATGCCCAAAAAGAAATTTTGGTTTAATTTAACTTGTATTGCAATTTTTTTTTACATGCAATAGGTATATTATTCTATATAATTATTATGATATTGGAATAATATGTAATTTATAGAACTATTAATATTTATTGATTATAATTAGTTCTATTCTCCCTCTTTTTACATTTTAGCTGCATTTAGTGCTTCTGTTTAAGCAACTACTTCATTGAATTAATTACTACTTCCGTATGATTTGCTCTTTTTGCTACTTATGTGAAATTGTTGGGGAAGGTGAAGGAGATAAACGGATACCAGACTGGTATAAATTCCATTTATCACTGAATTTTGCGATTTCTGAATGCTGGCAAGGAAATTGCATTTTTATGAACTTATTGGTCGCTAAATTTTGTAATTTTAGTACATTTTGCCACCTGATGTGTTTCGATGTCTTTAATTTTTTATTCATAGAAACAACTCGTACATAGAAAAAAACAGATTCGGTGGTTTCTCAACAATCGCCCCCGTTTAGTACATAATACGACTTGGAAATTTAGAATGTTAGCTCAAGCTTTGATTTTTAAAAAAATCGCTGCTTTCGCAAAGTTTTGCCGTGACCTGATATTTCCAAAAATCTTGTTTTCCGGAAATATTTTACATAGGAAGCTCAAACTGGAATCATTTTCTTCAGTCTTTAAGCACTCTTATTTTGATATACAACAATTGATATGCATACATTTCGAACCATCAGATTGGAGCAAAAATCAGATGGAATATCTCTTGAATCATGAATGTAGCTAATCATCATATGGTTTGAAGTACCCTACTAACAAACTACAAATATTGTATAAAAACATGCCTTCTAAATCTAATATATAGTTAATTTCATGCCTAATAACTACGACATTAGTAGAGACAAGACCACAATTTCGAATCATCCGATTTGAGCAAAGATCAGATATAGAATATCTCTTGAATTTAGCTAATCATCATATGATCCGAATTAAGTAGTCCATTCACCTACCTTACTAACAAATTACAAATCTTATAAAGAAACATGCCTTCTAATAGAATTTCATGCCAGTGAGAAAATAAAATACGCACATATAAATAAGAAAAAGTGTATACTAATTACTAGCACAGTCAGTGGCGTCCTATTCAAAGTGTAACATCTGCGTGGAAAAATAAAGTTAATACAATACATATTCGATACTTTTCAAAAATTTATTAAAGTAATAGGTTAAGTATGATCAAAAATTTAAAAATTCTTGATCGGCTTAATCATCATAGTCGAAATCGCAATAAATACAAATATAGAAACCAGTGGATATATTACCACATTCCAAGTGCTTTTTCAGGTTTTCCTCGGCACTAGAAGGAAGGACAAAATATGTCGTAGCTAAAGTGAGCAATAAAGTATTTAAAAACCATACCATCTTTGTCATTGAACAAACCTAATTAATGCGCCACTTTGTACGAACCGCGTGCGCCACATTGGAATTTTTCTGTTGTTTTCAAACATGATCGAAGTTATAAGAAAAATTGAAGATAATCCAAAATCAATTATGATGCTTAAAACAGGACATCACAGTAAGTCTTTGCATATAAAGTTTACATAAATGTCTTAAAAATACTAGAAGGAATGAAAAAAATTAAAAAAAACCTGAAAAATGGGTTTTTTTTATTTTTTTCATAAGACCAATTAATTGCGCGCTTGATCGCACCTGTTCCTTAGACAAAGATATTCATGTTTAGTATCATTATCATTAGAATTTGATGCTCTACAACTTTCATTTGAAGCAATTTTGCTAAAGATTGGTATTTTAGAAGATATAAGCAAAAAACTAAAAAAAGTCCGAACATTTGGAAGATTTTGGTCCATACTAGCTGAAGCTCCATTCGGAAATTGGGGCAAACTCAGGACGTACATATCTGAGACCTATTTCAAAGATTAAAGCAGTTTCCAGAACTCGACCTGTTATTCGAAAGCACACCCTTTTTTGAAGCTAATTTGCTTGGCCTATAAACAGAAGCACTAAATGCAGCTAAAATGTAAAAAGAGGGAGAATAGAACTAATTATAATCAATAAATATTAATACTTCTATAAATTACATATTATTCCAATATCATTATAATTATATAGAATAATATACCTATTGCATGTAAAACAAAATTTCAATACAAGTTAAATTAAACCAAAATTTCTTTTCGGGCATTCATAAAATTAATCCAAGAATGAAATTTTCCCAGAAGCAGGAACGAAATATCTACCTCGTCCTCTACTTCACCCTTCCCAGAAAATCTGAAAATCATTTTTCTCCACAGGCGCAAAGTGCTATTGAAATCGTCATGGAAACAAATCCACAACAGCACCAATACAATGCCATTAGAAAATCAATATTTTTTGTGTGCCTCTGAAACTAGAGAGCAGTGCGCAGGCAGAGTGAGATTTCAGCTCGCAGAAACCGACGAAAAAGCGCTTCAGTCAAAAAGAGCTTTTTCAGACCGCCGAGCTTTATGAGCCCGCACTTTAAAATGAAATGTATGGAAACTGATTTCGGTTCGTGATTATATGGAGTTGGCTCTCTATATGTTCTTCTGCTCTCTGGACGTTTATAGGAAAGGGGGTGCAAGGTGGCGGTCAGGACAAACAAGGCAAAGACAAGGAACCGAGCGACATGTTGCTTTGATATTCTTTTCAAATCTCAAAGCACTTGACGTCGGCGCGGTGAAACGCGGAAGACGAGGTGTGTGCAAAATCGATTTTTCTTAAGAATTTTCGTATTTTACGCTTGCACATTTCTGGAGTGGGACTATGACGGCGCGCGCGGGAATCGCGAATATGGTTGTCGTTACCAAATTTTCATTCCCAAATTTATCTTGCTCACATGCTCGAAAAACGGAATTGCGTGCTTTTATGATTTTCAGGTTCGATTTAAAAGGTTTTTTTCATATGCTAAAATAATTTGTTGTCTTATAATAAGGAAATATAGGAAAACGAAACAAAGCATACTTCGTATTGCATTTTTAATTTCAACAATTATGAATATCTACATATGGAGATGATATTGAAAGACGACTAAAAGAAAGTTAGATTAATTTATGTACAATAGATACATAATTAGTAAATTTTATAAAAATAATTTAAGGTTAAGTGGCCAAATTAGACATGCTGGTTTTGGGGTAGAAAAGTAGATGCACTTATTATACCCAAAACCAACATTCACCCGATCAATTTCCTAGGCTTGAACATTTGTTGCGTTAAGCATATTTGTGTATACATTTGGTCATGCGCTCCCAGAGAGCAGTGGAAATACTAGAGAGCCAACTCCATACAAAAATTTTCGCTTCAGATTTTCATACAAACCATTTGAAAGCTGCATCCAATAAAAGCTCGCGTCCCATATAAGCTCCCGACAAAAGTTCTGCCCGCCAAAGAAAACTCTGAGAGAATACGACCAATATCTGAGAGAAATTTCAGATGGATGGAAACTCACTTACGAGTGACGTAGGCGCTGGGACATAAACTGCGTGGATTTTTCTGCATACATACGCAGCCGCTTTCTACTTATTCTTATAGCTAGATAATAGAAAACCCTTTTTTTTTGCTTTTTGAGGCTTCCTCCGCAGGTCGATATAGCAAGTGAATAGATATGTATATTCTTATGCTGACCAAACGATCCATTGCGGCGAGTGGGAGAGTGATGTAGAATGCGCTTGCCGAATTGATTTTGATTATTTTTCGCTTTTTACTTTCTGACAGAAGGAAGCGTTCTGATGACCTTGACAATCATGTTTATTGTTTTGTATTTTTTTTCAGGGTCAACGGATTATTGGGGAAGGTCCGGGTTTTATTACAATTTTGCAAATTATTTCTTTTATTGCAATTTGATAACATTGAAAGACAACCAAAGAAAATTAAGGATAATTTAATATAAACATACGTAGTAAATGGTTACATTTATGTAATATCCGCAATCAGTGTTCATGCTTTTATTAGCATTACTGTGCAAGTGGGATAAAAAATTATTAGATATATTATGTACAATGTACATACTATTTGTGTATAACTTCATGATTACATTCCTTGTATGGAATTAACTGAATAAACTGCTTCTTTTATTGAGTTCTCAGGACTCGTGAATGTAGCATTAATAGTTGCATTTTTTTAAAATAAATTTTAATTGAAATATTTTCCAACTTTCTTTTTCATAATCGGTTGATAAATTCTCTCAACTATATCGAAACAATAACAAATAAAAATATCGAAACAGAGAAGTGTTTTTAGGAAAGAGAACGCACACATTAATGGGGCAGGGCATCAGAAGAAAATGTTACTGTTTTAAATCTGTTAGATTACACCATTTTAGTGCTTATTAGAAAGCATTGTTCATGGCGAACAAAATTAGAAAATCCTTCAAACAAATCTTTTGCCGAAAAAAATAGGCTAGTCCCAAGAACGAAGAAGTAGTTGGTTCAAGTATATTTAATACTTTGAACCAGTGATCGGCAAAAAAAAAATTACAATTTTTCATTTTTGAATTACATAAAAATGGATAATTTAAGAAAAAATATTATCAATTACTACAGTACTCAGTAATTTGAAAATCGAAATTGTCAATTACTACAGTACTCAGTAATTTGAAAATCGAAATTTTCAATTGCTATAGTACTCAGAAATTTGAAAATCGAAATTGTCAATTGCTACAGTAGTCAGTACTCTGAAAATTGAAATTTTCAATTGCTACTGTACTAAATACTGGAAATTTAATAATTTTGAATTAACGAAGATCTCCAAAAAAACAAAAAAACCTTAATATCAGTATGGTTGAAAAAATTTTCAGTTCATCAACTGCATTGAGATTCATTAGTCGTAAATCGGTATTATCGTGAGAAATTGCTAAATTCTCTATCTGAAAACGTTCTCGATTTATCGTCTGGATAGACAGACAGATAGACGAACATGCATAAAACGGTTTTTTTTTTCACTTCCCAATCCTGATGAATCATGAATATATAACTCTTTTTGTTCTGTCACCATTATTACGTGGCGTTGCAAACGTTCGCTCAAAAATAGTGCAGCCGACCATACATCTAGGGTATAAAAACTTAAAACAATTTTGAAAAGATATTTCTTAGCTACTTGTGTTAGTCTTAATAAATTTATAATTTCAATTAGAGATTCATCGAAGCCAAATTATTATACCATATTAGGCATATCCGAAAATATTTTAACTATTACGTTTCATATAAATTCATATTCGGTTCTTGTAAAATAAAACAACAAAAATCAATTTTCATAATTGAGATTTCATATTCTCTTAAAAAAAATTTGTTGAACAAGAAATTTCGGAACTTAAAAAAGATTTAAATTAATTCAAACAAAGACAGTTCTGTTAATCTCATAAAAGCACATATAAATTTGACTTTGATAAAAATATATGATGCACTGAAATTAAACTGAATAAAATTACATACACACTGATGTTCAAATTCTTACCCCGTTTTTCAAATAAAAAATTATTTAGTGCCCACTGTAGCAATTGAAAATTTTGATTTTCAAAGTACTGACTACTGTAGTAATTGATAATTTCAATTTTCAGAGTACTGACTACTGTAGTAATTGACAATTTCGATTTTCAAATTTCTGAGTGCTATAGCAATTGAAAATTTTGATTTGCAAATTATTGAGTACAGTAGTAATTGATAATACTTGTCGAAAGTTTGATTGAAAATATAATTATTGCCGAACTCTGCTTTGAACTCTGATTCACCTTTCCATATACCTTTATGAATCTGATACTCATATTGCACATTTCGGTATTCGGTTTTTCCTTTTATTTCTTTTATCTGGTACAATACACTTACTATGTGGCTTCATTCATCCTTGGACAACTTGAAGCTGGACAGGGGTCAAAGCATAAATTTAATTACCTTTTTATTTGTTTGTAAATGCATGTTTAAAATGTAATAATTTTAATTTAGTTATTTTACTTCGAATTTAGCTTTTCGCATTTATAAACGTATTCTCCCGAAAGGGCCGGTTTCCATGGTTTCCGGAACCAATAGGTACGAGGAGCTTCACTCCAAGTATCACCCATATCCCTAATTGTAAATCTCTGTTTTAAAGACGCACCATGGGCGGAATTCATACCAAATTAGACTTGTGCTAGCATATGCACCTTTAGCAACTGGTGCACCATATTGGTATGAATTTAGGGCCAATAGGCAAATAAGAAATAAACAAATTATTTATTGAATTACTTAATAAATGTTTTTTATTTTAAAAGAAACCCACAAAAATTATGTTCACTTATAACTTTTTTTATAGTCTTTTAAATTGCATTACAGGTGATAAAATAATTTTTAATCCACACTGTTTATAAAATCATATTTGATTAATGTACAACTGAGTTATATTCCAGAAGTAGTAATTAATTCAATCAAATAATTGCGTAAACAAAAACAGTGACTGCAGCTAAAATGCAAAAGGAGAGACAACAGGGATTATCAATAATTTTATTTAATACTTCTATATATTACATTTTATTCCCAAATTGTAATAATTATTTTTTTCACCTATTGTGCGTGAGAAAAATTTTAAATGCAAATCCATCATAACAAAATTTTATTTCGAGCATTCAAAAATCGTAAAATTCATTCAAGACTGAAATTTATCCAAAACTAAGAATGAAATATCTGCCCCGTCCCCTACTTCGCACTTCCCAAGCAATCTGTTTTTCGCTTCTGTGAATCACACCCATACCAATACAAAACCATCAGAAAATCAATATTTTTTGTGTGCCTCTGAAACTAGAGAGCAGTGCGCAGGCAGAGTGAGATTTCAGCTCGCAGAAGAACACCAGAAAGCTTTTTCAAACAACTCCCCTAACGCTGCGCGCTGTGTATGATGCCGGCCCACAAATTGGTGGCACGAATTTTGTTAGAGGGTTGGCTCTCTAGTATTTCCACTGCTCTCTGGGAAGATCCCAGAATTGTATACATTTTTTTGTTCGGGATGCGACATCTAGTTATTCTGATATCTATGGTATAACTTAAATCAGTTTTACACAAATGTCAACTGTGAAATACCCCGAAATTGAGCTGCCTATAATCGCTCAACTATACTATAGCTTAAGCTTCCACTGTGAAATTGGGCATAATATGTATAATTTTCTTCTGATAAATTGAATATTTTAGAGAAAGTGATAATAATAATAAAATAAAAGAACTTATTTTGTTTTCAGATAATTCACAATAGTTCAACACATGGAACAGAAGAGCCCAACAGGTAAATATCTTGAAGTATTGTGGAGCTATGCACCTTTGCGTAATCATTCAATGTATAAAATTACTCATTTTCATTAATTTCTATTGTTTTCATTGAATTGCAGAGTAATGTTGGATAAACAGCATATAATTTAGATTTGAATGCATATGTTGTTTTACAATATATTAAAATTCTTCAGTGCAATTTTGATAGTGATGATTTGAATGTTACTCTAAATGTTTTCTATATATTTTGTATTTATTGACTTTATTTATTTTCACCTTAAGCACTTTTGTACACAGAGCATTTAAATAAACGCAAATTTTAACGAAACCACAACTTTTTATTTTATTAATATAATAGGCCAATCAATTTAGGATTTGACCTCGCAATAATTGTAATCAAAATTTTTTTTTTTTATGCAAAACCCTTCGATTTAGTGGCTTATATAAGTAAGCGAAAGTCGACGGCTATAAACCATGTGCAACATGACCTTTTTCGAGACAAAATCAGTTTGAGATATGGCGCGTAGCAAATGCACTGACTAATAAAGGGTTAAGTACGTCGCGGTCGAGCACACCAAAAGGGCTACATTTATTGATTGGAATTTGCTACTTTTTGTGGTCATAGTTGATGCCAAAAGATAACTTTTCAGATAGGGAGTCACTTAAAAATAGTGCCCAATACCAAGATGGCGCCCATTGCTGATGACCGCCATTTTCTCTTATAGGCTGCTTTATCTCATCTAATAGTCCAGTTTTGACTTCCTTTTTCGATCGAATGCATTTCCAAAGATAAAACTTTTTGGCCCTATTACATTTTTCTCTAAACGTTAATGATTCTGCACAATTTTTTATTGCTGTTACAAACAACTTATTTATTTAATATAAAACGCACGATGACGGATTCATGAAATTTGTAATGTAATGGGAAATTTCAGGTATTAACTTAACACAATTTTAGGAATCCACAAGATTTTTCTTGTTTCTTACTTTTGAGTTTGCAAATTGTCCGTAATCGGGTTTTAGTTTTTTAAACGTATATTTGTATTTGAACATTTTTTTTATTATCGTACGAAAAGTATCACCGAAAAGCACTGGTTTGCCGAACAATAGAAAACTTTCTCTCTACGACTGCATAGGATAAAAGCTTATCGAAGACAAAGACGGAAGAGAAAATGAACATGTTGGGAGACGCTTTTTCTTTCTATGGGATTCCTATTGGGAAAATGAATTATCTTCATAATTTTTTTCGTGTATTTCCGTTGTTTTAATAGTTTACTCTGCTATTCAGGGCGAAGACAAATCCAACAAATGAAGGATCATAAATCGGTGCAGCCATTCTTGAGTCATAAGTGGTGTATCTAACCCGACTTTGTTTTATTTATATAGATTTATATAGATAGATATTGTACTTATATGTATATTTATGAACTAGAATTTTCTCCTCTTTCATTTGACATCCCACTCGAAAATATAGAACAAATATTTTTTTAAAACGCCGCACTTTTTTGGATATAACATCCGCCATGATTTTGTTTGTATATAATGTAGCCTATGTCACCCGAAAAAAAATTACGAATCGATTGACACCTCATTCATTAAAATCGGATGAGTAGTTTCGACGCAATGGAGGAACACACAAACATAAAAGGTCCGATAGACTCCTAAATTCATTACCCTTCTTTTTTGGCTTTGCCGCAATCGGGTAGAGAAAAAGAAAGAGAAAGGTAGCCCGCGTAAGGCACGCTCGTAACAATTTTTGGTCTCCACGTAAGAGCCCATGAATCCGACTTTCGCTACCGCACCTATAGAAGTTTCACCTCATAAACAGTTCCGTTCAAATAAGTTAGTAATTGAAATCCGCATTTATAACAATGTTTAATGAACATAAGTTAATAGGTATGTACATATGCAGTAAACAAAATCAACATAACTTGACCTTACCATTTTAACAAAGTATTATTGTACCAAATTTCAATCCTCTAGCTACACTACAACCGTTCTCGAGTTAACGCCTGTACAAATAACTGAAAGGCGGACATTTTTAAATCGGTTTATTTTCACTGTCCATTATTTCTTGGCGCTGCGAATGTTCGTTCAAAACTAATATACTCTATACATCTACGGTATAAAAATATTTCGAGGGGCGAACAACGGAGGGCGATTGGAAATCATCACCTATGATATATGTTACATGGGTGCTGAAATATTAGCAAGCTTAAAACTCATCATTATACCCTAGATGTAGGGTATATTAGTTTTGAGCGAATGTTTGCAACGCCAAGAAATAATGGTGATAGAAAAGAATTATATATTCAGTATTTGGAAGTGAAAAGAAACCGTTTTATGCATGTCCGTCTTGTTGTCTGTCTGGCTATCCAGACGATAACTCGAGAACGCTTGTAGCTAGAGACTTGTAATTTGGTACCATAATATTTGATTAAAATTGCAAGGTCAAGTTCGAAGATCAGCATAATCGGGCAACTCCTTCTTAGTGTTGCCAAATAAGCCTGAATGTTTTTTATACAAAAATGTTCATTTTGTTTATTGAATGTTTACATTTTGAATTTTTTTCTTGAAATATTCTTATAAATACGTATTTTAAATAATTATTTGGCAGAACTTTTTTTTGCATGGTCTTTTTTTACAGGATATTAAGATTATAGAAATGGAAGAAAACTTCGGCAGTTTTAGGGTGGTAAACGTGGATGGATGTACATGGGGTTTTTTGATTTAGAATGAATGAATGGGATCTCTCCGGTGGGGTAAATTTTTTTTAGGCTTTTGAGGTTGTGGGGGTGGGGTGGTAACCGTCTCCCTTGGGGTTTGTCGAATTTGGACCGTGTGTTATATCAAATTAAAGCTCTTGTTGAGTCCTATCAAATGGAATTTGTTTTCTTCAAATGTCTTTCTTCAAGTGCGTCTAGATTTTTATATAGAATAAGTATACTTTTCTACATCTAGAGTATCACGTAATTGGTGTGACCACTTGCTTCCTTACTAGTAGTTAAATGGGTCCAATTTGCAAATATAAATAATGGTAAACTATTGTTATTAGATATGCTGGTTCAATTACGATTATATGCATGTTAATTTGTATTACTTAAAAATAAAATTTAAAGCAAACTGAAAAATTAAGAAGTTTAATATTTTAGCGGAACTTCGCCACAACATTATAAGGAGACATCTCCAGAGGATTTTACAGTTGGTGGTAAAATGGCAGATCTTCAAATTACTAATATTGAAAATATTAATCAAGAAAAAAATATTCATCAAGCAACTGGATGCGAATTACAAGAAATTGAGAAAGACAATGAAAGCGGACTTAAAACTCCGGAAAATTTTGAGGAAAACATTGAAGAAAACCTTGAACATCAAAAAGAAAATTTAAAAACACCCGCTGCTGCTAATAAACAACACACTGGTCTGAAAAATATGTCACACAACGTTGGATTAGCTGTTACTCCATCTAATAAAATGGAATTCGATCAAGAGCATCCAGAAAGTTTCGGTGTTGTCAAAATCAATAGACCAATAGGAAAAACACCTGTTGATAACACAGACGCAGAGTCCCAGGTGTCTTCTGAAGGTTACACAGATCAAGGGTATTTAGATTTAAAATTTTATCATAATAGACTCTGGTAAATAGCCTAATTACCTCTTTTGTCACATTCACAACTTTGGTTATACAGAGTGTTTCATAAATAGTCAGTAAACAGTTAACCATGTACGTGTAATCCTAATGCTAAGACTTATAAGATATATACTACGTTGTTGAGCACTCCGGGTTGAGCGATCGAGTCCAAACGTAGTCAAATTGACAGTTTAGTGCAATAAGTTAATCTATTATATTAACATTTTTTTAACTTTTTCGAGTTTCATTTATATTTTATAGAAATTTTAAGGAATATGCTTTCGAATAAAATCTTATGTTTTGGTCAGAAAATATAAAAAAAACTATCGAACTGTCAACTCAACTACTCAACCCGCGTTTACATGCATTTTAATTCGACTCCTCGACTCGACCCAGGTAGCAAAGCTGGGTCAAGTTGAGTTCAACCCGGTTTGAACTCGACCCGCGTTTACATGGAGTCGAACCTGGGTTGAACCCAGGTTCCACCCTGCATGTAAACGTAGTAATAGAAAATTTGACCTGAGTGAAAGTGCCAGCATTTTTTATACTTGAGTGGCTCCAAATATGAATGTAGGATGAGGGTAGGTTCCGAAATTTGAAATCATTAGTTTTGGAGACTGTGCTATGATAAATCCAAAATGATTTTGATAAATGTTAGTCGATACAGTTATTGGAGAGAATTTTGTAAAAGACAGAATTAAACTAGTACGGTCGTATAATTGGTTTAGTTAGCATACTTATGAAATACTCTAGATGTAGAACGGCACAATTTTAACACAAAAGAATCTCCCACTTTTCTCTTTACTTTCAGAATTTCTGAGGTCTCCGAACAAAAACTCGTGATGTTTTTCGTAAATGGTAAATCCCTTTTGATATCTTCGCATTATTGGAAACTAATCTTGTTTCCTGTACTAATAGTAATGAACCGTTTCCTCCTAACTTCATAACGTTCCGCGTCGATGGCGTCTATGATGATTCTCAATGTCTGGTCCAGGTGTTCTTATAACTAAGTGCAACAGTTTTAATGTTACACTTCACAAATCCTTCATATCCATTTGCTACAACTTGCTACAGATGAAGTGGATGTTTTGTTCAATTCTCTCGAACGTGGGGATGAAATAATAATTATAGTAGGTGATTTCAACCTTCACTATCTTAAGTGGTCCATATCCGACGACGAAACCTTCTACGCTCCCTACAACGCTTCATCAGCCAAAGAGATTTTATTTTCTGACCGTCTAGGTCTCTCTGATTCCAATCTCTTCCAGATTAGCGCATCACCAACTACCTCGGAAGACAATTGGATCTCATTTTTATGTAGATTTCAAAGAAAAATCTACCTATTGAGATCGATACCATCTCACAACTTTCGAAAAATTCTTTCATAGTTTTTCGTTTCATGCCTCCCTGAGTACGAAACCACCCCCCGTTCGAAAGTTTATATACACATATATATATATATATATACAGGGTGTCCCGTAAATCAACGTCAAGTCGGAAGCGGGTTATAGGGGTGACAGTTATAATAAAAATAAAAAAATAAAATTAAGTTTTCAAATTATAACGATTCAAAGGAAAATCGAGAACATGGCTACCCTGTAATGATCTTTCAAGTACTGTGAATAAATCTCTCTACTTTCCTTCACTTTTTTTTGGATGTAACCCTGACAACCCCTTCTGTAAAGTGCAGTCCAAAATTGAAACACAAGTGCCTCAATTTTAAAGAAAATATCACTTTTATTCCCAACCACGTAATCAAAATTATGTCATGGCCCAACTTCAACTGACTGTCCTGAAAAAAAAAAAAACAGTACTACGGTATTTCAGCAAGTTCCGTAAAGAGTTGGCGCATTTAGTCCTGATTCCAAAATGGTATGACACTTGGTTCTTATGCTCTCTATGCTTTCTCTA
This sequence comes from Leptogaster cylindrica, assembly GCA_963082835.1. NCBI lineage: Eukaryota > Metazoa > Arthropoda > Insecta > Diptera > Asilidae > Leptogaster > Leptogaster cylindrica. Next base: position 14,169,194 of record OY720107.1, read on the forward strand.
AGTTCAGAACTTTAATGTGTAAGTTGAGTGAGACTTTGCTTATTTGACACTTAAGGCCTAGTCACACGGAGCTGGTTTACCAGCTTGATGTTAAATACATGTCTAAACTCACCAGCACGCTGGTTTACCAGCTCCGTGTGACTAGGCCTTTACAATTAGCTTAGCGAGCATCAGAACCATTTTAACAAAATGTGATCAAAATAATTAGTTTAAAATGGGTTTCTTTTACGAAAAAAAATCCTTAGCTTTATTTAAGAAACATTATTTCAAGTGTCATACCATTTTGGAATCAGGACTAAATGCGCCAACTTTTTACGGAACTTGCTAAAATACCATATTACTGTTTTATATTCTCTTGGAATTGGTTAATAAACATTCGATGACGGACAACCAATGCGCAGATGAGTCAGATTGTGCTTAACCGCGCAACTGCAACGGGTTGTTGCGTGAACCCTTGAGCTCTGAGACGAGCTTGCGTTCGTTCTTGGCTAACATCAGGTCCAAACTTGTTGCACAGGACTATTCTACTGCCAATTATGATGTCGTCCTTCGGTCGGCTGGTCATAATCCAAGAATTTCATCTGAAACGGCTGATCGCCACTCCTCAGATTCTGCACTACGCAGAGCTTCTTCTATAGGCACTTCGGATAAGAATACGACAACGTGATTTGCAAAATCTACGTTGTGATTAACTGTTCGTGGATGTCCAGGTAAGCCGGTTCTGATAATTTTCGGTCTACCGGGCCCTCTTAACATCTGATCTTTCATCAGGTTCCCCTTGTTCGATACCGAAACTCTCGACGATTGGAGATAAATCTCCCGATTCAAATAATCCAGGGTCATTGGTAAAATTATTCAGCGAATAATCTACTAAAATACTCTCAGAATGTAAATTTGCATTACCACTAACCTCAGGTAAATGATCCCTTGCATCAATGATAGTGGGTAGGTCGCTTTACTTTCATTCTCATCTGTTTCTTGCTTAAAATCATCGTGGAATTGTTGGAGACCTATTCGAGTGACATCTCTTACAGACTGAATGAAACTTTAGAGTTTTAGACCAAAACTGAAATACTCTCTATTTCGCTTGAATTCCACGGTGACGTTAGTATTCGTAGTCGTGAAATGCGACGAAATTTTCACTGAATTTTGTATGGGATTTGACATTTCACGCTGATTCCACGCGATGTCAGTAGTAGGCTTGACCCAAAAAGGAAGAGCAAAAATCAATGAAACGCACAGTAGAGCGCAATGTAAGATAGCATTTACAAAAAACGGGTTAAAAACATATGATGTACGTTTCAGCCGAGAAGAAATAGTGCGAGTTTTTTTCTCTGTACCTTCTTGGTTATAGAATAGATATTCTTTGATTAAATCATGCCCAATTCTCAGATTTCTCGCATCGCCCTGGATTTTCAAACTCATGTAGTCATGTTGGTGATGGCCTCTCGGTATTGTGATATTCTGACAATCAATTTCCTTTCGTCCCCGCAAATCGCATTCCTCCTTGTGTAATAAGAGAAATAAATTAAGGCGTTTTTGTCTGCACTTTTCCAAATTTCTTTTGAAAAAGCTTCTCTCCCAGCCTGTTTAACCCTTTTCTCACCTCTGCCAGTCTATAATCTGTATTCTGTATTATTCTCTATATTTAAGCATTCCATTTTGTTTGTTCATTCCCTTGTATAGTTAAGTTATGGCGTTACATAAGTTAGTTGTAATTTATTGTTTTTGTTATTTATTTATTCATTGTTGTTGCTAATATAGCTTGTATTAAATTCTTAATAAATAAAATATAATTCATCTACGAACTTGACCTTACAAATTTAACTAATTTCAATCCTGTAGACGTAAGCGTTCTCGAGTTATCTGGACAGCACTTTCCCAAGTCAAAATTTCTTTATCTGTTAAGTCATAGGGAGTCACAGTTAACTCTATATCCACTATTTGGGACTCCCTGTATACATATTTCTATTACCTACCTATATTAATATAAAATAAAAACAACAAAAGTAATAAGTATTCGGTTAAGGGAATCTATAAATAATCTCATAGATTAAAGAAATGAAAAAAACTAAGTTTCTGATAGCTTGTTTAAGCTATTCAAACGAAAAATTTAAATTTTGCGTTATTATATGATGAATTGTTTAATGAATAATAAGTTTCTTCATGATATACATAATTTATAAAATTTGTGAAAGTTACATTAAATTAACTACATTGATATAATTAATTTGCAATATCAGTATTAATTTAATTTTAGAAAGCGCTCATTTTGTTGATACCGTCTCATTAGATTTTTGTTAATGTGTTCTGTTAGTATTTTATTTATTGTTTGAATGTTAGTTAGATATATTTAATGTCTTAAATGGCTATATCGCATATCAGTGCAATTAATTGTCATTCGCTTGTGAACGTTAAATGGTCATAAGGGAGACAATAACTTACAATTAGATCGTAACTCACTGAAATACATTATTTTTGTTAAAAATCATTAATGAAAACAGACAAAAATTGCCTTTAAAAATGATTCAATTTCGTCTAAACTAACTCATAACATTGACCAGAATATCACTTTAATTTATTAACTACATATAAAAAATAAATTAATGTTTTCATAAGTAGGAATATTATGGTATATTTAATATTTTCACACATATTTTAAAAATAAAAACGCATAAATATATAAGACTATTCTAATTTAATTACGAAATATTAAGGATGTTCCAGAATTACAGAATTCATTCAATTCCAGTCGACGCGACGTTAGAAAGTGACCTGAATAACATTTGTGAACAGATAGAACTTTTTATGTCAGAATAAAGTAGGTATAAGACATACTGTATAGTGTATACTGTATAATGTTGTATACACTTCTTTCCAAAGAATAAAATATAAAGTTAAAAAGTAAAAATATAAAACTCTTAGGTACATATATTGTAAATGTTGCATTTGTTATTTCTGGAATACCTTTCATGAAAATTATGTACTTATATACTTACAGGGTTTTTTTAATTTGAGACAAATAAATATCTTGAAAAATACGCATCCTACGAAAACAATGTATGACATCAAAAGTTAAAATATCCGAGGAAGACACATGGCTCTGTTAAATCATTAGCCACCCCCAAAAATTCTTCTTCGGGTTTGTTGGGTGGAGTGGGGGTAACTTTAAAATTTCAAATTAGATGTATTAACTTTTCATATCATAAATTTTTTTCGTACGATGTATATTTTTCGAAATATTTAGTTCTCTTAACTTAAAAAACACCCTGTATGTTATACCTAATATAAAAAAAAAACCTCTACGTAAAACATATTTGAATTTATAATACTTAAAAGAGTGGGAAATTTAATAAAAAAAGTATCACACAGAAGCGTTCGGAAAATGTCGCGCAATAGTTTAATGAAAAAAGCAGTTTCCAGTTGCTAAAGATGCAGGAAAATTTGCCAATTTTCTAATTTCTTAATTTCTTTTGGAATTGTATTAACTGGAGGCAATAAATGTTGAGTATGAAATATAATAGGACCACCTTTCTGAAAGGAAGTATGCAAAAAATAATGTAACCATAACTTTTTTCTGTAAAGCATAACCATAAATAAACGCTAAGAAACTAATTTATTTTGTTGTTACATTACTGTTTTTTTTTTAACATAGAATCAAATATACCAAATTCGTTATATTCTCCAAGGTGAAATAAGAATAAATGCATCTGATTGCAAGAAAATAACTCATAAAACAACATGAAATTAAATTGATATAGATTAACGCAAAACATTATGTCTATATAATACCTACATTTTAATTACAATTAAAGCAATAATATCAGTAGCATCATGGTGAGTATGGCCGCTATCGAGAGTCCGTACCATACCTTGTCCATTGATGGATGTTCCTTTCGATCTTGATGCGATTTATAGTGAAGTTATAGTGAAAGAATCTCTTCGATCTAGGTGCTTCTCATAGACGGCTGAAGTAGTGGCGGTAGTGCATGGATTTGGGGTATTTCTTCAGAGTTCAGATGAATACCTTTGGCCGTTGACGGTGACTGTGTCATTTCTGAATATGATTATATAGATGTATCTTCTTTAGCCCAAAGTCGCATGGTTTTTGAGATATTCGCAAAATTCCGATTTTCTGCTAAACAGGGATGTCGTAGTGGTTAACAGCCAATAATGCATCTAATTAGAGTTTTTTGTCCGACTCATTTGTTTTTTTATTTTGCTATGAAATAGTCCACCGAAAAAAAAATGTTATCGCAGCGTACAAGGTACAAAATAAAAAAATAAAGGCAAAATAATACCAAGGAAAGTTGTTTTTCACATCAGTGTTGTAAGTTCCGTTATCTGTAACAAAGAAACTACTCAGTGTATCACCCTTCAAATAATTTAAAAACATCCTTAATTTGTATCCTTTCCAATGATGTTTATCGTACTTCACCAGCTGGCTGCGTTTTCTCAGAAAACGATTTTTGAATGGACGAGCCTAACTAATTTTTAAAAATAATGCGGCTCACTGTGTGGCGATCAAAACATAACGATAAAAATTTTTGAGAAAACACGAAAAAACTGTCTTGTATTGACCGAAAACATAAATTTTGACGTCAAAATTATAGATGAAATAATAACCTTTTTTGCTAGCCAACTCGCAGTCTCCTAGAAATGACGGATGAGAACCGAATTCGATGCTAACTCATTTTGTAAATTGTTGGACGTTATGTTTTGTAAGTCAGCTCCTCATACGAGTATATACACGGTTATTTCGATTTGCAGTTGTCAGTTTTTCACTGCTAACACATAGAACACAAAATACTACGAGAAAATAGATTTCTAAAACTTTATTCGTATTGCGATACATGGGGTATTATAACTATAGGCAATATTATAGCTTCATAATAATACGCTATATTTTAATGTTCTTTCAATAACATTCAAAAATCGTACATATGAATATGACATATAAATGCTGCATACACTTCAATTTGCAAATGAAATAAACCTACATATTTTTTATTTAAAATAATCATTTTCCTTCAACATTGAACTTGTCTTCAATTTCTTTTTTAGATTTGTTTTCTTCAGTGTCTTTTTTAGCCCGAACAGATGATGTTTTTGATTCAACTGATCCTTCCGTTTTGTCATTTTCCTCGTCACCTTCAGTACCATTAAAACGCTCAAATCTAGTTCAAATAGCAAATTATCAGTTTATAAATTATAATGTAATATAAGTCACGTTTACCTTTCAATATTAATATTCAAAACAGATCCATCCTCTTCATCGTCTTGTTCCTCCGGACCAACTTCGCGAAGTAAGTCACCTAAATCTTTGTCAACATCTTCCCACAATTTATCTTCACCCGCATCATCGGTGTCTTCTAAATTGTCATTTTGCTTTTCTTTAACGCAGTTTTTGTCTAAGCCTTCCTTTTTCTTTTCCTTGGGATCTTTTTGACGACGTTGAACTCGCTCTGCCTCCACTCTAAGATTCTGATCATTTTTAAAACGAATAAAAGCTTTTAAATGACTTCTTCCAGAGCAGTGCCGTTTAACAATTTCTTCATCATCTTCCTTACACGCAAAATAAATGTGGCACAGTTCACAATAAAATGCTGATGTTTTTTTAACATGCTCAATGCCAACATTAACCTTGTCGTTTCCCTCATCAGGTTTATGTTCATCTTCGTCAAGGTTACCATCTATTTCTCCAACTGAATCTACTGTCAAAAAATTATTCAAATCAACCTCTTTTTCATCGCCGCTGGCATCACTATGGGACTCGTTTCGTGCTTTACGCTGAAACAACAGATAACAAAGAAGCTGCTGAGTTTTAAAAAAGTTGTGTTACCTTGATATGCTCCAAAGAACAACGATGTGCTTCGTACATCATTGGACTTTTAAACGGAATAAGACAAACGTTGCAGTAGGGCATCAAAAATTTTTTCATATTTCGATGTGCCTCAGACAATTGATGTTTTGCCTTAGGTTGTCTGTAATTCAATCTACAGAGAAGACAAAACTGCGGTTCGCAATCTTCTATCTCGTTTTTTGAATTTTCTTCAATGTCTCTTTGAGCGTTGCGTTGCTTCATACGCATTTGAGCTAACTGGGATTTCTGACGTAGCGCTAATCTTCTCATAGCTACTTTGTGGGGGCGTGAATATAAATGATTGCTGTAGTCCTATTTCCACACATATTATTTCAATTGAAAACTTCCATATATTTCCTAAATTACCTTAAATGTTACACACTTCATTCTGCAATGTACGCATGTTAATTTAATGAAAGATTTTATTTTCCGGGACTTGGGACTTTTAATTCTGCTATCAGTTTTATCTTTGCATTTTACAAGCTCCTTTTCACCGTCATCATCATCCTCATCGCTATTTTCTTCTGTTTTACATTCCTTTTTGGATACATCAGAATCAACAAGTTTTTCAGTAGAATCGTCCGCTTTCAAGACCTTTTTTGGTTTATCATCATCCTCACCGCGTTTTACCCCTTCATCCTCTTTCTTTTCAATCCGCTTATGTGGTCTGTGGGTTACGGCATCTCTAGTTTTGCGCAAAGAGCTATTTTTATTGAAGATAAATTGTTTAAATAGTTATATTTTACTCGCAACGCATTAGATCGAGACTAGAACATTATTCCACCAATTGTGTTATTTAGAATTCAAAGTTTGATTCTTCCTACACAAAAAACTTTTCGTGATAGAGGTAAATTGTAGGAATGACAAAATTTTTTTCAATGCACTACAAAGTTTTTGGATTGGAGTACATCCTAGTAGTAATCATTTCCCAGCAGATTCAGTTCATGATTGCGTTAATAAACAACATTCAAGGACTTGCAAAGCCTTCATCACATTGCCTCTATTTACGAAAACCTATTTAGAAGTACATTCTTAGAAGTACAATATACCATAATTGAAACTGGGCGTTTTTGTTTTTGTTTTGAGAGGTAAAAGTCACCAGAAAGGAGAAATTAGACAATACTCTACCTCGTCAACTTGGCTATCTTAATTCTTCGAGCACGATCTCTCTGTCGAGCTAGCAAAAGTTGGCGACGCATGATTCTCACGTCAGTAGTGTCTCTGCGCCGGATAATACGAATTCCTCTTGAAGTACTCCCTCTGGTACGGTTGGTGACAGTTCCTCTTGATCTGATAATACGAGTGCTTCTAGGCGGTACACTTTTTGGTGGCCCCATTGGCTCACTCGTACTTGAATGACGATGAGAAGTTTCTTCTCGATGACTACGATAACTTGAAGACGAGCGACTGGAAGTTGGTGGTGGCGGTGTTCTGCGGCTGCTTGATTCATTTCGTCGATATGATGAAGAATAGCTTGAGCTTAATCTTGAATCCTATATATAAAGAGGAAAAATGTTGGAGCAATACCAAGAATTCTTTAATCTATGGTGGTTTTGTATTTATATATAATAAATATAGTAGAACCAGTGGTGATTTGTTCTCATTTGCCAGTCATTGATCTTCTTTCTTTTTTATTTAATTTTTATAATTTTATTTTTGTTTCATTTGCTCTAGCGCTAGCAAAAATCTTAACAGTCATTGTTAAGTTTATCGGAAATTGATTGAAGAGTGCGTATTAAAGCATTGCACTTCGATCTTAATAAACTCAAATTCAATCTATTTCCTTCCTTCTTAATATCTTCGTTTTCAAAAAGGTTTTACTGGGATAGATTTTCTTTATCGCTTTCAATTATTTCTATTCGTGCAAATATAAAATAATTTAAACTTGTTAAACAATGCCCATAAATTCGGAAATTGAAATAATTTCAATACAAGAATTTTTCTTACCTCGTGTCGTGATTTTTTTCGATCAGGTGAACGATCTCTTGATGAAGTCTAAAAGAAAAAAAAAAAAAACAAAATTTAAAAACTTGATCGGAGCTTGTGTTACCATACGGAATTAAACAATCATTACAATATAAAAATTTTTTTCTATTTCGGTATAACAATTTCATGTGAACCAATAATAAATATAGGACGGCACACTTTTAACAAAGGAAAGTTTTGCAAACGTTTGAGAAATCGTGTAAAAATAGTTTTAGAATCGAAAAAGATAAATTTGTTCTAATTTATTAAGAATGCAAGTAAAACGGATGGTTTTTTGTATCTGTAAGATTTCAAGATCGCGTAAAACAAAATCGTGTAAAGAAATGTTCCGTGAAAATAATTATTTGCAATATTATGTATTCATAACAATATCTCACGAAATAAAATTAAAATGTAAATATTCAATAAACAAAACGATGATTTTTGTATCAAAATGATTCAGGTGTTGCCTGATTTTGCTCATCTTCGAACTTGACCTTACAATTTTAACGATGTACCAATTTTCAACCCTTTAGCTACATGTGATCTCAAGTTATCGACCGGACAGAGAGTCAGACAAAAACGGTTTCTCTTTACTTCCAAAAATGAATATCATTATATCAGAATATACAGTTCTTTTGTTTCTTTGGCCATTATTTGTTTGGTACCTATACTATACATCTAGGGTATAATAACTATAATTTCATAAAACGAAAGCTATAAAAATGAAACTCAAACTAATTTCTTTACGTGTGCCCCTGTAATAAGGCCTTTAGTTTTCTAGGACATGTTTTGCTCGTCAATACTGGAAATTTCGTAGAAAAAACTGCAATAATATTACTTTCACCTTATTTACTGCAAAATATGTGTTGAAGTATCTCTAAAAAGCAGAGAAAACTTTCGAAGGACTACATAACATTAAGTTGTGCTATATTTCAATATAATTCACAGATTTCTGTACCGTAAAAGATGTAGATGACCCTTAGTCCCTTACGCAATATTTGTGTTTTTATTGTACTTAAGTTAAAACATTATTTAAAACTACAATGATTCTTTAAGGTTTATAAGTTAAACTAGTAAATGGAAAGAAATAATTAATAGAACTTACGACGAACACATGCCCAATTTTTGCTCAAAGTGTGAGGTTTTGTTCGTATCATATTTACATCCAACCAAATGTAATATGTATATTAAGCAGTTTTATTTTATATTTTAATTGCTTACCCTGTAAGACCTTTTATGATCTTCATGTCGGTCTATTCTGGATGAAAAGGAGCGATCTTTAGCACGCGAATCGTATCCATAATTTGAAGAGGTGTAGTTTCCTCGAGAGCCCCCATAATGACCACTTGAGAAGTCTGAGTTGCGACCTGAACCATTGCGATAATTTGTATTTGATCCAGACCCTCTATAAGATCCTCCCCGACTGTTATTTGAACCACGACCAAATCCTCTTCCACGCACCATATCTGACAACTAATTTGCAAAACTGTTATTGAAATCACTTATAGAATAAAATACACAGTATTACATACATTTTTTTTTTCAATATTTTCACCACGAAAATGTAAGGATTTGTTCTTTATATAATAATAAAGAACGAAGCAGAAAAACCCGCAATATGGCGTCCTGAATTAGATCTACCTATTTTCACGACGACCGGCTTTCAAGTTTCACGAAGTACCAACCCTTTGAATAGAAATTAAATCGTTTACAAGAATAACATTACAGCGGTACACTTGGCAAAAGAGACTGTCAGAACCTTAGAGTATACTCTAAGGTTAGAAACAATTCTAATGTCATTTAGGCTGTGTGCGAATTCTCGACTAAATCGACTAAATTGCTTTCCACTCTCAAATGTCAAAAGTCCATTTGCTGTGCGAATTCTCTATTTTGACTAAATCGACTAAATTAGCTGTCGGTCGTTTCGTAGTTTGACATGTTAAAGTGTTTTTTGATTAGTAAACAATAATTTGTGATAAAAATTGTGATAAAATAAAATATAATAATTTGGCAGGAGTTGAGTTCCAATTTTGTGTTTGCCTGTATTTTTTATTTAGAGGAAAATTAGAGATAGATGGACAAATTGGACAAAAAATTATAGCATTGGCACACTGGGCTATCATCAGCACGAAAGTTGTCATTAGGACGAAAACGCAAATGACAGTACGACACATCTACTTTTCGTCATTGGAATTGGAATTGCTTTTTCGTAATTGGTGCGCTCGTCAGATTTGACAGTGATTTCCTTGGCTGTGAAGTTGAAGTGAGAGTGAAACACCATCATTTTCCGGCTTTAAGCCGGAGGACACGATACGGAAAACGTCATATTTATAAGCGATACGCCATATTTCATATCGTCTGACTCGACGATAAGCAATATGGTGTATCGCTTATAAATATCCCAAAAATTTCGGAATATTTTCGGCACATCAAAGGAATTTGAAGGGTTCAAATTTCCCGAGTCACACCACACGAAATTTTATGTACAGTTTTGAGATTACTGCTCTTACGGCCGCCGCAGTAGTTTGTGAATTGCAAAATACAGGTTGCAAGCTCATTTTTGCTTATCGTGTCACTCGATGTCACAAAAATATCCCACAAAGATATTTCCTTATAAATATGACGTTTTCCGTATCGTGTACCTCCGGCTTTAGACCAAAAGGAACTCACAAAATATGTTTGCAAAATATAAACAAATAGCAACTGTCAAAATAAAACAACTCTCCAATATGTGTCACCTATTTTGGTTTCGTTCTTGGTTAACTCGTAGAGTTGATTAACCAAGCTACTTTACTATAGTCAACTACGTAGTAAGCCGGAGTTATGCTGCAGAACGTCATTTTGATACAGAAAGTATGCTTTACCACGGGAGTTTTTGAACGACCCGTAGTTAACTAGGAGATTGCTGTCAAAAAACAGAAACAGCAATCATTACTTGTCTCTTTCCCTCACGTCAGTGTTGGGTAAATTTTTCAAGAAAAATGTTTAATTTGATTAGCGTTATTAAAAATATAACTTAAATTTATTTGACAAAAATATATATTTTACAGTTTTAATATCTCAGTTTATCCTTTTAAGGCCCGTCCAGATAGTTCCGCCTCCTTTCGTTCGTTCGCCTCCGTTCGTTTTTTCTTCTTCTTTCGTTTTCGTCCGTTTTTTTGTAATGTCCACATAGCACCGTTTCGTTTCGTTCGTCTTTTGGACTTTTGACACTTGTCATTCATTGTTTACAATTTAATAGCAATGGAAATATTGAGTGAGCTATTCGAGGATTGCACTAAATTCATTCTATTACATTAAATTTAATGTCTACTGACGATTCACCGTATTTCAATTCAAATTTATTGTGATAGGCAGAAAGTGAGGCTATGCCCGTCCGCCCTTTCGCCTAAAATTCGAAATTTCTCAAAGTTTTTCCCCTCCGTCCGGTTTCGTTCGTCTCCGTCCGCCACTATGTGGACAGTTCCATGGGCAATATATGGAACCAAAAAACTGAAAAAACGAACGGAGGCGAACGAACGAAAGGAGGCGGAACTATCTGGACGGGCCTTTACACCTGTTATTTGTCTTAAGTTTAGTTTTCAAACAGTTCCTTCTTCTTTCTTTCTGTCATTCGAAAACTTACTACAGACTGACCCTGCTCTTGAGTATAGTCAAAATTAAACTACGAGATAGTTAACTATGAGAGTTTTTGAACGCAAAAGAGTTATGCTCATAGTTATGTTATACTAAACCACGGAGTTTTTGAACGACCAAAGTTTACTATAGTTAACTATAGTCAACTATAGTTGAGTTTTTGAACACGCTCTCAATGGTATTAGGAAAAGTTGGGAGTAAGTAAAACTAACAATAAATAATATTAATAAATCATTTTCAACTTTAAATTGAATATTTATTGTTATTTCACAGAACAGTTGGCGCAGAGGCAAATTTAGGCCATTTGGACTGGAAGAAAGTAAACAAAAAATGGTGTAATTTAGTAGACAAATATAAGGTAAAAACAAAATGCTTTTAACACCATTTTGAAAGCATTAACAACGATATTTTTGTTTTTCTGAGACTAAATGAGCCTCCAACTGGGGTTGGCAGCAGCGAGGGTGATAATTCGATGACATGGCCGTTCTTTCATGCATGTAAACTTAGTAAATGGGGGCAAAGTTGATTTCTGTTTGTGCTAGCTTAGTCAACGTGAAAAATGAAGGAATTTGTTCAGATTGACAATGATTATAAATTACAATTTTGTAAAGTTCTTAAATTTATAACACAAATTCCTACACTGTTTATAAATTGTTTACTTCTTGTTTACATATCTGATTTTTGTCCGCAGTGACGTCATAGCAGCTATCATTTTTCATATCGATATCTACTTATATTCTTTACTCTGTGGGTTTACCAATAGATGGCACTTATCTTGTACTATAAATATTAAATTTACAACAATTCCAACAATAACTCTATATTGATATAAAATTTTTGCAATATAGCTCGGTGTGAAGATAGTATTTCATTTTCTTTGAAATTCTGTGAGTTTGTTTTCACAATTTTTTTGAAAATTTAATACTGTAATCTGTAAAGGTTCCTATACACGTACAGGCTTCCCTCAAGGTTTTGAGCTAAACCGTCCAAAACCCGTGCGTATGTTGGGAAACATTAGAGATCGATGGGGACCAATGAAATTCAATAAAGCCGGAGGTACACGATACGGAAAACGTCGTATTTATAAGCGATACGCCGTATTTCATTTCGTGTGACACGACGATAAGCAATATGGTGTATCGCTTATAAATATCCCAAAAATTTCGGAATATTTTCGGCACATCCAAGCAATTTGCGGGGTACAAATTTCCCGAGTCACACCATACAAAACTTTATGAACACAGTTTTGAGATTACTGCTCTTACGGGCGGCACGGCGTCGCGGTAATCTGTGAATTGCAAAATACAGGTTGCAAACTCATTTTTGCTTATCGTGTGACTCGATGTGTCAAAAGTGACATTCACAAAGATATTTCCTTATAAATATGACGTTTTCCGTATCGTGTACCTCCGGCTTAAGGGCGTCTAGAGGCTTTGTCGTAGAGGGAAAATGGTACGTGTGTAGGCACCTTAATGACGTCTTAAGATAAGCCTCACACCTCGTAGTAAATGTGAAGTTTCCTTTAAAGGAACCTTAGCGTCTTCTGCGAGGAATTTGGGAACTAAGATATTAATTTACGAAGGAAATATGGAAGTGATACATTGTTTTTCTTTTTAGTAAATCGGGCTGCTCATGATTGTAAGTTATTTTGGTAGAAAATTCAATAGCAAGTGTTGTATTCATCCCGTGAAATTCGTATTTTCAACAAAATCTGTAATTAGGGCATTGAAATTTTTACACTGATGTTAACTAAATGCTTAAAAGAAATAGAAACATAACGTTTATAAAGAATGGTTTTATGTAAATTGCGTCGTTTTTTTAATTTTTATTGAAGTAGAAGTCGTGCTAAACAATTGAATTTCGGAAGTTATTAAACCTGATTTTTATGTTCACTTTTCCACGGAGTCTTGGTCTTTTTCTCTTATCGTGTAGTGCAGCTGTTCCTTTTCGATGTAGTTCATCTAATGAGATGTTGCGTTGACATTACATATTATGTGTATGGTGTATCCTCTTTGTTATGTAGACACTTGAAACTAGTGCGGAGATCTTAGCGTTATTTTGAGAAGACACACTTCAATTTTGAATACCCATATCAACGATTTAAATACTTGGGAATTGATAAAATCCCTTCCCAAAATGCTTGCATTATTAAGTAAAGTTTTCATACTCGATGTGAGTTGTAGATCGAAATGATTTGTGTCTCTTACTTATTGCTAGTAATTCTTCTGAATTTATTAATTTATAAAGTAACAGCGCCAATTTAACATAAAATATGATCCGCACAAATGTGCTTTTTTTTATTATGCTCGAACTAACCAATTGAAATCACTTTTGTAAATCCAGTATCCAGTACCTTTAGAAAATAAAACTTATGTTCCCATGCAATGATGAGCTCAACTAACAAGATCAGAAGTTCTTAGTGATTTCAGTGACTCATCTTAATGTTGTTATAAAATTGTAAGTTCATGGACGGCTTTTGGTTTTTCGGCACTGAGGGCAAGAATGCTTTTTGGTGTCCCTGTCTGTAACAACATTGTCCTTTTACGTCCTCTTCGTGTGACCCCCAGGGCAACCTGCCCACTACCCGAATCGCGCCACTGCAAGATCAGTGCCTCTGTGCCGGCAACATTGTTCAAAAGTTCTTCCACATAAAGCGTTTTGATTATTAAAAAAACAATACCTCGATTTTGTTGTAGCGAATTATCTTAATTTTATTTTTGCATTCAAGGTTATCGGATGCTTACCATAAATTAATTTTGGTTTACAGTTGAAGCTTCGAAGGAATAAAATAAAGTAGTCTTTAAAAATACTGAACTTTGTTATACCTAATATTGAAAAATATTGTCATATCCTCCTGGCGTTAGATTTCCCAACTATGCATCAGCTGCACCAGAAAATAGTGTTATAATAACTGCAGATAATATTGTCACTAATAATATGCAACCGCAACTTCAACAGGGAACTAACAAAAAGCAGTCCACCGCAAAACATTCATTTACTCCAGCAAATAGTATATCAGGTTCCGAAACGGATCTTTCAACATCAACAGAAAATCTTTCGATGGAGCAACGATATGTTCTTAGACATACTTCACGTGTAGAACCGCAAGGACAGGAAAATTTACCAGAAGTTCCGACGAATGTAAACGAAAATCAAGGTTTTCTTCACCTGATTAATTCGAAGTCGTTTTTTCAGTTAATGACTCTTTTGCTAGGTCGCTATGGAGCAGAACAGCGTTTTTCATCAAACGTTTCATCCGATTCTGCTCGCTATACATCGAGTAATCGCAGTTTGTCTGAAGCACGGAATCCTATTTTTGTTACACAAGCAAACAGCAGCAGCACCCCTAATAGAAACTCTTTAAAAGAGGTGAACTCAAATCGATCCTCATTAGACGTATCAACATGCTCATATAACACATTAATTATTCATAACGATGATACTTTGTACTCAATTATCAACAGGGAGTATCCAAGCTCTCCTCCTGTAGTGAAAAAAGAGCGCCCACGTTCCTATGGTGAACAGGGAATGCAAGAGATAACTGAAATTCCGGATGATTATCTAAATCAGAGTCATGTTTTAAAACACTTAGCCAATGAGATGAAGATTCCACCTAAAGCAAGATCTAGTAATGTACGTGATTCTGGTGTGTCAGAAAACTCCAAGGATTCCAAGGCACAGCAAAAATTTAATTGGATTTTTGGAGAAAATGACTCCATCAGTAAAATGAAAAGCAAGAGTCAGCCGGATCTAACAAAGTATAATCTGGATATTTATTATTTTCGGTGTTTGTTATTGATTTTCTTTATTGATAGATTAAGTATATGTGAGGCAAGTCTTCAGACGGTAGACACATTGAGTAAGGAAAACGCAGCTCTGAAGCAACAACTTCTAATATGCTGCATGAAAGTGGCAAAAACTCAAAAGGTATTGTATTTAATTGGCGTTTGTATTGATCAGTTATTTATTTCGACCAACAGTTGGAAGATGAGGTTTCAAATATTTATCGAGTTTATGAAGAACTTGTTCAATCATGTGAGCGTCGTGAAAAACTTGAAAGGGTTGCAAGAATGAGATTGCAGGAAAATCTTCAAAAGGTGCAGTCTCTCAATAGGGCTCTTAAAGATCAAGTGGATGTTTTCCAAACCCAACTGTTAGCACCGTCAGAGCATCAAATTTTAATAGCTCAACTTTTTACTCAGAGTAAAAAAGAAATGTGCATTCCTCTCCATGTATGTAACAATTTGTGTTTTCTAGATAAGGAATTACTTGCTGCCAAAGAGAGACAAGATATAGAGTTGGCGGCTCAACAAGCTACCTTGCAAGAGCAAAGGAGACACATTGGAATATTGGACACTGCACTAAATAACGCTCAAAGAAACATCCGCCGATTAGAAGAAGAACTTCGGAAGAAGCAAATGTATGTTGAAAAAATTACGCAATTATGCGGAAGTAGCCAGCATAAGCTCAATGAACGCAAGATTAGATTGGAGTATGAATCAGAATTAAGCAAAGACTCAAATAGAAGTGGGAGCAGCACTAATAGCGACTCCAAATGGCAATTGCAGGATAAGAGTAATCAAATAAGGTATGTGTACAGATTCTCTATACTCAGTTCATTTTTTAGATTTTTCATTTTTAAACCTATAATAGGCTTTGAAAAAAAATACTTTAGCTAATGTTAATGTAAGAGGAAGAAGCTGATCAGTACATATTTCCAAGGTGTTAAAGATCAATTTTACAGAACAACTGTTTACAATTCCCAAAGTTTAAATTTGACTTCATTTCATTTGTGTTATGCAAATACTTGTATTTCAAAATTCATTGAAGAATCGCAAGACAAAAACAATACAAGAATAATTTAGGAATTTACACAAGTAAATAAAGTAGTAAGGTTACTTACTACAACCCCTAAAAACGTAAAACAATTTACCGCAGCGGACAGATTCCAATTCACTCATTCTAAATCAAAAAACTCCATTTAAATCAATCCACTGTTACTACTCTAATTTCTATAATTTTAATATCGTGTAAAAAGAAACCGTGTAAACAAAATTTCTCATAAATAATCTATAATTTATTGTAATACGTATTTATAACAATATTGAACAAAAGAAATTCGAATTGTAAATATTCAGTACACAAAATCAACATTTTTGTATAAAAACTATTCAGGCAGCACTAAAAAGGAGTTGCCCCATTTCGCTCACTTTCAAACTTGACCTTATAATTTTAACGAAATATTATCGTAAATTTCAAGTGTCTAGCTACAAGCGTTCTTGAGTTATCGTCTGACCAGACAGACACACAGACGGACATCCATAAAACGGTTTCTTTTCATTTGCCAATCATGAATATATAATTCTCTTTTTCTATCACCATTATTGCTTGGCATTGCAAACGTGCGCTCAAAACTAATATACAGTTGCAGATAGACGAATGACCATGCACTGTGCAGGTTAACTGCGAATACAAAATAAGCGGACCATTAGCCTTAGTGGCATAATAAAATGCCAGTGTAGATTTTTGCATAGAATGAGTATATTTTTCTACATCTAGGGTATTACGTAATTAGTGTGACCAATTACTTCCTTACTAGTTTAAATAGTCTTTTGGTCTGTTGTTCGAAATTTTCATAGAACAAGCGCTGATGGTGGCTATTATTGCACTATATGCCCACAATTCTGCAAAATGAAAAAGTTTTACTAAAAATGAGAAGCATGACCAGTTTGCATGCATTATAAAGAATGGTCGAGCCCATCAGTCTTTTGAACATGTGTCAAACCTGCAAAATGTTAGACTTGCTATCTACACCTAGTTTTTTAATTATCAAATCTGACATGATCATGCAAGAACAAGGGAAAACGTAGGCGGGTCTTAACTTAACAAGGCTTTTTGTCATCTTCGAAATGAAACGCTAAGCTTTTAACGAAGTATTATTATACCAAATCTGAATCGTCTAGTTTTAATTAGTATCTCAAGTAGTCAACTTAAGAGACAGCCCGACGGTCATCCGTAAAACGTTTTATTTTCATAAAGATGTTTTTTTTTCCTTTTTGTACAACGCGTTCGACAAGGTTAGGACCAACTCGCAACTTAAAAACTTCCTACAAATATTTCCATTAACTTTTAATAGACACATTTCAGGTAGATTCATAATTTCATAGATTTTCCTAAAAATATTTACAATTAATCGAGAAAGAAATTTTATTTTAAAATTAAAAATCGTAATTCCCGTCGTGTATCTCCACTAATTTTTCCAATCTACCTGGAATGGGTAGCCTATACGATGCACATATCTGTTGCTCAGCTGCATTAACAAACTGAGAAAGATCGGTAATTCTGCTCGGTACTGCTTGGAATTTTCTGATGCGCGTATAGCAAAGAATATCTAAACTAAGAAGGGAAATTCTTGCTGCAAACGTATTCAAACTTTTTTCAACAAAAAAATTAGAATGTTCAAGAGTACAAGAGTATAAAATGCACATAAGGCCGAAAGAGCTCGCACTATTTCTGCTCTGCCGAAACGTGCTTCATATGTTTTTGCCGCTGTTTTTGGGTGGATTTCGAAAAAAAATCTACCTATTGAGATGTGTACCATGTCACGACTTTCGAAAAATTCTTTCATAGTTTTTCGTTTCATGCCTCCCTGATTGTGAGTAAGAAACCCGAGACGAAACCACCCCCCGTTCGAAAGTTTATATATATATATACAGGGTGTTTAAAAACAACACGGCAATATTTAAGGGGGTGATTTGTGAGTTCATTTCATGAAAAAAAGTTCATATAAACATAGGTCCGGAAATGCATGGTTTCCAAGATACAGGGTGTTAAACTTTTTATAAAATATCGGTTTTTTAACAATATCTGCAATATCTTTTGTCCGATTTTTTTGAAATTTTGCAGCATTGTTTGCATTAATAAGGAGCTCATTTCACCTTAACTAGACTAAGGTTATTAAGTCCTGTGGCGTACGTGGGGGCACCTTAATCAATATTATTGACAAAAAATGTGTAGGCCACTGACTTTTTCTAATTATGATATTTTTTTTAGATAAAGCAAGCAAAAATACAACTTTTTGGTCTCCTGAGTTTTTGACGTATTTTACTTCGTTTTCGAGATAAAAAGCAAAAATCATTTGATTGAATGTCCATTTACCATACAAAAATATTTAAGAAAATTTTGAACTATTTTAATTTGCTTTGTTTCGCACTACAGGGTGAAAACAATTATTTGACAAGAAGTATCAACATAATATTACCAAAATTTACCAAAAAAAAAAAATGGTTCAAATTTTTCATAACTATTTTTGTATGGTAAAAGGACATGCAATCAAATGTTTTTTGCGTTTTATCTCGAAAACGAAGGAAGATACGTCAAAAATTCTTATTGCTTTATCTAAAAAAAATATCATAATTAGAAAAAAGTCAGTGGCCTACACATTTTTTGTCAATAATATTGCTTAAGGTGTCCCCACGCACGCCACTGGACTTAATAACCTTAGTTTAGTTAAGGTGAAACGAGCTCCTTATTAATGCAAACAATGCTGCAAAATTTCAAAAAAATCGGACAAAAGATATTGCAGATATTGTTAAAAAACCGATATTTTATAAAAAGTTTAACACCCTGTATCTTGGAAACCATGCATTTCCGGACCTATGTTTATATGAACTTTTTTTCATGAAATGAACTCACAAATCACCCCCTTAAATATTGCCGTGTTGTTTTTAAACACCTTGTATATATATATACAGGGTGTTTTGAGGGGGGTTGCAGATATTTTGCATACGGATTGGGGGGGTCATTGTGAATATTTTGAGCCACATATGCTTTAGTCCAAAGTCGCATGGTTTTTGAGATATTCGCAAAATTCCGATTTTCTGCTAAACAGGGATGTCATAGCGGTTAACAGCTAATAATGCATCTAATTAGAGGTTATTATCGCACTTATTTGTGTTTTTTGTCATGCTATGAAACAGTCCACCGAAAAAAAAATGTTACCGCAGCGTACAAGGTCCAAAATAAAAAAATAAAGGCAAAATAATACCAAGGAAAGTAGTTTTTCACATCAGTCTTGTAAGTTCCGTTATCTGTAACAAAGAAACTACCCAGTGTATCACCCTTCAAATAACTTAAAAACATCCTTAATTTGTATCCTTTCGAATGATGTTTATCATACTCCACTAGCTACTTGCGTTTTCTCGGAAAACGATTTTTAAATGGACGAGCCTAACCAATTTTTAAGAATAATCGAAACTTAAGCTAATTTTATACAAGGAAAATTTCTCGTATTCGCGCGGTCGATTTCTGCATGCGTGTCTCGACTTGTGGAAACCAGACAACACAAAAACCGTTATTTTCCAGAACATGTTGACATTAATTTGCTAATATTGTCTGATTCATTCATGTTTCCACGATATATTTGTTTTGAAGTTCTGCTTAAATTAATGTTGAACCCATTTACGTTGCGTTGTTTTACTTTTGGTTTTTGATTTTAATTGAACTTTTTGATAATTGGGATGACTACGTTTACGAGTTATGAATACGCGGACATAATTTTTATGTACGGACGTGCTAATGGAAGTGCAACTAGAGCTCGAGAGCTCTATCGAGAACGCTTTCCGCGTAGAAGAGTGCCAAATGCAAAGGTGTTCCGTGACACCTTCAGTAGGCTTAGAGGAAGTGGCAATTTAAATTTTAGAGAACCAGGTGTGTCATGCAGGCAATATCCCGTGGAAGTGGATGAATTAATTTTAGAGGCATTTCAAGCTGATCCAACAACGAGTGTGAGACAGGTACTTAAAAAACTTCACCTCAGACATCAATTGAATCTGTCTACGTGGAAAGTGTGGTCTGTAATACATGGAGAGAACAAACACCCTTTTCATTACACCCCTGTCCAAGAATTGCAAGAAGGAGACCCAGCACGCCTCATATTTTTTTGCCGTTATTTGCTCGACCAAGATATGGAAGACGCCACGTTCCTGAAACGTATTTTATGGACAGATGAATCTAAATTCGATAAAGATGGTATTACAAACTTCCATAACAAACATTACTGGGAGTTGAAAGGACACAATCCACATTTGAAAAAACAAGTATCTTCGCAAAGGAGATTCTCTGTTAACGTTTGGGCCGGTGTCATTGGTAGCGTTTTCCTTGGGCCACATTTACTACCAGACAATTTAAATGGAGATAACTATTTAGAGTTTTTAGAAAATGAGCTGCCTAATTTCTTAGACAATTTGCCATTGGACTTGAGAAGAAACATGATTTACCAAAACGACGGTTGTCCCGCACACTACGCAAGAATTGTAGGGGAATATTTTGATAGAAATTATCCAAATCGGTGGATTGGCAGAAATGGTCCTATACTGTGGCCTGCAAGATCTCCGGATCTAACACCGGTCGACTTTTTTGTATGGAGTAGGTTAAAAGACCTCGTCTATGATGAAGAGATTGTAAGTCGCGACCACTTGATACGAAAAATAGAGGAAGGTTGTGAAACTATGAAAAGGGAGCTGCGCTTAGGAATAACTACCACGGAGGTGAGAAGGCGTGGACGAGCTTGTATCAGGAATCGTGGTAGCCATTTTGAACATCAATAAGTCCAAAGTTAGACTTAATCATAAATTAAGATTTTTGTTTTTTGATTACTACTTTGATGATTACGTATACTTTCGAAAGAATGTCTTAATAATTTCTTGTAGTTTTATAAAGTTATTACATCATTAGAAAGAGTACAAATTAAGGATGTTTTTAAGTTATTTGAAGGGTGATACACTGGGTAGTTTCTTTGTTACAGATAACGGAACTTACAAGACTGATGTGAAAAACTACTTTCCTTGGTATTATTTTGCCTTTATTTTTTTTATTTTGGACCTTGTACGCTGCGGTAACATTTTTTTTCGGTGGACTGTTTCCTAGCACAACAAAAAAACACAAATAAGTCCGACAAAAAACTTTAATTAGATGCTTTATTGGCTGTTCACCTCTATAACACCCCTGTTTAGCAGAAAATCGGAATTTTGCGAATATCTCAAAAACCATGCGACTTTGGACTAAAGCATATGTGGCTCAAAATATTCACAATGATCCCCCCTATCGATATGCAAAATATCTGCAACCCCCTTCAAAACACCCTGTATATTAATACGCTAGAGGCCGTATTTTTGAAGATATTGGAACCAAATCTTAATATGTTATTTCTGGGGTTAATAGCTCGGTTAAGTTCGTTAATGAGCAAAATCGGCCCAAGGGGGTGGCCGGGGAAGGGGGTTGAAATTTTTAAAAAATTATATCTCGGCCCTATGAAGTTTAGAGAGAAACCATTTTACATAAATTAAGAGTACTCTGCATTAGGTTAACGGTGACACCACCAAATTAGGGGTTGGTGGGGTACAAGTGGGGGTGGAGGTGAAAATTCGATTTTTCTAAACCACGTCTTATGGGGTATCGTTAAAAAGCTCTTGACGAGTAGTTTATAAATCCATAACTAGTATCTCGATTTTGAAATAAATTACCCCAATAAACGCAATCGAAACACTTCGAAATCTACCTCAGCCTGTCGGCCTGCCGAAAGGGATTTTTTTATAAATACGATTTTACATTCCTCACCAATCTCCTCACTACTGATTTTTGCTTTTCGTTTTTGGTCACGGGCAAAATGTGCGGCGACTGGCCAGGTCTCTTCATTTCTCCCTCACACAACTGCTATGCTGTTGCTATTTACTGACGGCAGACTACCGCTAAGCAAACGTGTTTGACAGACAGTGTTTACGCCAAGTTTCCCTTCTTAGTTTAGATATTCTTTGGCGTATAGTTGCACTTTCATCGACAAGCGCGAAAGAGAAAACTACTTCTTGAAATTGATTAACTACTTTTACAATTTAGGTTAGAAAGTGAGCAACGTCACCTAGAGGAGCATGCTATGCGGCAAAATGTTTCAAAATTATCCTTGGAGAAAACCTCACAGGTTTGAATTATGAATACACATAATCGGTACTATTGTAAGGTTGCTTTTATAACAGGAAGCTGATAGAATTATTGCTGAAGTTAAACATGACAAACTTAGATATTTAGAGGAAGTCCATTCTGCACAGCGGAAAGTTAATGACCTCCAATCACATTTGAAAATCTTGGAAAGTCGTTTGTCAGAAAAGGATGCTCTTATTCGAACTCTACAAAACCAGAAAAGTAAATTTTAGTTTTTGCAAAATTATACAAGTTTCAATAACTTTTTTTATTTTCAGTTTGCGGATTGTCATTTGATTCGTATAATCTTTCTACAGATAGCTTTTCTATCAATCCTCTGCGTTACAATTCTCCATCATCGTTTAATGCATCTAATAATTCTTTTAACACAATTGCAAATACATCATTATTAGATCCAGCTTATGGAGGAAACTCCGCAAATTACAACCCCAATGTAGCAATAACAGGGGCATTGTCTACTGTTAATTTCGGTCAATCTACTTCTACATATAATCAAAGTGTTGTAAATTTACAATCAATGTCTGCGCCCGGAAACTATTCACCAAATAGTTCGAACTACAGTGCTAGTTTTAATGTAAACTCAAATTATATGCCTCAAGCTTCACCAACTTTTAATTCTGCAGCATATGATAATCATTATGAAGAGCATATGAAAAAGCAGATTGATGACCAAATTAGCAAGGTAAGTCAGCTGTCGCTGATACATTCTCATAGTGCTCATGCCTCGAAAATGCTTAATCCTTCTGCTGACGTGAATCCAAACCATAACATTATTTTAAATCACATGCAGACTAAAAAAAATATTGTTAGGTCTTCTCAAGATGTGTCAAATAATGAAACCTTTTACTAATGTCAGTGAGTTACAAGATTAACCCTGTTAGAATGTTTATTGATTACCAAAAATACTGTTAAACTTTTTAAATCTTAAGCATTTTCTGGTTGAAACACGTAACCAAATGTTTGCTTATTTATAATAATTATTAAATTATCGACTAATATTTTTATTAAATTGTATACCTTTATCTAGATCCCTTTTTCTGTTAAAATATAAATATTACGGTGGCCCTTATATGTAAAGAGTTTATTGTTTACTTTTTTGTTGGTGCTACCCCCTACAACAATTTGAAACTACACAAAAAGCTATGGAAAATTTCAGTACCCTCGAATCACATTTATCCGCGCCGCGAAGAGGAAGAGACTTGTAAAACTTTGTCTATAGATCCTATATACCTACTATTTGTACGCTGTTTATTCCATAATAAAACCATAAAGAAAAAGTCAATCATTAAAATTATCAACATGTAATTATGTAGAGCATTGAGATGGAAAAAAAGCGGAATAAAAAACTACCTACTACCCAATTTTAAATGAAAATTCTTATGTATTATGTGTGTAGTTTAAGTGTTTGTATTTTAAAATCGGGATATTGTTTTTTGGTTTATTATTTTCAATAATATTGGTTTATTATTTTCAATAATAAACCTATGTAATCGAGCACGAAAAAAAAAATTATAACCTCCCCTGAAATTTTGTCAGTTTACGTTTTGAGATATGTAGATTTCAAAAAACGAATAAAAAAATCCGTCTGTCCGCCGTCCGCCGTCCAGGATTTTTCTCGGAAACTACTGGAGATAAATTAATTAAATTTGGTTCAAAAATCAAGTGACGATCGACGTATTTTGAGGGGGGAAAATTGAGGAACCAAATATTGAAAAAATCATATTTCCGAAACCGTTCAAGCTTTTATCATAAAACTCGGAATGTACAATGGTCTAATATTACTCAATAGAATACATTTTATTGCATGAATTTATCTTAGTTAGTTTTTGAGTAATGGAATTTTGAAATTTTTAGTCTCCATGAAATATTCCATTTCTTAGTGGATTAAAAGACGTGAAATCACTTCACATGATCACTACTGCCATCTAGCCTTGACTTGAAAAATGTCAAATTTTATGGAAATAATAAACCGTTGTGTAAAATTTGCAGTGTTTTTTATAACCAGGTACTAAGGTATCTACAACTTGCAATATGAACTGACTTTGATCTGCTTTGGTTTTCAGAGTACCACTATTATCTTCACTTAACTTCACGCTTCTTTCTGCTGTATCACTTTGTCACTTTCATTTTCTCGATCCTTTGTTTTCCTCCCAAATAGTCCAGGTTCTTGTGGCATTTGAATGTTTTTCCGTTTAGGAAAAGTATTTATGCAAAAACGATTAAAAAAGTTTTGGGAATCGAAACACAAATTGTTGAAGTAGAGATACTTCAACGTTTCACACAAAACCTAAGCTTCTGTGAAATGTTCAAAAGTATATCAGGGTGCGACAGATAAGGTGCAAAGTATACACGATAGCTCCAAGCCAAATCATTGGAAATAAAAAAAAAAACAAAGAGATTCTGTTAGTATATGAATATATCTGAAGGATATATTATGGATTTTTTCAAAAAAATAATTTTCGACAAAATGGCGAACGTTTTTAAACAATTTTAATTATTAATTTCAAAGAGTGTACTGAACAATCAAATATTGCAACCTCATTTACACCCACTTTCCGTTAACCGATTGAGTTGAAATTTTGCACACGCATTTGTTTCTACGACAATACATTATACAATATAGTATACTCAAAATTGTATGGCGGGCACCTCAAGATGGCGGATTGGAATTTCATATTTAACAACATTTTGATATGGGTGTTCGATCCGAATTCAGCGGACGTGAATGAAAGAACACTTGAAAAGTTGAAGAGAGTGCCGGCGTTATAGCAGAGTCTCGTAAACAACAGTGCTTAGAGATCAAACGCTTGAGAGATGCTTAAGTATAAAATATTGCCCTGCTGTTTGTTATGGTGCCCATACACTTACCGGCCGCGGACTGTCGTCCTGGACTGACGGCCATGAACGAAACTGAGGTGCCCCACACATTTACCGGCCGCGGACTATCGCCCGGGACTGACGGCCGTATACGAGGGTGAAATGTACTGCGAACTGTGGACGGACAAGTTTTTAAAATGATTTCATATTTCTGGCGGTCACTCCGTCAGTCCTGGACGACAGTTCGCGGCCGAGTAGTGGGTGGACGATGTCGGTCACGGCCGTTGTCGTGGACTAGCGGCCGGTAAGTGTATGGGCACCATTAGATTAGTAGGTGAAGGTTTGATCTTGTTCTGGATGTGCTGAAACCAAGTGAGTTGATCTCGGTTCCAGGCAATCACCATGAAGGCAAAAAAATATAAATTGGTACTTACCTGTGTCCAGGGCCTATATTAGGGATTGGCTGTGGAGCAGTTTGATTGTTCGATAGCGATAGCCAGATCAACTGATAGCGAAGGAACGTGAGGGAACAAAAAAAAGGTAATTAGAAAGTTACACTGATCGATACTCAGCCAAATATGGACTCGTTTGGTAGATTCAAACGAGTACAGTTATTGTTTTGTTCGATACACAAAACACTCCAAGGAGAATATTGAAGGCGGAAATTTTAACTAATTGCTACTCCGTACAATGTAAAGTAAATGCTGTCCGTCGTTACTCAACGAGGAAATGAAGTTTTTCCATTGTTCGTTACGCAAAGGAATACTTATTGTATATTGTTGATCAATACGCAACAAATATACAATTTCTCGATCAAGTCAAGACCTTAATCGCGTGCCTGGATAGAATTTCACTAGCCGAAACCTAGTGATTGCGGTATTTAAGTTGGTCAAGACACAAATTAATGATTAGGAATGTTCAGCAGTTAAGGTGCTGAAGACCTTGTTGCGGTCGAACGAAAAAGCGGCCGAGTAGTACAGTGCTGCGACTTTTATACCCTTTATATGCTTTGATGATGGTCACTGCACGAATTCTCTCATTTCGAGTTGGAACTCGAAATTCCAAAGTGGCCTAATGTGATCATCTGTGGATTCTCAATGTGGCTAGTTCACAATGATCGGAATTAGTCAAATGCGGTTTTAATGTACTGCTGCACGAAATAATGGGTAATAAGGGAAAACATTTTAGTAGTAGTTGACTATATTTGAGAATATTTTAAAGTGAATTGAGATATTGAAAGTAAAAATATTTTAAAGTGAATGAAATACTGAACTTTAATCTAAAACCTAAAATTAAAACTCCTTAAAAATAAACAAACAAAACGAATTCGACTACAAAACAATAAAAAAAAATCCAAGAGTTGTCGTGAAGCAGCCGATTGGAATGAAGCTCCTTTCGCATTTATTATATGCTTTAAATAACAGGCACAACGAAATAAATTAACAAAGTTTGAGAGCAATTAATGAAAATGATAAATAAAAGAATTAAATGAAGAAGTGGTAATAAAAATTGTAATTATTTAAAAAGCTGTGAAATAAACCTTTTATTAATTATTATAAAAATATAGATTAATTATTAACTTAATCAGTACATTCAATCTTAGTAATGATTGGTTTGTGATAACTAAAGTAGGACACATATATGTTTGCGAATTGATTTTATCTAATTGTAAGTGTCTCGAAAAAACTATACATATACACAATGTTTCATGTACTCTTAATATTCCAGTCGGAAACCAGACTAGTTCTAAAACTAATGACGAACTACTTTCTAAGGAATGAGTACTAGTTCTCTGTTGGATACCTTTTACACGAAGACAACTCATTACTTTTGTACAGCTTGTAAAGCTGTACTTTTGCAGGGAGTCAATTGTTCTTTTCGGCATTACTATTGAACTGATTCTATAACCAGTTATTGAAGAACTAGTAGTTAATGTCACATTTTTGAATTACTTCGAGCAGTAATTCATTTCGAATTACTTCGAGAACTAGTTCATTTCGAAATATATCGAAAACTAATTCATTTTGAACTACTAAAACTAATTCAATTGAACTGCTTCGAGGATTAATTCTCTTTTTTTATCCCTTCTTCTTCACACTAATATGGCGTCTATTCTGCTCTCTCAGCGAGTTTCACTAAAGGCTGGTTTACACGGTGCGTGTTACCGGGCGCGTTCTAATGAAGCAGTACAGCCACTGTCAATGTGTGAATGCATCAGGCGAGTTACTGTCCTATGCGTGTTCGAAAACTACTGGCATACGAGTTACTCGGCCAGTTTTTGTTTCCATTACCCACTTGCCTGTCGAGTACTCGAGCGATCGGTGGATTTTTTCACGTATTTTACCGCGAAACATTATTAAATTAAATATGTCGGAAAGGAAGACGTCAGTAGAAAACATTAACTTTATGGATCTTATTAATCTAGGAAAGCCAGAGTTATTTCCAGCTTCACCCTTGCTGGTAGGGCTCCCCTCATTAATGTGTCTTTTTTCTGTATTTTTGGACCAATTAAATGCAACAAAGTTTCGACCTTCTCAGGTGTCAACCTCATAACTACTTTATATTCTCGCGATTTTCATTTTGGAGCTCTTCTAAAATTGTACATTTCCCCTTATGCCCCCTTATGTTTTCTTTGAAGCCAACTCCTTGTCCAAACACTACGTTTAGTTTTATTTTTTTGAATATGTTTTTCCAACTCGGCACAAAGAACTATTGTTAAAGAACGTATTACTGTCCGTTTTAATATATCCCGTTGGATTGAAATCATCTCGCAATCTGAATAACCGAGAATGAAATCGCGGTTAGTTCCCAACTAAAACGGCAGTTGCGCTCCCTATGTAAACATGCGCGTCAAGACTCAAGTGCAGCAAAAAGCCGTTTTTTTTTCATGCGAGTATAAAGGCGAGTAACTATACTGGCAGGTCAGCTACTCGCACCGTGTAAACCAGCCTTAAGGGGTTTCACAGTAAATGTTTGGACATTAGCAAGCAAGATACTCCACCTATGGGTAGATGCTGAGAAAAAGTTATAGATTTGCTGTACATTGCTAAAAAGAAGCGCGGCCAATGGGCAAGAAAGGGCAGCATCGCTCACAACAAGATTCAATTTGTGGCAGCCACAAGGAACATAAAAGGCTCTAGGGTTGAGATCAAGTATCCTTTTTTGAACCCCCACAGTTTTACCCTTCATGGCCTAACCGTTATCTATCCCTGAACACGCATGTTTTCTAGGGGTATTTGTTTATTTGAAAGTTCATTTAACAAAGTGTTAGTCAAATCCTCACCTGTAGTGTCTGAAACCTCCACAAACCCAAGAAAGTGTTCTTTTACTTCAACCTCTTGCCTTGTTTCTGCATAAACAAACTTGACAACTAAAGTCATTTGTTCAGTATGAGTGACATCGGCAGTACAGCCCAAAACTATAGAAAAGTAAACCGCCTTCTTCAACTGACTTAATATGTGATTATTCACTTTAGTTGAAAGAAGATAAATGAATTCGTTCTAAATGCTCAAGATAGTGAACGTTTGTTTCTCTTACTCTTCTTAAGTGTTCTGCCATCACAGTATCAAACTTAGATATGTGTTCAACAAGCTTTAGAAAGTTTCATTGTTTTCAGTAAATACAGTGTCACGTGTACCACGAAATGCTAGCCCTTGCATTCCCAAAAATTGTACTATACTTAACAATCGTTTTAGAACTTCTTGCCAATGGTTAGTTTCAGCTTGAATCATCATTCCTTACTGTGAAACATAGTAATAAACACTGCAAATTTTACACAATGGTTTATTATTTCCAAAAAATTTTACATTTTTCAAGTCAAGGCTAGATGGCAGTAGTGATCATGTGAAGTGATTTCACGTCTTTTAATCCACTAAGAAATGGAATATTTCATGGAGACTAAAAATTTCAAAATTCCATTACTCAAAAACTAACAAAGATACATTCATGCAATAAAATGTATTCTATTGAGTAATATTAGACCATTGTATATTCCGAGTTTTATGAAAAAAGCTTGAACGGTTTCGGAAATATGAACTTTTCAATATTTGGTTCGTCAATTTCGAGAACTTGGGCCATGGTCGATGCGGTCAAAGGGCCCAAGGACCTTGTAGTGCGCTTCCTGCTTTAGTTTTTGTCCTCCGCGAAGAACTTGGACATAAATTTTTGATCTGACTCCTTTTATTGACCGGTTTTTGTGGGGACTTGGCCCTTTTTCACATTTTTGTTTTTGTGGGAGATAATTCATACGCACTTTCTTATTTCTCCTGATGAGTAAATTTTCTTTGAAATCTATGACTATTTTATTTCTTCAAAGAATATCGTGTCCCACGATTCCATCGAAATAGTCATGGAATTTGTGTAGAAGGTAAGTGTTACGGGTGGAGAATCTTCTCCTAATACAAAGTTGTGTCGACTTTTTCATAAATACTGACGGTTTTATTAAGTGTTTTTATTTTACAGGGTTTTATCGGTTTTCTAAATCTATTTGGTATGACATTGGGATTAAAGAGAGTTTGATGCTCCAGTGTCGATTAAGAGCTTTAGTAATATTGTCGGTGGTTTTACAGTAATGTAAGGTAAAGTATTTACCCGTTCTTTTGCAGAGGCGGTACTTTCTGAAAATCCGCTTGGTTTTCATGATTAAAAAATTCTTCAACGATTACCTTTCTACCTATTGAGATGTATACCATGACATGACTTTCGAAAAATTCTTTCATAGTTTTTCGTTTCATACCTCCCTGAGTACGAAACAACCCCCGTCCGAAAGTTTATATATATCTATATATATAAAAATCAATTGCATTACGTTAGTCTCGCAAAAACTCGAGAACGGCTCGACCGATTTGAATGATTCTTTTTTAGTTTGCTTTGTCTCAATATAAGGATGGTTTAGGAAAAAAAGAAAATTCGGAAAAACTCAAAGGGAAAGCCGGAAAATCGAAAAAATAGTAGGTTTGCATTATGTATGAGAATGCACTTTTCACAACCAGATGGTGTTGGGGGCGGGCCTGTCATTTGACAGCTCGATTCGATTCGATGATTCGATTATTCATACCGTGCGGTTGTGCCCAAACAGTGAAATCTTCTAAATTTAAAATTGTTTTTTTTTTTGTTCGTTAAAAGTGCATTTTGAGAATAGATTTTTTGAAAGCGAATTTAATTAAATTTTGCGAACAATCATTTTGATCACCCTTTCCATTAAGATAAATTGACTTTGCAGTCTTAGACATAAGCACAAATTTGAACCACAGCACCGCACCAGTTCCATGAAATTTGCAATACTTCTACAACTTTCCTAATAGGTGATCGCTGAGAATCAGAGAAATTTAACTTTTAAGGGGTCAAAACGGGCGAAAACTGCAAAATAGAGGTGGACAATATCCCGAAATGATGGTTTATATGGCAGCATTCTGCACAAAAAAAATGAAAACATGCAAGAGACAACGTTAAACAAGATCAAATGACTGGCTACGTCTACCTCATACGCCTATATGCCATTACCCGAGGGAGGTGGTGGGAACAAAGGGGTTTTGTCCATATATGTATATTGTAAATGACGGTTTGTTTGACAATAAATGTGCAGAATATTATTTTACCTTTTGCAAATTTTTAATCCAGCTTATTAAATATGTATACCCAATATTTTTACTTTGTGGAACACCGTAGCAAAGCACGGATATTGAATATTGATGATAAAGCATTCCCGTGTAGACTCGGGTAGATCAACTATACCTACACTAACAATTTCTATAACTGACTGACAGACAACGCACGGACTAAATCGCTGGACCTAAAAAGCTGAAATTTTTGCAACACTAAGGCCTAACAAGTATTAAGGCTGAATTTTTTGAAATTCCACACCTAAAGGGGTAAAATAGGGGATGAAAGTTTGGTTAGAAATCCGCCATATTTGAAGTAAAAAATTCCAAAAAATTGGTATTTGTCCTTTTGTTAGAAATGAAGAAATGCCTGTATCACAATTTTTTGAAATTCAACCCTTAAGGGGGTAAGCTGGGATTTGATAGTTTCTATGAATATTCCCCATTTTTGAAGTAAGAAAATCATAAAAACTGGTATTGCTTTTTGATTAGAAACAAAGTTAAATAAGAACTACCGACCTCTATCCTAATTCAACTCCCCGAAACCACCCTTTACTGAAGAAAACTAAACAACTATTATTTTGACCGTCCGACGGGAAACGGCTCTATGTAATATATGTCGCGTTTGGGAGCAGTTGCAAATTCAAAAAGTACTATGATGTACATTATATTATGATTTTCATCGTCCCGGGTGAAAACGGGTAGACCTGCTAGTATATACATATATATATATATATATATATATAAAACGGCCCAAGGGGGTGGCCGGGGGAGGGTGTTGAAATTTTTAAATAATTATATCTCGGCTCCTATGAAGCTTAGATAGAAACTTTATTTGTATATATTAGAGTAATTTCTATGAGGTTCACGGTGGCACCACCGAATAAGGGGTTTGTGGAGTTCGAGTGGGGATCGGGGTGCAAATTCGAATTTTTCGAAACCATGTCTTGTGGAGTATCGTTGAAAAGCTCTTGACGAGTAGTTTATAAATCCATAACTAGTATCTCGATTTTGAAATAAATTACCCCAATAAACGCAATCGAAACACTTCGAAATCTACCTCAGCTTGTCGGCCTGCCAAAAGGGATTTTGTTTTATTCACAATTCCCTGTGTCCAAAACAGCTTCGGGTTCACAAGCGCGTTTTTTTATCACGAGATCAAGTGATTTGATGAAGGAATAAAGGGTGTTAGGATCACCAAAATATTCTGGTAAATTTTTAATTACATCGGGGGTTGCGTAATCACCGATATTTGCCATTTTAATACCTTATTACAACACTTTATGTCACTGCTTTCACGATTCATATAATCTAGGATCTTTATTTCAAAGGGAAAATTTTTTAATTTTAATACAAGTTTTACACAGCTGGACGAGGGCGAGCACTACGATGACTTCTTTGTCTCATTTGTCGTTGGGTGTCAGTTCTAGGTTCTCAAAGTGTTAAAACACGGCAATTTGTTGTCTTCTCTTTAAATGTAGGACGAAGTTGAAGGTCACAAGTTTTGTTTCCGATATTTACATTCGGACTGGGATCGTCAAAATAAAGTTTTGCCGTTTTCCCTCTTCGCTTCACTTTTATAGATTAGATCGCAATTCATAAAGCCTGATTTACGTTCGGAACTGGATTATACAAATGATATAGTGGAGATTTTCACTCTTCACTTAAATTCACTTTTCCGAATTAAACGATCTTTACATTTTCGAAGCGTTTACTTCATATTCAAAAAATAAAAATAAAATGAAAGTCCCGAATTACTTTAAGACTTTCTTTATTTTTCAATGTGAATCCTACCGGTTACAACTTACAAGTCTCGGTTAGAGCTAAACTTAGCTTCTTAATCTACTCCTAAATTTAGGAGTCCTAATTGCTAGTTGGTTGCCGTTCCCAGGATTTAGGCACGGATGTGCTTGTTCTGCAAGTTCTTAGATTCCCGTCTGGGTTGACTTCGCATGAATTGCAGCTTGCCGGCCAAAAACGAGGGCTGACATGGAATTCCTGGCGTTATCAATTATTGTTTATTCGAAGTATTGCGCTTGGTTGCAGTTTTCATAAATTAGGACCCCGCCATTTCTATGAAAATAAAGAAACTTGTCTATCAGGGATTTTTGAAATTCAATTCCTAAGGGGGTGAAATAGGGGATGAAAGTTTGTATAAAAACCCGTCATTTTGAAATTAATATTTCATAAAAATTGATATTTCGCGTTTTTGGTTAGAAAAAAACTCAATGAAATCTACTAACCTCCATCCTATTTCATTTCTCTTGACTTAAAAAAAAACACTGTATGAGAAACGGTTTTATGTAATATACGTCGCGTTTGGGGGTAGCTGTAAATTCAAAATGTAATCTGATGTACATTATATTATGATTTTCACCAACCCGGGTATAACCGATTAGTAACCTGCTAGTAACATATAATAAAATTTGGTTCAAATACCTATCTTCAAAACTACGGGCCGTGGTTTCAGGGAGGCATGAAACGAAAAACTGAAAGAATTTTCCGAAAGTCATAATGTGGTACCGATCTCAATAGGTAGATTTTTCTTTGAAATCTATCTAAAAGTTGTGGTGTGGAGATAGCCACATATTATTTCCATGTTCATCATATTGTTGTAGCTAAACAAATACGTTTGCAACGCTAAGAAATAATGGTGACAGAAAAAAAGAATTGGCGGCAGGGGTCGCTCATTTCGAACTGCTACTAGTGCACCCACGACCATAACCTCGAAAATACTAGACCCGTTGACCTATTTTTATCTGTTGAGTAGCGAAATCAAATGCGATCGAACTCAAAATCAATTATCTCATTATTAAAATCAGCCTACCAGACATTTCGGTACCTACCTAATTTAATTTATTTTGGCGGCAGTTATCGTTGAAAATCGAAAAGTTATAATTTTATACCCCGTTATAACTTCCTTATTTTACGACTTAGTGAACTTCTCGTAATAAAAAACTGAACAGTATTTTATATGTATGTTTTCAGAAGTTCGTAGTTAAGGTTATCAAAAAGAAGCACCGTTTTGAAATTCATACGCCTAGATGGAACATTATCCAAGATTTCAAAATCGTGGAAAAACGACCGAGTAAAACAGTTACGTGGAAATAATTAATTTTAATGCATATTTATAACAATATTTAACGGAAAAAATCAAAATGTAATTATTCAGTAAACAAAATACACATTTTTGTATAAAAATTATTCAACCTTATATGGCAACACTAAGAAGGAGTTGCCTAATTTTGATCATCCTCGAACTTGACCTTACAATTTTAACAAAGAATTATTGTACGAAATTTAAATGCTTTACCTATAAACGTTTTCCAGTTATGAACATTTTGCACAAAAAAGGCCTTTTTAGTCCTAAAAACCTTATAACTCGAGAATCCTTATAGTTAGAGAGTCAAAATTTGATACAGTGATACTTCGTAAGAATCCTAAGTTCAATCTCCAAGATGAGCAATATCGGGCAACTCCTTCTTAGTGTTGCCATATAAGCTTGGATTATTTTTATATAAAAGTGCTGATTTTTTGACTGCATATATATTTACAGTTTACTTTATTTCGTGAAATATCTTTATAAATACATATTTCAATTCATTTAATTTAGTAGTTTTTATTTTTCAACTTATTTATTTTCTCTTAAGAGCTACACAAGCTATACAAATTAAAAAGGTTATTATTTTACTTTATAATAGTAATTCCAAAGCTTCAGCACTGAATGGGAGTATTTTTTCTTAAAAGTTAGTCTTAGACTAGTGATAAATGGGTCTAAACTAACCAAAATGCTGTGAAAAACGTCTTCATTAGTAGCTGAGCGTGAACATTTCCGAGCGTGATGGGTTCTGAAGAATTTATAGTCTTTGTTTTTACACTCTTCAGCTTCCTCGGAGGGTGAGGCTATCGGTAGAGCTGCGCATTCGATAATCTTTGCTCCGTGGAAGAGAATTTTATGAACTGTTGCAGGAAGTTAATACCACGGCTATAATGTTATGACCAGCACAGCGGTCTCGGAGCAATACTCATTGAAAAAAGTCTGAAAATTTCGAAGATTTTGGTCCATACCATACCATACCACATTGTACATATCAGAAACCTATTTGAAATATTAATGCAGTTTCCAGATCTCCACAACTTTTTGAACACGAAAGCTTAATTTCCTTGACCTATAAGCGTAAGGTTCTAAAATTCATCCCCATCATCGGCGGCGGAGGACGGCAATGAAACTTACGGTGTCGATTACTTAATATATATATTTCGAGGTGGTAGCATTCTCGAAGCTCAGTTCGGCACAGCTTTTTTTGGCAGTCTAATATTTGCGAATAAACATGATTTACTTGCTTAAATTTCGGAAAACTATCCAAAAAAAACGCTTGACGTGAATTTTATTTCAAAATAAATTATTCTTTCCATGACTTTTGTGCTTGAAACAATCGAAGCATCAGTCGATTCTTCAAGCCGATAATTTGCAGCGTAAAAAAATCCTCAAACGCTTCATTAGAAACAGCGAAATTTCTTACTAAAATTCCGAAAATCCAAATTTCAAGCAGTCCTATTACTTACTAAATTTTATTAAAATTAAACAGGGTTCAGATCATGAATGTATAGGTAGTTAGGAATGTAAAATAACCAATTTTGGACCATTTGGAGACAATCAACTATAGGGGGGTTTTGGACGCTTCCTACCACTGTGCACTGTGTTCCATGATTTTTTCGGACAACTATTTCTCGCAGCATCACCATACTTCCATTCCTATATAATAGGAACATGGAATTAAAAATGAAATAATATTGTTTTTCTGGTTTCTGTTTGCTTTAATATCTTTAAAAACAAAAAAGTTACTAAATAATCCATAGAAGATGTTTTTCGTGAAAAATGACCAACTTCCACAAACAAAAATGGCTGCAACAAAAAAAAAAAAAAAAACTGGAGAGAAATTTTTTTTTTTATTTACAGCATAACATTTAGTATGAAATAAGGAACTCTTAAAAAAATTCACATAAATTAAAAATATCGAGCAAGTATGCCTGTATCATGTATGATTTGAAATGGTTTGACCCTTATGTCCAAAATATTGTTGAAAATTACGAACAAATTTTTATAATGGCATATTATTACATAGAACAACGGTAAGGGGTGGCCCAAGGAAAAAAAAAAAATATCGGTCCAATTTGGACCATCCTAATAGATATATTAAGTTTATAAACCACAGCTCTATTTATGGTAATATATGCTCTGTGCTTACTACATAGTTACATGTCCAAGCCATGAAATAGGAATAAATGCATATTTAAGCGATAAAATATTGATGTACTCCAATAGAACTTTGAAAAAACCGTTGACCCAAGTATAATATCGCTATAACTAATTGAGTGAGATTTATGTGATTCACAGATTAAGTTTTATCCCAGTTAAAATAATATTATAACACACACACACACACACACACACAATTATATTATTTTATCTGTGGGTTTATATTATGTACATATGTAATAAACGACCTATAGACGATCACTTTGGCTGTCAAATAATACTGTAGACACATGTGGTATTAATACCATGATATCTGATTTCAATACTATGTACATATAGTATACGTTCATGGTATGATTTGACGTAAAGGCGTTTATGAAATTTGAAAACCATCAAAATGTTTCCATGTTGTGCCACTTTCATAATTTAAATTTAATTATGAGTTAAAATAAATAGTTATTTAAAAATTGTAGGAATTAAAATTAAAAGACAATATTCTTTTTACAGGAAAATGTATTTTGAGGTCTTTTAGTCAAATTCTTTATTAAATTATTATGGTCCTCCTTTCTTGTCTTGTCAAACGAACGTAATTTATTTAAATATTTTTGTCCGCTATATGAAAATGGCAGCCGATAGTCAAAATTGTTTGAACTATAGATTGGAACATGAGAATACTACGAGAAATTTGCGAATTTCAATACTATGAACTTACAGGGCATACTTGGAATTTTCGCTGGTATCTAGCTAGGATACGATGACACCTTAGAGTATACTAGATTATATTGTGTAGAGTATGTCTCTGGTCAAGCTGTCGACGGAAAAATCATCTATAATTATGGAAACATACGAGTAGCAACCAAGTTGACAACTTACAATTAGATGACAATCAAGTTGGCCAAGTTTCAATAATAGTTAATAATCTAAACCTGAAGTTGTCTGACTTTGGATTAATTTTAAC
Organism: Leptogaster cylindrica; assembly: GCA_963082835.1. Lineage (NCBI taxonomy): Eukaryota > Metazoa > Arthropoda > Insecta > Diptera > Asilidae > Leptogaster > Leptogaster cylindrica. The sequence goes on from OY720107.1 coordinate 14,206,291, forward strand.
ATTTAGGTAATAGGTATAGTAACTAATTCTAACAAAATACTTTTTCCCTACTTTGTACAATGAAATAACATTAAGCGTTTTCATCTGTTTAGCAAATTTAAGCCTTACCTAAAAATTTCGTTCAAAGGTAGAAGTTACAATAAAATGAGTTGGAAAGCAAAAACATACACTTTTGGTTTTTTCAAAACCTACTAATTGTGTTTTACAAAGAAAGTTAATTTAACTAATATAAATATTAGTGTTAAAGTCAACCAGAAGAGGAATGCAAAAACCAAAAATCAGAGATAAATATAATTTTTTAGATTTAACACAGTATTTTAAAGCTAAAGAAGCATGTATAGCAGTTTAAATATATAAGCATGAAATTGTAAAGAAATGTCAAATAAATAAGGAATTGTTTGAAGATTTGCTACTTTGTGTGCTGTGTTTTCCTGTTTTATTGTATTGGCAGGACTTTTTTCCTTTGTTTTAATCAGTTTTATATTTATGTATAGCTTTGCAAACTACATAAGAAACTCAAAGAAATTTCAGTATTTCAAAAAGTAACCAATGATGTGAGAGGCTGAATTTGTTTGAATTTATATAAAAATATGTATAATTTTCGCATCTCAATATTTTTCAACAGTTTGAAACATTGCAGAGAGGTTTGTGCTGCTTTCCAGGGTTAAGCAACAAGAAGCCAAATCAGCCGCTTTTATCAGATGAAATTTCAGTATTATCGACTAATAACAGTGATGCTTTTTTGCAGGTAATTATTTTTATATTCGCTGATTACAAGCGTGCAAAAATACTGAGAAAGTGTTAACACATTTATAAAAAAAACTAATGCACCTTGATCAGTTTTATTTGTGAAGTTGGTGTTTTTAAAGTTGTAAACCAGTGGCGTACCAAGAATTTTTTTTAGATGGATATTGGTGTAAGAGTGTAAGGGGGTTTTGTTTAAATGTAATAAGCTACTTTTAGTTTCGACTAACGTTTATCGTAAATTTCTAATTTATAAAAAGCAGTTAGAAGTATAGCTGATTATAGTTTCAGTGAAGTGTGAAACGGCTATGTCTACTGCATCGTATTTTGTTGATTTGGCATACCCAATTATACTTATATTTATTTTATTTGAAGCACTTAAACCTTATGTTTTAAAGTATCATATGATATGTTAGGAGATATAAGCGAAAAACCGCAAAAACAATCCTTCTGGACCATATTTTTACTCCCATCACTTTTCCACTGCCTCGCCGAGGAAAATAACCTAAGATAGTCATATTGGGTCATAAATGAAGCTATTACATAAAAAACCTTGTGTAGGAATTTTTTCCGAATCGGAGCTACTGACCAAGTAGCACTAAATAACGAAACAATAGAATACCCTGTTTCAATAAAATGACTGTAAGTATGCGTGGTTCAAAAAACCTGCGTGGGGGCTCAAAATGTTCCTAAAAGAATCTTTTATTTGAGCAAGTAAAGGAAGGATATTTTGGTCCGTTTTCTGTAATTTTTAATGATTGAAAGTTAGAAAATATGGAAATAAAGCATAAACAAATATATTTTTTTACATTCAATTACACATACTGACCAAACTACCACATGTAGGAGGTTATCTAACGGCTTAAGATGTTTGTCTGTTCATTCTGTATATTACTAAAAGCATTTCTCCTCAACGCATTATGCTTGAAAAGTCGAAATATTCGTTAAGCACGTTATTCAAAAATTTGAGCCGTTAAAATTCCTTACCTTCCCAATAATTCGTTCACCCTGAAAAAAGATGCGAAAAAGAATTCTCATAACTAGAAGAACACTTTCTGCATCATATGACAATGTTGGGGAGAAAGTGAGAAAGGCATAATACGCAAGATATCAATTCGGCAACCGCATCACCGCACCCTCCGCAATAGTTTCTTGAATCCTCCTGGCATAAGAATATACATATCTATTCCCTTGCTATATCCACCTACAAAGATCGCCTCAAAAGGAAACAAAAATTGTCATATTCTTTTCTATTTCTATTTGCATATATTTGCAAAAAAACTGCATAGAAAGCAGCTCGTTGAAGTATTCTCCAAGCACGCATATCTGCTTCTCTTCTCATCGAATGTGCTCTTATGCAAAAAGTATTCTTTCTTTACATCTGGTAACTGGTTACATTTGTTACAAGTAAGTATTGGGCAAAAAAGTATTGCGAGGTTGAAAGCTGCGCCAAAATTACAAGTTTGGTCTACTCTAAATATAACTCTTAAATAACTTAGGTTTAATTTAGAGTAATATATAACAATAATAATATGTAAGTTTAGCTTAACTTAACTAATTTATAACACAACGAGATGTTTCTATTTTCGGAAGATGACATCACGTAAATGGCGACCCCTGACCTTTACGGCCCAAGTCGTCCGTTTTTCGGCGTTTTCCATCACTTTGGCCAATGTTTCGGCCGATATGTTGTCTTTTAGTTGAGCTAGAGTCCGTGGCTTGTCATCGTATACTTTGGACTTCAAATAGCCCCAAAGTCTGGTGGTGTCAAATCGGGTGATAGCGGTGGCCAGTCAAAATCGCCGTTTTTCGATAATAGCCGTCCAGGGAACATTCACAATTGAGAAGTTGTTTTCAATGAACAACTTCAGCGCGATGACTGACGCTTCTATCGCGGTATATCATATCACTGGTACAAGTTATAGAGGTGCCCAATGCTTCCACTTTAAATAGAAAACCTTGTATAATGTTATGTAGGTTTATTGTATCACACATATATTGAGAAAAACAATGATATTAATCAAAACCTACATATGCGTAAAAGATGTTCTATGCTAAGGAGACCAATTTAAAAAAAAAAATAAGTTTTAGTTTAAGCACCAATACAATAATGGTTACAATAATGGGTTATAATGGGTTACAATGGTTACTTAGTTTTTTTTCAGTCAAGGGTGGTTTTTGGGGGTTGAATTAGGATAGAGGTTGAATTTTTAAAAAACCCTGATACACGTGTTTCTTTATTTTCAATAAAAGGCCAAATAACAATTTTTACGAATTTTGTACTTTAAAAATGGCGGAGTTTCATACAAATTTTCATCCCCTATTTCACCCCCTTAGGGGTGGAATTTGGAAAAATCTCTTCTTATTGCACAATGCACATCTAGAGTTTAAGTGGAATCACCATGCCAAGTTTCAAGTTCATACGTTTTGTTGTTCTTGAGATAAAGTGATCAGTGAATCGAGTGGTATTTGAATTTTATATGTTTCAGTTAAGGATGTCCACCTTGAAGGAGGTGATAGGGGAGCTCGAGAAACGAAAAAAATTGTATGGGCAAATTTCAATAATATGCCTAACGGCTTTCGAGTTATTGGACTTGAAAGGACAATTCTTCTTGAAAGTGCAGGGTTTTAAGTTTTTGCTTATATCCTTAAAAGTAAGCAACATGTGATAACGATCTGACACGCATTTTAAAGCAGACAAATCATTCTTAAATTAGGCTGGATTTGAAGACTTCACATGAAGTAGTTCTCGAGATATGAAAACTTGAAGTGGAATTTTTTGCTTGAAATTTTACATTTTTTGTGTTCAAGGTCAATCATCTCAAAAATTTCCCCTATCTTTTTTCTTTTTTAATTACCTTAAAAGAAGCCTAATTTTGTCTTCTTTCAACTACTTTTTGTTTCATCCAATTATCTTTGTAAACTCAAAAGTTTTGGACTCTTACGCTTAAGTATTGAAAATATGATTGCTTTTTTGATTATCCTTTTCACAGGAATTTTAAATATTTAATAATTTTGAAAATCTTCCAGGACACAAAATTCTGGTTATTTTATTGCAGCATCATAAAAAAACACAGGAATCGTTTTGAAAAATTGTCCTGCGCGTGCAGATCATCATAAAACCATCAAATGTTTAGCTATTTGAGACTTTTCATTCTAACAACAGACATCGGGTCGTATAAATGGGCGTATAAAAATTCGCTGATGAAATCTTATTTAAATCACCGCGTCGGTTAAAATATCATAAGTCATCGGTATACATTACCGAAAGGAATTGCTGTAAACGTTTTTCTTTTTGAAGATAGTGAGTAATACCTGTAGAAATCAAAAACAGTACTTATTTTCCGCCTAAATAGAACTGGTAGTTCAAGATGGAAATCTCAAACGAATATTGCAAAAACGTACCTTTTCGTTCCAGTGCATACAAAACAAAAAATGTATAGTTGTATTATAATAATTACTCACTATCTTCAAAAAGAAAAACTTATGTCAAAAAGAAAAATTAATGTCCTTAACGATATACCGCTTGTTCGTGCGAAAATTCTGGGCTTTGAGGATCCAGATTCGGATTGTAGCGTCTTCGATAATTGGGACTTCCATCGTCTACTAAATACGTTACTTCTTGAAACGATTTAGGGAAGTCGAAAAGACACTTTATTCGTCCATTTTTGTTAACCATGCATGTTGCATTTGGATTGAATTGTCCACATGGATTATGAATCATCCATTTAAGTACGAGTTCTCGTAACTCTAAATCGTCACTTCCAGGTATTTCAGCTGAAATAAAGTCGTCTAATTCCTCTGGTTTATGTATTTTATCATCAGGCGTCATAATCAAAAGCAAATGCATATGTGGCAGTGCTCTCTTTTGAAATTCTATAGTGTAAACATATGCAGCGGCTTTTCCAAAAATCTGTTGTTTATCCAATTCATCTATTAATTATTTGATCAAACTTAAGCTAGGCAACTCTAGCTACGAGATCAGGTCGATTTTGAGCGAGCTGTTCTAAAGTGGTTCCGTCTTGTAAAGCAATACGTGACGCTTCCTTTATTTCGGGCCAGTTGGGGCTGGAAGTCACAGTTATAAAGAAATCAGGCGATCCAAGTCGTCGAACAACTGCCATTGCATCTTCGAAATGTTCCATGTAGTATCGTGTTGAGTCGGGAAAGGAAGATGGTAAAATAACTTTTTCGCCTATTAGTGCATTAATGAGACGTGTTACTCACGTATATTGTTCTGTGAGAATCTTATTTTGATTGGTTTTTATCCATTGAATGCGGTCACGTTCTACACGAATATACGTGTCAACCACGTACTGTTGAAACAATCTTCCGCCAAAATGTAGTGCATTAAAGGCAATTTGACGTAAATCAGGATCGGTTGCTGTTATTGTAACCGGTAAGTGTTTAGTCAGTTCAGGTCGAAAAGCTAGTCTATATTGTGCCATCTCATCTCAAGTCGAGTTATATATTGACGACTGGCATACGGTGTCCGTAATTTTAAAGTAATAATGTAATAACCGTTAGTGCCTTCTGGATAAAACAATGGATATGTAAATGGTTCCACGCGTTTATCAATATTTTTCAAATTTATTATATTTTTATGGCGCTGATGTACAACCATCTCATTGTCAGTGTTAAATGTAATGCCGAATTAAAGGGAATTGTTAAATGAAACCGCTCAAAATTCTTAATAAAATAAAATGTTTATTCTTTGCGAACTGATCACCGCTGGGACTGGCTTAGAAGTGAAAGAGTTAAGTTAAAGCAAACTGAGAGCTACTGTACATCTATTGATTAACTGTTAAGTAAAAATTACAATATCACAAATCACAATGCAAGCAGTATATAAGCAGTACAAAGCAAAGTAAATAAGTGAAATTAACTGGATTCTATTTCATGCAGTGGCGTTACAATTAATTTTAAACTTTTATAAATTTAGTTTTTCAGTCAATTAATTATTAGTGTAGTATTAAACAGTCAGGAAAGCTTTGATCGGCATTGAGTGTAAAGACTGCACAAACATCGTTACAGGAAGGTACATTATATCTTCTGTAATCAGCCTGCTTTGGCATTCTAGCTAAAAGCTTAACTTGTGGTGATATTCCTTGCACAATAGCATTCCGATTTACTTCATCCTCTGCTTCTCGCATCATTGTGAACCCCTCTACATAACTGTTGTGTGCACGAATGATGCGCTCCAATAAGTTCATCAACGAGTGACTGATTCCATGATTAAGAGGATGATTTGTTCGCTCTTGAAGGGCATCATCAGGATCTAAGAAATACAATTGTCCGTACTAGGGTCGTTCGAATTCCCCTTCAGCAGTTTGCGTTGGATGGGCTGCCAAATTCATTTTATGATAAACTTGCCCGCAAGCAATAAAACTATAAATGCCACGGCTGTTTATTGTCTTATCAACGACCACATTAAATGATGCAAGCGCAAAAGATGCATTCAACTTTCGTATTCTTTTGTGGAATTCTTCTGACAGAGCATAACAACCTAAAAAGAGGCGCGCTAAGTCATTGGAAAATCTAGGCGGTTCCAGTTCAATTCGGCCATGTAAACAACGTTGTCGCAGATCATCCAGTCGGCGCTCCCGTTGATTTTCATTTTCGCGGGCAATGCGTTGTGACGCACGTTGTCGCAGATCATCCAGTCGGAGTTCCCGTTGATCTTCATTTTCGTGGGCTGTGCGTTGTAACGCACGTTGTCGCAGATCATCCATTCAGCGCTCCCGTTGATTTTCATTTTCGCGGGCAATTTGTTGTGACGCACGTTGTCGCAGATCATTCAGCTGGTACTGCCGTTGATGTTCATTTTCGTTGGCTATGCGTTGTGAATGATACTCCCGGTGAACCTCCAATCGTTGTTTTCTTATTTCATGATCCTCAGAATTTTTGCGCAATCGGTTACGTTCTGATAACATCATTTTATCCCGAAGTTCTGAGTGTATAACTTCAAACATTAATTGAATACATCTTTCTTTAGCAGCACAAGGCGTGTTGATGATGTGGATTGAATACCTTGATTCGAAAAAGGATTAGGTCGATCGTTAATAATTTTAACGCACTTACCATTATAAGATTCAGATCTTGAACTTTCAGGCTGTAACTTTTAGAAATTAAAGCTTTTTTTTTTTACTCGGACGTCCACCAGGCATTATGATATTATGTACGAAGCACTTAGCACGTTATAACTCGAACACAATTTTCCTAATCTGAAACTGTTTTTTACCGCTTCAACGCACAAATTACGAGCAAAAGAGAGAGCGAGAGAGAGAGAGAGATGATTATCTTAAAATCAAATGATTGAATTCATTAATTCATAATTTTTGGAGCCCCTTCTATACTATTCCAAGCTCCAGTCTGTCTATTTTATTTAGAAGGTTAACCTTAGAAGCATGTATAAGAGGTAAAGCTATTAGTTTATAAATGTCGCTAATATACCTATCGGCTCCCTAGTAATTTAATCTGTGATTCGTTATCATCTTTGTAATAAAAGTTGCTGAATTTTTCCATTAATTTAAATAAAAATGATTTTCAATAGCATTGAAATTTAAAACGCGGAATATAAGAGATAAAGGGTACCTAGCAGAACTGACCAAAAATTTTTCACAAACGTTTTCAAACTTACAGTTGCTTTACTTACTTTATAGATGGCACTGATTCTTAAATTGAATAGACCACTTTTTCTACGTTCTTCGGTTCTCTCGTTAAGATGAGGGGTACCGAACCGACTAGATACGATTGACATAGAAGTATTGAGTACTACTTAGTTAACCAGCGCCGTCTACGAAAAACCGAAACAACTTTATTAACACTATCTGGCCGTAAGAGATCTCATGGAAAAAAACGCAAGAATCACTTTTTTTTTTTTTTTTTAATTAATAACGTAATTTCTTTTGAATCCAATTTTGTTTCTTTCAAAAACTCTTTAGATCGGCTTTCGAGATCCTTTTCATTTCATCTTTAACCTAATATAAGTTACGAACGATTATTTAAATATCTTTGAATTAAAATTAATTAAAAGCACGGATGATAAGAGACTCTACCGAGAAGGGTGCCTAGCAGAACTGACCAAATTCAATAGAACAATCATTGATAGTTATTTTCAAACTTACAGTTGCTTTACTTACTTCATAGATGGCGAAGATTTTTAAAACCCCACCTACGAAAGGAGAACTTGCTGAATAGAGCACTTTCTTCACGCTTTTCGCTTCTCTCATTAAGATGAGGGGAACCGAATCGACCTGGATACGATTGCTCCTTCTAGAAGTATTGAGTACTCAACCAACCCTATCTAAGAAAAGTTGAAACAACTTTATTAACACTACACGTGAGAGATCTCATGGAAATAAAAACGGAAAAACTCTTTTTTTTTATTTCTATTGAGTCCAATTTTTTTTTTCGAAAAATCTTGAGAGCTGTTTTCGATATCTCTTTCGCATACAGAAATTGTTCTTCTTATAAAAAGAAAAATGTCAGCTTTCTTCAGGATCCGAACTGACAATTATCCGCACGAGAGAATTTACCAGTTCATATAACAACAACTGCGAATTTTTTTATGTGATCCATGGGGCAAAAAAATATAAACAACTATATTTGGATCGTTAAAACTCGCAGAAGACAATTTTTCCCAAAGATAAAACCTAGCAAGATTGATTTTATGCCCCGAAAAATCCCTATTCTGAAACTTTCATCAAAATCCTTAGAGCCGTTTTCTAGATCGCGATTATCGATAGGATGTAATTTTTACTGAATACAATAATTGTGTACAAAAATTATTATTTTCAACAAATCCTTAGAGGAATTTTCGAGATCCATTTCGCACACAGAAACTGTTTTTATTATTGGAAAAAAAGAAAAAAAAAAAGCGGCCAAGTGCGAGTCGGACTCGCGCACGATGGGTTCCGTACCTCAAAAATAGGCAAAAAAAGGCGTTTTTTGTATGGGAGCCCCCCGAAATATTTATTTTATTTTAATTTTATTATTTATTATTAAAGTAAAAATACAACTGAGTATTTTGTGAATATATCAAGTGCCTACCTGTTGCTGTTATTGATATCGAGCATAAAAGGGCAAAAAAATCGCGTTTGTTGTATGGGACCCCCCTTAAATATTAATTTTCTTTTCTTTTTAGTATTTGTTGTTATAGCGGCAACAGAAATACATAATTTGTGAAAATTTCAACTGTCTAGCTATCGCGGTTCTTGAGATACAACCTGGTGACAGACAGACGGACCGACGGACAGACAGCGAAGTTTTAGTAATAAGGTCCCGTTTTTACCCTTTGGGTACGGAACCCTAAAAAGGCCAGCCACTCCAGGAATCGAACCCATAGCCTTCGGCACATGAAACCTACGCTCTACCATTAGGCTATTAAAACAGATACCATGACTAGCGAATTTTTCAATCTACTTTATGGGCAAGATAATATTGTTGTTTGGATCATGAAAAATCGCGGAAAACGAATTTTCCCAGAGATGACACCTAGCTAGATCGATTTTTTGCCACCAAAAACCCCTATTCTCAAATTTTTATAAAAATCCTTAGAGCTGTTTTCTAGAACGCGATTACCGATATATATATATATATATATACACAAATATTGCTCGTTTAATGTAGTATCTGATTGCAATTACTAATTAATTATTTAAACAACTATTTTTACACGGTTTTGAAGACTTTACCTGGAAGCCAAAAAAAAGTAAAGATTTGTTTATGGATATTTATTGCAATATTTGGTATAGTCTTCCAGAGGTTTGTTGTATGATTTTCGTATGTTTTATGAGGGGTATTGTTTGTTTTATTGACGGAAGTCAGGTAGTTAGAGAATAATTCAATTTAACCCATTATTCTTCAAGTGTGATAACTGGTTCATTAGACTGAACTAGAACTATTGTTTATTGTGATCCTTAGGAAATCCATAGTAGACAAATATTTCGGTGAGTACCCTTGAGAAGTATTTATAATTTTTCTCGAAGAAAATTGAAATTGCTTAGAACTCTTAGAATATCGAAATGGAATGAGTAGGGCGAAAATTGCAAAAAAATTGTCCGCCATATTGGATCCGCCATCTTGAATTTTAAACATCTGATTACAGATTCGGAATCAGCGACCCCAAAAACTCGCGAGAACTGAGTTACAGCCGAAAGACACGAAATTTGGAAAAAAGAGTCCGCCATATTGGATTTGCCATCATGAATTTTGAAAATCTGATTACGGATTCTTAATCATCGACCCCAAAAACCCCCGAGTAACAAATTTTAGCTCAATTAAGCAGGGTACGTAAATGCTCGAGCTCGAAGAGCGAACCGTGCCATCAAAACTGGCTCCCGGCTCCGAGCTGGGAGCCAAAAACAAGTTTTTACAGCAGGGATGGGCATACAACCACAGTCTCAAAATGTGATTGTGTGAAAGCTTTTCAAAGCTCTCTCCTGCTTTTTATACACTGTTAATTTTGGTGACGTCACCTGTCATGTAAAAGTGAAGCCACATGGCAAAATGTCTTTAAATTTACAGTGTACCTGAAAGCAAAGCGCAAAGAAACATAGTCCTACTCGCATGACGGCCGGCGATCGAATGATGCGCTCTCGACTTGAAAGCTGCTCGTGTACATATTCAAAGCTCTAAAAGCTGGAGTGCCCGCGGGCATAGGCTTGCCCATCTCTGTTTTACAGGCTCCGGCTCCCGAGCCGCGAGCTACGGGTTTTTACTTGGCTCGCTCTTCGAGCCGGAGCTTTGTGACAGCCTCGGCTCCAGCTCGAGAGCCGGCGCTCGGGAGCTGGCTCTTGAGCTCCTGGCTCGAATGAGTCAGCAGAACAAGAAGAAATCGCACCGAGTCGCAATTCATGCCGCATGCCGTTGTTATGATGTGAAGTTGTATATTTGTGTCGTTGCGGGCAAATCTTTGGACAGCTAATTAATCCACTTATTGAGCTTAAAATTTGCAGATACACTCATTGTCGATGACAATTAGTATTCTTAGTAAAACAGATATTTACAAATAATTGGGTGATACTTAGAGTGAAGCTCTTTGTACCTATTGGTTCCGGAAACCATGGAAACCGGCCCTTTCGGCAGGGTACATAAAATATACAATTTCATTTTCCCTACATTACACAATACAAAATGCTAAATTATAATATACTAGCAGGTCTACCCGTTTTCACCCGGGACGATGAAAATCATAATATAATGTACATCATAGTACTTTTTGAATTTACAACTGCTCCCAAACGCGACATATTTTACATAGAGCCGTTTCTCGTAGGACGGTCAAAATAATAGTTGTTTAGTTTTCTTCGGTCAAGGGTGGTTTTGGGAAGTTGAATTAGGATAAAAGTCGGTAGTTCTTATTTAACTTTGTTTCGATCCAAAAAGCAATACCAGTTTTTATGATTTTCTTACTTCAAAAATGGGGAATATTCATAGAAACTTTCAACCCGCAGTTTACCCTCTTAAGGGTTGAATTTCAAAAAATTGTGATACAGGTATTTCTTTATTTCTAACAAAAGGACAAATACCAATTTTTTTGAATTGTTTACATCAAATATGGCGGATTTCTAACCAAACTTTCATTCCCTATTTTACCCCTTTAGTTGTGGAATTTCAAAAAATTCAGCCTTAGTGCTTGTTAGGCCTTAGTGTTGCAAAAATTTCGGCTTTTTAGGTCCAGCGATTTAGTCCGTGCGTTGTCTGTCAGTCAGTTATGGAAATTGTTAGTGTAGCTATAGTTGATCTACCCGACTTTACACGGGAATGCTTTATCATCACTATTCAATATCCGTGCTTTGCTACGGTGTTCCACAAAGTAAAAATATTGGGTATATTTAATAAGGTGGATTAAAAATTTGCAAAACGTAAAACATTATTCTGCACATTTATTGTCAATCAAACCGTCATTTACAATATACATATATGGACAAAAACCCTTTGTTCCCACCACGTCCCTCGGGTAATGGCATATAGGCTTATGAGGTAGACGTAGCCAGTCATTTGATCTTATTTAACGTTGTCTCTTGAATGTTTTCATTTTTTTTTTGTGCAGAATGCTTCTATATAAACCATCATTTCGGGTTATTGTCCACCTCTATTTTGCAGTTTTAGCCCGTTTTCACCCCTTAAAAGTTGAATTTCTCTGATTCTCTGCAATCACCTATTAGGAAAGTTGTAGAAATATTCCAAATTTCATGGAAATCGGTGCTGTGGTTCAAATTCGTGCTTATGTCTAAGACTGCAAAGTCAATTTACATTAATGGAATGGGTGATGAAAATGATTGTTGGCAAAATGTAATTAAATTCGCTTTAAAAAAATCTATTCTCAAAAGGTACTACCTTTTTTTACGAAAAAAAAAACAATTTTAAATTTATTAGATTTCACTGTTTGGGCACAACCGTACACTGTGAAAAATCGAATCATTGAATTGAATGTGAATAATCGAATCATCGAATCGAATCGAGCTGTCAAACGACAGGCCCGCCACTAACACCATCTGGTTGTGAAAAGTGCATTCTCATACAAAATGCAAACCACGATTTTTTCGATTTTCCGGCTTTCCCTTTGAGTTTTTCTAAATTTTCTTTTTTTCTAAACCACCCCTATATTGAGACAAAGCAAACTAAAAAAGAATCATTCAAATCGGTCGAGCCGTTCTCGAGTTTTTGCGAGACTAACGTAATGCAATTGATTTTTATATATATAGATTATAATATATATAAAGGGAGACAAATTTGAGAAGAATACTAATTGTCATCGACAATGAATATATCTGCAAATTTTAAGCTCAATAAGTGGATAATTAGCTGTCCAAAGATTTGCCCGCAACGGCACAAATACATAACTTCACATCATAACAACTGCATGCGGCATGAATTGCGACGCGGTGCGATTTCTTCTTGTTCTGCTGACTCATTCGAGCCAGGAGCTCAAGAGCCAAAGGCCGGAGAGAGCTTTGAAGAGCTTTTACACAATCACATTTTGAGACTGTGGTTGCATGCCCATCCCTGGTTTAAAAGCACTTACAGCTCATGGTTGCCCATTTAGAAGTGCGGCATGAAAAAACCGCCAGCTGATTGTCAGAGGCAAAGAATATCGTCGTCAGAGGCAGAGAATTACTACGTCAGAGCCGACGAACTTCTTGGCACTCTTTTCCTCTTGTACGTTATTTACATTATTTTAGTGACCTCTCTCTCACATTTTTCTTTTTAATCTTTTTTTCCTATACACTCAAAAAAGAGTTTCGGTTCTTATTGAGTAGATATTCTTTGGTCCCGAGCCAGCTCCCAAGAGCCAGCTCCCGAGCTCCGGCTCGCAAAAGGAGCGGCTCCTCAATTGAGCTGCTTCTTTCGGGTCGAGAGCTCGAGCCATTTGATGGCTCTTGAAAAAACCGGCTCCGGCTCCGAGCCGGGATCCCAAAATGTATGGAGCCACTCCAGGCGGTTCGCTCGCGAGCGGCTCTTTTTCGAGCTTTTACGTACCCTGCAATTAAGTAAGTATAGTTATGAATTTAGTCCAGTTTTTTGAGTCAAATACGCCTGTGCCCCTGGTGCGCCGTGTGAAAAAGTCTGTCGTCTAAATACGAGAGAGCTTTTCCGCTAGCGGCCACATCAACGCATTCACAGCGGCGTTATCAGCGGTTAACGGATCGCAACGCATCTTACAAAGCAACTGACAGAAGATGTGCGGTGGCGGCAGTCGTCCGAAGATGATTTAGCTGATGCGTGATTGTATTGCTATGTTCATTTTTAAACGATAGAGTCTATCTATAGATATAGATAGACTTTCTATTAACACGGCGGAGGCGGTGGCGGTTGGACATATGTATATTGTCTGTGGATTGCTATTTATGAAAATTTAGCGGTGCGCACCATGTATAGAGATATTTGATATGGAGGTGTTAGAGATAGTTGTGTTAGATGGCATTAAAGCGAAAAACGTTTTATACTGTTAAAAGACTTCTTTGCGGTTGGCTACGTTTGATTGATTTTGGTTTATTATTTTCAATAATAAACCTTTGTAATCGAGCACGAAAAAAAAAATTAAAACCCCCCTGAAATTTTGTCAGTTTACGTTTTGAGATATGTAGATTTCAAAAAACGAATAAAAAAAATCCGTCCGTCCGCCGTCCCCCGTCCAGGCTTTTTCTCGGAAACTACTGGAGATAAATTAATTATATTTGGTTCAAAAATGAAGTGACATCTGACAACGGTCCTAACAGCTCGTGGGTCCGATCGACGTATTTTGAGGGGGGGAAATTGAGGAACCAAATATTGAAAAAATCATATTTCCGAAACCGTTCAAGCTTTTGTCATAAAACTCGGAATATAACTCAATAGAATACATTTTATTGCATGAATTTATCTCAATTAATGTTTGAGTAATGGAATTTTGAAATTTTTAATCTCCATTTCCATTTTAATAATCCATTTCTTAGTGAATTAAAAAACGTGAAATCACTTCACATGATTACTACTGCCATCTAGCCTTGACTTGAAAAATGTCAAATTTTTTGGAAATAATAAACCGTTGTGTAAAATTTGCAGTGTTTTAGATTTGTGATATTGTCGTTAGAAAATTATTGGATTGTAATTGACTTGGCATTGTTTTGGCTTACGATTGTTGAACTAAATATATTTTTTTGAATATTTTGGGAATGACTCCGCTCTCCAACTGATTTGATTTTGACTCTAATTAGCATACATATTCCAAATGCCCTGGAATAGTAGTCGGTGCATTGTACCTTACTGCCAAGCAAAAGTCTAAACTCTTCCTGGAAGCACAGACTGTCTGTGCTGGAAGGAAATTTTTCCGTTTTCCTAAAATAGGTACGGAAAGATACAAAAATTGGTTGCACGTCTTAGGTGAAAATTTCAAAACGATAATTGGAAATCGAGTGCATTTGCTCATTTCCAGTGCACATTTGGAAAATGAGCATATTGGCACAAGATATTTAAAGCCTTTTGCAATTCCATCCGTAAATCTGAGCGAAGAAAATACGAGTATTCCAACTGTGTTTTCTCATAATATAGAATATGAGAATGAAAACGACAATGATTTAAAAGTTGAGCTCAATAGAGCAGCAATAAAATGGAAAATTTAGAGTCTAAAGAAAAAATTGATGCAATAATAATGATGTTTTATACGAAGGATGCCTTAACAACTCCAAAAAAATAAAATATTACATGAAAACTTTACAAGCAACCAAAAATGAATTGGAAAAGTTACAAAAAATGAATAAAATAATAAAACAAAGAAATAAGTCGATGCAAACCAAAATTTCATAATACAAAACTAAAATTAATAATTTCAGAACGAGCTCTTTAATCGAAGACGCAAATAATTGTATTTCGGTACATAAAAATTCGAAGACATTTGCAAAAATGACTTCAAAAGTTCGTAACGAACGAAACTACAATGATAATGAGAAGTGGAATTGCCAATCAATTTATTTTATGTTAGATCATCCGCGGGGTGTATTATGTTTCTTCGTGAAATCTTCAATTTCAGTTGCCAAGAGTTTCTTCATTGCACAACAGGATAAAAATTAAAAGCCTTTCTCTTGGATTCCAGCTTGAAGTTGCAAATAAAGTTCAGAAACATACTGCACTTCTCGATAAAAAGGATGTTATCATTGTTCTTGATGTAATGAGTATTCAAGAGGGCTTAACATATGACAAATTTAAGGATGAAATGTATGGATTTGTGGACTATGGGGATGAAAAGAAAAACATTTATGCAAAATCTGTGTGTGTTTTTATGTTATATTACGTTGCTACTCCTAGATCTATACCATCAGATCGAATAGAAAAGGAAGTGAGAAACTGCATCGCATAGGTATCAGCGAAAAGTTAGATGTTCGTGTTGTTGGGTTGACCTGCGATCAGGGATCCACTAATACACGTTTCTACAATGTCCAAGAAAATTCTCAATTCTCACGAGAAGCCATATTTTTTGCATAATGAAAAAAAATTTATGGAATTTATAATGTTCCGCATTTA
The DNA here is from genome assembly GCA_963082835.1 of Leptogaster cylindrica. Lineage (NCBI taxonomy): Eukaryota > Metazoa > Arthropoda > Insecta > Diptera > Asilidae > Leptogaster > Leptogaster cylindrica. The sequence goes on from OY720107.1 coordinate 14,222,041, forward strand.
TTCAAAAGTTTTAGGAATAATTTAATGAAAGATAATCTTAACACTCCAGATGGCATTAAATTGTTGGGAAGTGCTAGATTCTTATATAATTTAGAAAAAAATGAGACTACAAAAATTTGCCCTAATTTATCACCTGCTCACATTTAGGTCGGCCGCACACTTGCCGATTCTAACCGGGCTGGGAGTCCAGGCCGGTCCCCTGAACGCTGACAATGCATGCTAAGGCAATGGGCTGCTGCAAACATTGCTTATTCTTACCGGTAAGAACAGCCGGTAAGCAAGCGACCGGGCCAGCATTTCTAACCGTACCGGGAGCACGGTAAGAAAGAGGCCCGGTTTGCTTGTAATTCATATGCGCTGCGTCAACGTCTCATTCTCCTGTTCACTAAACATTTACTTTTTTCAGTAAGAATATTTTTCACCGGCATGTGTGCGGTGATGAGGCCGGGTTTTGCCCCGGGCGACCGCGTCTGTAAGAATCGGCATGCGTGCGGCCCCCCTTACTCGACTAATTTTCAAAAAATGAGTGTCCACTTAGCTGTGCAAGTTTTTAGTCATAGCGTATAGCCCCAGGTATTCTACTGGTACTTAATAAATATCCGAAAGAGCTGCAAGATATAGCTCTGTCCACTGCAAAATTCATTGAAAAGTTTAATAAACGTTTTGATGTATTAAATGGAAGACCTTTGATAAGCCGACACTCCGAAGATATCAGATTCCTAAATGATATGAAAAATTATGTTTTCAACATAAATTTAGTGGCTGGCTGATGGAAAAGATCACACATTTTGCTGTAAAGGGTTGGCATTATCTAAAACATAGATTTCATAGATACTAGTATCAGAAAGTATATTTGCTGCATGCTGTACTTGACCCCGCCATTATAACACTAATGACAGAAGAAATAACAATTGAATGGCTTGAGTCCACAGTTGAAATAGAAGACACAGAGAAACATACAGTTGAAGAAGTTTCTATCTCGAATATATCAGTGGCTATTTCGCAGGATATTGTGCACTTAAAACACAGCGCAGTTTAAAGGGAATATGTCAGAAATGTATTCATGAAATGATTAAAGAAGAACCCAGTGACACTAAATTGAAATTTATGAAATTTATGAAATTGAAAGTTGAACTTAACTTTGATGATTGTCACGATTAAGGTGGCTTAATAACACCTAGTGAACGTTTTTACAAAATATGTGAGAAACATATTAGTATATTTTCGGAAATATTTAATAGTAAACCCCACATTGAAAACATCGGGAAATTTATTTCTGATACATGTGTTCACTACACAAACCTTCAGGACCCTGATTGGTTTAATGAAAATAATATCTGTTATGATAAACGAATGGCAGATTAAAAATTTATGATAGTAGTTCTTTTAAGAAAAATTTGCAAATGGAAAAAATATTTAAAAATGAAGACTTACTCAAATAGTAAAAAATTAAGATTGGTACTGAATTTGTTGACTGAAGTTATTTTAAAAGCGAAGTATCTGTAACAATAGGCTAGTACTGAAAATATTAGAAGAAACATTTATTAAAAAATCGTCCAAAAATCAGCCACCAAAAATGAAATAAGCCATGAAAAGAGAAATCCGTTCTAAAAAAAAGGAAAAGGCTCGTAAAAAAAGAAGCTTTTCATTATCTATAACATTTCAAGATCGTGTAAAAACAGTTCCATTCAAATATAATTAGTAATTTGTAATACGTATTTATAACAAATATTTAAAGAAAGAAATAGGTATGTTCATTGTACATATTCTGTAAAAAAATCAATATTGTGGAATAAAAATAATTCTGCCTTATATCGCAATACTAAGAACGAGTTTTCCGATTTTGGTCATCTTCGAACGTAACCTTATAGTTTTTGCAAAGTTTTATTATACCAAATTTAAATCCTGTAGCTACAAGCGTTCTCGAGTTATCATCTGGAGAGGCGAACAGACAAACAGACAGACGACATGCATAAAACAAATCTATCGCAGTGAAAGTCAGGTAGGTTGTACGATGGCAATGCAGCGCTTGGACCTAGCAGTGATGGTTTGTATGGCTGAGGGCGAGTTGGATATAACGGTTCTTGATGCCCTCGTTGGCCGCGTTGTTCTAGGAGTTCATATGCTTTGACGACCGACGAGAAAAACAGTTTCATTTTGTACGGAAATGTTGTCCCTTTTGCCTTGATTGGTTTATGATAATGACCAGGACTGCTTGAGCGATATTGGTGAATTCGATCAGGCCCGACGATGACCGTTCGTCCGTTCCGTTATCTGGGGGAAGATTTTATCCGAAACTGACGTGTCACTTCCTTGCTGTTAAAGATTCCGATTAACTGTTCCTTAGTCAACCACGGTGGAGCATTGAAAAAGTGTAGTATTTTAGTTGGCGGCAGGATGCGATTCTTGCTAGCTTGCGCAGGTGTCAGGAATCTGTTGTTTTTTGAGTCAGTATATTCTTTAAAGCTTGGTGTGTGATCTGGAAGGCTGAATGGGTTGATGTCCTCGGACTGGAAATTTTGATTTGAGACAGCGATTTGAATTTTCCTATTATTTCCGACGGAAAAGTTGATTAAATGCTGTATAAAACGTTCAACTACCACAGCATCACCCATTTGTAGCATTGCTGTACCTGTAAAATAGTAGGTTTTTCCCCACTCCAAAGAACATAACACGTAAGGATATAACAGAATCACAACAAACTGCGGAACAAAAAAAAAAAAAAATATGGTTAGATAGATATAGCCACTTCTTGGAAAATAAAGTATAGTTGATCCATCAATTGTTTTTCGTTTTATTTTATTTTATTTTATCTATCTATATTGAATATTAAAAATTTATTTTTTTGTTTTTAAAATAGAAACTCGCACAAATGGATCAACGCGACCGAAGTCGGCATGAACAGGATCCACAACTAAACAAAAGCAAAACGGAAGAAATAATCTTGTTAGAAAAACAAGGAAGATGTTCGCAAAAAATTAGAAACAATGCATCAGGCAATTTAGCACAAGTAACACAAAATGTTGGACAAAACATGACTGATATAAGCAACATCGGAAATTTTCCACTTCAAGTAAAAACTGCATTCAAAATATTATTTGATATGTTTTATCTCTTATTATAGGGAACTAACAATATTGCTCTTCCGTCTCGAAAAGAAAGAGGAAAATCTTTACAACCAAGCGCCCTTCCCCGACCTCCGCGCAATTCCAAAACTCTTCGTAAGATAGATTACGACAGATTGAGTGAAACAGAACAAAAACAAAGATCAGAAACACCTCCAAAACCTTCTTTTCAGAAAAATTTTGATATGAAGTCAGCAGCACTAAAAATTGATTTTTCGGGAAATAGTTACTGTCCAGTCAATGGCGGTGACTGTTTACCTAAAACTGAAGCTGCATACAAACGGAAAGATTACGGCACAATGAGAACAACGGATACAATGAAATTTGGTTTCAAAAATAACACCGAATTTTCTCGGCCAGATTATTCATCAACAAATAAATATCAACGATTGGAAGATAGTCCTAAATCAATCAAGCCGACTGAATCCATTACCCTAAAACGATCACTTTTGCCTAGTTCTAAGAAGCTAAATGTGTTTCCTACAAATGCAAACAATATGGCTAAAAATTTAAGAGATTCCATCAATTCAAATAGTTCTAACACTTCGAATCAATTAGCTGCATCCTCCCATATGAGTACATTGCATCTGAAGTCGGACTCGAACTCTTCCCACATGGCACTTCGGGCTAATTCAAAAACCCCCCCAAAATTATTTCAGTATAATTCTCATTCAACAGCACCACCAGCCCATTTAACAAAACTGCAACAGTCAAAATGTACAAGTTCACTTCCAGTTCCTAATTCAAGTGCACCGTTGCCACCGAAGCCAGTTGATAACAAAACAACTAGGAAAGGGAACAGCTTGTCCAGAAATGGGGAAAATCGCTACCGTATACAATTTTAGGTAGGTTCATTTCTAATCAGCATATTTGCTTTTTAACTATTTATTCCTAATTCTTTCTAGTTGCTCCAGGATTCTTATAAACCATTTGTTCTTTACTAATGCAGAAATAACTTCTTCACATTTTTTAATTTTTATACCCTAGATGTAGGATATATTAAATTTGCGGGAACGTTTGCAACACCTTACAAAAGTGATATAAATAAAAAAAAAAAAAAATCATTTGTAACGAGAATACCATAATTAATAATTATTAAGAAATTACAGTAGAAAAAATACGAAGTAGATTTGGAGAATTCAGAAAACAGTAGAATAAAAATCGAAAATATATTCAGTGTGTTTTAAAAAGTCTGGCTAATCAGATCGGTTTTAATTAATTATTGTTAAATAAAAATTGAGTTATTTTTAAAAAGTATATAATTATAATTATTACTACAATAAAAGAGATTGCCATTGCATAACAATCCAGTGATCGGACTTTTATTTTTTAAGTGAATTTCGTAACAATTGGTGTTGAAAGTTGACAAACTTAGACAGGAGTTAGAACACCTCGGTTTGATCAAGGTTGGTTCAACTTCGAGGACGGAATTACGAAAACGTCTTTGGTACGCTTTCGAGGATAAAGAGGTGAATGTTTTAGAGTATGAGTTTAAGTTTGAGTCTGTAGTTGTAGCCAGAATGTGAAAGCATAGGCAAATTTATATAACAGTTCAACAAAAAGCAGCTATGCTGCCATGCAAAGGTTGGGATTTTTCTATGAGATGTGGTCCAACATACGAACAAGGACGAGATATATATCATTAGATAGCTATAATAATGTAATAATAGTGCGACTCATATAAATTCGGTTTAGAATTTTTTCATTATTTTTCCCCGTAATAAGCGCCGCATAATCCTGTGAAAGTGAATTTCCGCAGTTCTTGATATCGTACCTAAATAGCCAATCACTGTAATTATAATAATATCAAATAACAAAAGTAAAATGAATTAAGACAACACGCTATAAGAAAAAACTATCGATTTTTTTTTAAACAGAGACAAATTGAAGAGAAAAAGAGAGAACCGTAAACGAGGGGGCAGAGGTAAATGAAACAAAGGAAGGGGGAGGGGAACTTAAACAGTGGAAAAGCATTGCTAATACTAATTGATCTTTATACCATGTATCAACGTGCCGTCCATTCCATTCCATGCCGTCATTGAATCTACATTCAATTCTGAAGAAAATGGACTTCTTGTTTGTTCTGTTAAGTGAATAAGAAGCCGAAATATTTCCTTTAGAAGTACGCACTTCATGAAAAGACTTTTATTTTCGAAGTACCGTTACTTCGCTGAAACATCGAATTTCGAAACACCAAAAAATACGGGACTTTTCAACAAACTAACCGCGTTTCAACAAAATCTGGGGGGTAAATGGTCAACCGCTGACTGACTTGGCGTGGAATGACCCGAATGCCGAGAAATTCGGCACAGAATCGCCATAACTTTTTCTCCAGCGGCGAAATGAAATGAGCCACCATATTAGTTATTGGAGTACTGTAAATATTTCTGAACGTACACGGTTAAAAATTTTGGAGTAAATTCTAATATTTTTTGTATTGTATATATGACAACGCCAATATCCGATTAGAATTTAATACTTTGAATATATTTAAAATATTCATTTAATATGAACCATATCTTAGATTACAGTTGTAGTTAAATATCACTTGTATTACAATATACTCCTCTGGAATAATTGTTAATATTACTCGATATTAGTAGTATAAATATGAGCGTTCTGGATCAAGCGGCTAGCGGCTAAGCGGCTCATGAAATTTTTGGTGATAAATGGAGAGCGGTTGAGGTGTAATGTATGTGATCGGTAAAGTCTGAGCCGCCGCCGATGAAATTTGAATGTGAGTGAGATAGAAAAAAATATAAATAAATAGATTAGAATGAGATGGAAATAGAAAAAACTATTAAACAGAGTGAGATAGAAAAAAATTGAAAAGAAATATATAAAATTTGAATGAGATTCCGCTGCTGATAAAATTTTAATTTTTTATGTGAGTGAGTATAGAAAACAATTGAAAACAAATAGATTAAATGAGAATTAAATAGAAAAAAATGTAAACAAATGAATGCGTTGCTGGGGTTAGATAAAAATTTCGTGAAATTGCAAAACAAAAAAATGGTAAACAAATTAAATGAATGAGCTGCCGCGCCGCCGCCGAGTCAGATAAAAATTCCGTGAAGTTCCGTGAAGTGAAGTGATAAGCAAAATATTCTGAATTTCTAAAAGTATTGTTTTTAAGTGTTAGAATCAACAGAATGGACAAAAATTTGTTCAGGACGTAATTGTAAATCCTTCATAATTTTTAAAAATTTTTGCATGAAACCAGAAACGACGTCTGAATCATTACAAGAAAGTTTTTCTCCGCAAATTTTTAGATTCTGAATACCATATCTTTTTTGAATTTTTGTATAAATCCTGAACTTGTATTGAAAGAAATGTCTGCATCCAAATAATTATGAAATTCTAATGCTTTAAATTTTAAAATCTCATCGGAAACAATGGTCTTGTTCATTCATTCACCACGTATAAAGAGTCTTATCAACATTTGAAGGAAAGAAAATCTGAAAAAGAAATGAAATGGAGAAGAAATAAAAAAAAATTTGTTTATAAGTAAAAATTTTATATGGGGAAAAAAATGTAAACAAAACGAGTGTGGTCAGATAAAAATTAATTTGTGTGAAAATGCCAAAACTGAAGAAGCGATGATAAACGTGCACCACCGAAGGAATGATAAGAGAAATATTTTGAATGTTATCTTCAGAAAAAATAGTAACCTTGATGCAAATTGCAATACAAAATTAAAGAATTGTATTTTTAAATTGAAACCAAATTTATCTGAAAAAAAGGTTAAGATTAGAAAATAAAAGATGTTTATTGAAATAAATTTTATATTTGCATTCTATATTTTGATTAAACTTTTTTTATACATACATATATTGCAACTACAGTGTTATATATAGCAATTTGCTTAATTTATAAATTTGTAAAAAAATTGGGATTTGGAGTAGATTTGGAAAACTGCAAATTGTAGGAATTCACAGAGGTAGCCTGATATTTTACAAAATATCCACCAGCATTGATCATCTCAATCGTTTTTGGGGTTAGACGACTGTATCGCTCTGGTAAAAACATTTGATGATTTTGGAGCTCCAACACAATTCGCTCACCATATCTGGTTGGAACTTTTGCACATCCCAGAATTAGATAATGCTGTAGAGGATCCATTTCTTTCGCCTTCAAAAGCGGTTTATAGTTGCATGTATTAAGCTCATCCAGAGCAAAGAGATCATCGTTAACATTGGTTGAATTCATTACCGAATTGTCTATCAACAAGAGTAATATTTATGATTACTAAATTATTCTCCCTTCCGATCACAAAATTTTTTTTTTTTACTTGTTAAATAACAATTTCTAATATTCCCATACTTACTTTGCAGAGACATCAGTAAAGAGCTTCTTTATACTTTTTAAAATATTCTTGTTAAAAAAATACCACAACCAACTCCTTCAAGAACAAACTTTTGAATGGAAATCTAATGTTTCGTGTGTCAATTTATACCTTCCCAATTATGAAATATTGTCTTCTTCCAGGAAGCAGTAAAACCGCAAAATTCTTGCACTTGTTTAAAAAATAATTATAGAAAACCTCAATTTCCTCACATACGAAAAATCATAGCTATTTTTACGAATTTTGGAAACCTCAATTTCCTCACAAACAAATAGTACTATCTATTTGATTTAAAACCTGAATATACTTAGGACAGAAAAATGTATAAAAGATATCAGTCGGAATGTATTATTTCAATTAAAACATTCAGCGAGCAAGTTTGATTTTAAATTTGACGAAATTAATAATAATCATATAAAAATGTTTATTTGTGAAGTATGTGAAAAGAGATATTCATTAAACTCTTCCTTGAAACGGCATGTTAGGTCTAAACATGGTGATGGATTTTTATGTGAAAAATGTGGTTCCGGATTTAGGAGATTAGATAATTTGCGAAAGCATAAGTGCAATGTCAATATATGTGAGCAGACATCAATGGAAATTAGGCCAGAAGATTTAGTTAATGCAAGTACTTCATCTGCATCAGTCAATGCTTTATCTACATCATTAATGTACTGTGGGGCTTGTTGTATTAATATCCAGGCCAAAGGAGTAATCATTTAAGAACTTTTTCACATAAAAAGAATGCTAAGCAAACGATTAATGATTCGATTAATGAGTGTATAAAAATTGTGAAAAGTGGATTCAAAGAAAGAATTGTAACGTTTTTGTATGAGAATAAAAACGAAGCTCTCTTAATACCAAGTGAATTTTTGAACAAGTCTAAAGACACAATTATCTCATTATTAGTGAATACATTGAGCAAACATACATCTTTTAAATATAATATAGAATTGTTTTGTGAATATGTGAAAGTTTCCGAGGTAGCTAAAGCTAATGATGATAATGATAATATTCTTCAGACTTCTATTAAGTCTTTTCAAACGAAAATGGATACGATTTTAGATGAGCAAAATATAACTTCATCATACCATCAAATGATTGAGAATTTAATCGCTAAAACAGATGAATTCCAAGAGAAAGACAGTGGATGGAGTCTGATTAGAATTCTTCACCTCGAAATCAATATAAATGAATATAGACCATTGAGAGGATCACAATACTTGCCTCTACCTAAAAAACTCAGTGCAAAGCATGCTTGTGTGAACATTAAAAACGAAGATATATATTGTTTCAAGTGGGCAGTTATTTCTGCATTATATCCTGCTAGAGAAAATTCTAATAGACCATCATCATACAAAATAAGTGATATTTCTAGCAGTGTTATGATTTTAGAAAACTCAATTAAAATTGAATTCGGACAATTAGAATTCCCATTAAGTTTATCAGATGTTTCCCACTTCGAGGAAATAAATCCCTTCATCAGCATAAATGTTTTCGGATATGAGGAACAAGAAAATAGCTTTAAAATTGTGGGGCCATATTACTGCACGAAGAGTGAAAAATCGACTCATATAAATTTGCTGCTAATTCAAAATGATGAATGCTCACATTATGTTTGGATAAAAAATATGTCAAGGTATGTTCCTATATTTAGAATTTTGTGATTTAAAAAATTATCGTTGGATATATTTTCATTTTTTTATATAGATTGATAGGCAACCAGGTAACGAACAGTCATCATCGTATTTTCATATGCAACAATTGTCTTCTACATTTTTATACGGAGAAGTCTTTAGCCCAACATAAAAATGAATGCAACAAAATCGTAACAAAGATGCCAATGAGGGAGAAATCAATTTTAAAATATGAACGATATGAAAGGCAAATGGATGTTCCATTCACCATTTATGCAGATTTCGAATGTTTGTTGCAAGACATTTCAACTTGCTTGCCTGATCCTGGTGTTTCATCCACAGTAAATATTCAGGAGCATATACCTTGTGCTTTTTCATACTATGTGAAGAGCTCTTTAAATGATAATTATAACATATTAAGAACATATAAAGGTATGGATTGTGTTAATATTTTTGTCAAATATTTAGTGTATGATGTATTATTTTTGTATAGAAATCATTATGTTACTCCTAAAAAAATGAAAAATCTTACAAATGTAGAGTTAGAAACCCAATTAAGACGTCAGGATTGTCATATTTGTGGTTTAGATTTAGGTAGTGATAGAGTAGCAGATCATTGTCATTTCACTGGATTGTATAGAGGACCTGCACATAATGAATGCAATTTAAAATATCGAACACCAAAATTTATCCCAATTTTTTTCCACAATTTTTCAGGCTATGATTGCCATTTATTTATTAAAGCATTGGAGACAGTTAGCGGTGATATCAATGTGATACCTTTAAATAAAGAGTTATATGTTTCCTTAACTAAGCGCATTTTTGTGAATGAAAAAGATACAATTGAGTTAAGATTTCTCGATTCCAACCGATTCATGCAATCCAGCTTAGAGTTATTAGCTAAAAACTTAAATAATAATGATTTCCATGCTATCAGGACTCTATGTAAAGACGAATCATCTTTTAGAATGTTAACCAGAAAAGGTGTATTTCCATATGAATATGTAAATTGTTGGGAGCGTTTAAATGAAACTTGTCTGCCACCTCAGATTAAATTTAATAACAAATTTACAAATACCGTATGCTCAGATCAAGATTACAATCATGCTAAAGATGTATGGAGAGAGTTTCAATGCAAAAACTTGTGGGATTATCTAGAGCTTTATTTAAAAACAGATGTATTGCTATTGACAGATGTTTTTGAAAATTTTAGGAAAATTTGTAAAAATATCTATAATTTGGATCCTTGTCAATATTATACAGCACCTGGCTTATCATGGGATGCAATGCTTAAAGTTACAAAAATTGAGCTTGAACTTTTGACTGATGTTAATATATATAATTTTTTAAAGAAAGGTATAAGAGGTGGTATCACTCAATGTGCAGTTCGACATTCTGTGGCAAATAACAAATATTTATCCAACTTTGATAATTCTAAACCCTCAACATACATAACATATTTAGATGCAAACAATTTATACGGATGGGCAATGTGTCAACCACTTCCAACTTCCAAGTTTGAATGGGTTCAAAACATAAATATTGATATACAAAATATCTCAGATACTTCTGATGTAGGTTATATATTGGAAGTTGATTTAGAGTATCCAGTTTCAACGCATGACGAACATAATGATTTACCTTTTTGTGCAGAGACAAAGAATCCACCCAATTCAAAATTTCCGAAATTAATAGCTGATTTGAATAACAAGACACACTATGTTATACATTATCGAAATCTGCAACAATGCCTTAAGCATGGATTAAAATTAAAGAAAATTCATAGAATATTAAAATTCAAACAATCAAGTTGGATGAAAGTATATATTGATTTAAATACTCATTATCGAACATTAGCAAGGAATGAGTTTGAGAAAAACTTTTACAAGCTAATGAATAACTCGGTTTTTGGAAAAACAATGGAAAATGTTGATAAACGAAAAGATGTGAAAATTGTTTGCAGCTGGGAAAGCTTTGGTAGACGTTTAGGTGTTAGAGCTTTGGTTGCTAAACCAAATTTCCACAGTATAAGTTTATTTACTCGAGATATGGCCGCAATACAAATGTCAAGAGTTCATTGTGTTTATGACAAACCAATTTATCTTGGATTTAGTATTCTCGATCTTTCTAAATTAAAAATGTATAGTTTCCATTATGATTTTATGAAGCCTAAGTATAATAATAATGTGCTTTTGAATTATATGGATACTGATTCATTTATTTATACCATAAAAACTGATGATTTCTATAACGATATATTGTCTGATATAGATACACACTTTGATACATCCGAATACACTGTTGACAATCCTTACCAAATACCATTAAAAAATAAAAAGCATTTAGGATATATGAAGGATGAAGTCAAAGGAAATATTATTAAAGAATTTATAGGTTTAAGATCAAAAATGTATTCAATTGATATTGAAAAGGACAAATTAATAAAGAAAGCTAAAGGTGTAAAGAAAACTATAGTGAATAATTTAACCTTAACTGACTATAGAGATTGTTTACATAAGAAAAAAATTTTATATGGAAACATGCTAATATTTAGATCAATATTACATACTTTGTATACCCAATATATCAATAAAATTGCATTAAGTTATTTGGATGATAAAAGATATATAAAAGAAGATAATGTTAACACTTATGCTTGGGGACATTATAGATTAAATGAATATAATGATGATATTAATATGGAAGATGATGCTGTGAATATGATGTTGGTATCCATAGTAGAAGAAGAAAACTTGTAAAACTTGTATTTAACTATATTCTTATAAGAAATAAACAAAATTTTTTACAATTAAAAAGATATATTTTATTTTTTCCACATCACTTTCTCTAATCATATTTCATCACATTTTTTTAATTATTTCTGATATGTAGGATTTTGGTGAGCACTTTTCTCATTTTTCAACAAATTGTATTTTATATTTGATTGTTCGGTTTGTTCTTGTTTTTCAAATTTGGAACACACTGAATTTTTTGTGATTGGAGAATAACTTTTCGATTTCTCTCTTCTAGAGCTTTCACGTTCTAATAAGTATTTTCTGTCACTCATTTTTTTGTTTTGTATTTAGATTGCTTCACTTGTTAAGACTTTGAGATGAACTGAGGTTGAAATGATCTGAAAATTTTACCGAAGGCCAAGAAGAAAGAGAAGATATCGAAAATCTGCTAAGACAGCATTTCTGTTTTCTCTGTGAGATGTTTGAATCAATCATGTTTCATCATGAATGATTTAGTTATTGCGAAATTATGAGTCACGCTGAATTTCACAATATGATTAAATAGGTGCATAATTTTTCAAATAAATTCTTATATGTAGTAATTGATAGAATTAAAAAAACTTTTTTTCTGAAGTACAAGATATCTTTATTTTATTTGAATACAATTTTTATTTCGCATGAATTTTTCCAACACAATAACATTTTCCAGGGCGCAAGCTCCTTGATGGTATAAACATCGGAAGACATTCGGATGTTGATATTTCAAAAAGGAAAGTTTCGGACGTTGCAGATCTTCTTCTTCCATGTTATATATAATGAGATCGGAACCAAAAATTTCCTTTATCCAGGTTTGCTTCTCTAGTCCTTTAACATATATGCATTTATTATTTAATAGCGGTGAAATTAAGTTGTTCAGTTTGTGATATGGAATGAAGCCAGAGTTCCAGGAAAAACCATGATGATTATTTTGCATCCATTTAGCTTCTTTTTGTTTTGCTGGCTGCAAGCCTTGAAATTTGTATGGTGGTTGAAATACAAAGTGTTGTATCCGATTATCATCAGTTATGATAGCTATTTCTTTCACAACCAGCTTATTGTAGTTATCTTTAAATCCTTGAATATCTACAATCACATTCGACATCATTTTCTACACTATTTTTTGAACTTCACTGGTCAATGGATTGTATTCAACTATTCGATCATGGAGCAGCAAACAATAGGCTGATGTATGCTCGGGGATATTCTGAGAGGTTTTTAATTGTATGCGAATATCCACTGGTCCCGTTTTTATAGACTCGTTTTGATGTGAGCAATCAATAACTATGATTGGTGCTTCATCTTTAAAATTCTCTCTAGTTAGAAGAGGTTGATTTTTTCGGAAATAGTATGAATGTTGAAATTTTATATACATATCATACAAAATAGCATAACGATCGCGATCGAATTTTATATTCATATCTTCATAAGGATATGATTCAGAATTAAGATGAATTTTTATATCTGATATTTCACAATGATGAAATTTACTTGCGTCTTCGGATTTCTTATTTTTACGATTCGTTTGCAAAGCAATTATAGCAAATCGAGGCTTTTCTAGCTGTGAAGACGTTTTCACAGTCCATGTATGTTCTGAAGTTTGTGGTAAAACTGGATATTCATACATATCCCAACTTCGAAAACTCATTTCAATTCGACGGCCGGAATCAATTGCTTTTAATATTGGAAGTTTTCCTCCATCAGCTACAGTTATATGAGGTATACGCCATTGAAGTTTAAATATATCAAATTTTACTTCATCAGTTTTGGAAATGATTGCATTCTCATCAGTTCTGCTTCGAATCAAAACTAATTCATGTTTTGAATTTACTATAATTTTCTTGTAATCTTCAGCAAATCCTAAAAGCATTTTCAAAGGAACACAAAAATTGAAAAAACCTTTGTTTAGCGATATTGCTTGTGTCGGAGACCAGCCAGCATTTAAAAGGGTAGTACTTTCATTTTGATTTAAAGAAATGTAATTTTTTAATGTTGTAGCAAATCCAAGATTTCTTGTCCTATCGATTTCCACACCGTTCAATTCATAACGGATTTCATCAAAAAGATATGCTATAGAATTATTACAAAGTTTTGCTGTTGTTGAAGCAGTTCCATCTGTTTTCGTTAGTGCTCCTTCGATGTAAATAAAACTTTCGCTTGGTAAAATGTATAAATCTTGATGTTGCACAGAAATTCGAATCTCATCACTGTTTTTATAAGACGATTGAAACGGTGAATAACTATGATATTCAACTTTTGTTATCGAATTATCATAAGTAATTCCTTGCGATATGTTTAGAGTATCACTCATTTTTATTTATTATTATTTATTTTTTTTTTCAATGTAAAGTTCAAGGATTTTAAAAACTTTTCGTTTGCTGCTGTTAACGATATCGATCTGTTCTGTCGAACAATTGAGGAATGACTGTTCGATGTGGTGTATGTATTGTTGTTTTTACTAATCGTATTATATATTAGCATTTTGAGGTTTTAAATGAAGTCAAATCGTTATAGTTTCACCTCTAAAATTTATTAAATCACCGTTCTGATCTATTAATCTAAGCGTAATCGAGTTTATCTGTCGAGCGTTCACAGGTAAATAAATAACATTCTTAGGAACCTCAATTATTTTATACCCAGGACCAACTTTTGGTGAAAATTCGTGTACCGTATGCACCTGCTTGTTATTTAGATATGAGCCCGATATAATATTACACTCTATTCGAATTACATTCACTCTTATTATATTTACGGGTAAATCCGATTCGTATAAAATATTAGCTTCAAGCGTCTTCTTACTGAACCCCAACAGAGAACCAACAGAATTTTTTTTATTAAAGTTAATTTTAGCTGTACTTTTCACTTCACTTTTAAGAGTATTATTATTAGCTTTAATAAAAACTGTTTCTTTACTACGTATTCTCTTTAATTCATTTTTGATAAACTCGTTAATATCATTGATTTCATAAGAACCTTCAGGAATTTTAATAGTCATATTGTCTCCAATATGAAATAAGTTATTCTTGTTATCAATATTTGGAATTGAATTGTATGTTTGAAAGTCGATTAATCCACATATGTAATCACTTTCCAGATCCAAGGGAGGAAAGTAATCAGCTGTGATTTGTGATGAATTTCCGCTAAGAGTTAATGTTAACGACATGACTGTTTAGAATGAAATAACAAAAGAGTCTCTTATTTAACATGTTTATTTAAAATAATATTGTAATTATACAAAAACTCCAAACATAAATGACCGCAATTTATTGAATTGTAATTCTGATATTTAGTATAATTATAAACTATATTATTGCCTAAGTATTTAATGACTTCTTTCGGTGGTTGTAAATTTCCAAAACTATCAAAGTACTCGACTTTATCTGATATCTTACAATATGCTACCCAATGTGTTCCTGATCCTTTATATGAGTCTAAGTTAATGATTCCACACTCTTGTTTTCTCGGTTTTTTGGGGAGATCATCGCGCATAAAGACTCCACGAAAATTTGGTAGATGTTTTGCAAACTTTACTAGATCAGCATCAGTTAGAGCTCTATGGGGTAGCATTTCTAATAGTTTTTTGATGGTGGATTTAAATATAACCCTAATCCTTTTCTATACGGTTTTAGAAATATACACCACCTTTTTGGCCCATTGATATTGCCTCCATTGTTGCATTATGTCTTTTGCTTTCGTGCAACTCTTTTCTAGCATTAGTAGCATCGTTCACTGCTTTAGCAACACCAGCTGCACCTCCTGTTAATGCACCCAAAGCAGAAAGTCCAGCAAATATTGGTATTAATGGTAAAATTCCACCAATTTTTGGAATTGGGATAATACGAGGTGTTCTGATTTTTGATTTTTTATTGCCACGAAACATTTTCTTTGAAGCAGTCAAAGCTAATTGTATTGCATTCTTTAAAGAATCGGGCTTCTGATTTTTCAACACATTTCTAGCTTCACGTATACCTTTTAGAAGTGATATCTTTGGTTTTCTTCTTGATGTTGTTTTCCTCTTCTTTTTATTATTATTTTTTTTATTTAATCCCATTCCAAATGTTACTTTTGTTTTTAATGCGTTTGTTACAAGCCACGCGTTTGCTCGTTCTCCTAATGAAGCGTCTCTAGACTTAACCCTACTCCAGGCTTTTTCTGTTAATATTTTATCAGCTATATGTCGATCTTCTAAATTTTTATGCTTTGAGTAAGCAATATCATGCTCCTTACAGGCAGCGTCGAGTAGATTTATACCAGGATCACTTCGATTTAATCGTTCTTGAAGTTTTGTACCAGGTCCACAGTACTGATAACCAGGTAGATGAAGTTCAAATGGTAGATTATTAATTGCTGTATTTATCAAACCCTTTCCACAGCGTTTATTATGTTTGTTGTTGTTGTTGTATTCCAACATTCGTTAAACTCATAGATAAAATTATAAAAATACCATATAATACACGAAATCAATCAGTCGTACTAAGTATTTGAAACTGATCTATTCAGGACAACGTTTTCTTCACAACTAAAAGCAATCTATTTTGCATACAGAATATATAAACATCATGAAATTTATTAAACAAAAGACGGAATTACCAATAAAAAATATTGAGTTAGAGAAAAATAATTTAAAAAAAAAGCATGGAGTGCTATTACCCAATAACATTAGAGGCATCATCGTGGGACCATCAAACTGTGGTAAAACAAATCTTATGATTAGTCTCATAGAACATCCAAATGGATTAAAATTTGAAAATATATATATTTATTCCAAATCATTACATCAACCCAAATATGAATATTTAAAAGAATTAATTACACCGATAAAGGGAATGGGTTACTATACATTTTCTGATAATACTAACGTTATAGCACCAGAAAAAGCTAAATGGAACTCAATTTTCATATTCGATGATGTTGCCTGCGATAAACAGAATAATATCAGAGCATATTTCTGTATGGGTAGACATAATGATGTAGACAGCTTCTACCTTTGTCAAACGTATACTCGTATACCTAAACATCTGATTCGTGATAATGCTAATATTATTATTGTATTTAAACAAGATGATATGAACCTTAAGCATATTTATGAGGATCATATCAATATGGATATGTCATTCTTTACTTTTAAACAAGCTTGTGCAGAGTGTTGGAAAGAAAATTATGGATTTCTAGTAATAGATAAAGATAATCCTATTAATAAGGGTCGTTACCGGAAAGGATTCGATACATTCATCAATATATAAATAGGGTTGGTGGAACATAGAACTGCAGATCTGTTCAATGCAGTTTACATAGCAGTTAAAGCAGTTCACATAGCAGTTAAAGCAGTTCACATAGCAGTTAAAGCAGTTTACATAGCAGTTAAAGCAGTTCACATAGCAGTTAAAGCAGTTTACATAGCAGTTAAAAGCAGTTCACATAGCAGTTAAAGCAGTTAAAAGCAGTTTACATAGCAGTTAAAGCAGTTTGCAAAACAGTTAAAGCAGTTTACATAGCAGTTAAAACAGATATAGTAGAGAACAGACACAGACACAGCAGTTTGCCAGAATAGATACTCCAGTACTAAATCCACAGCAGTATTCAGTAATATGAAGTATTCTATCAAAAGAAATAAACAAAATAATGAACAAACTATCAGGAATATAATAAAAGTTAGAAATTCTTTAAAGAAAAAGTTTCAATTGTTGAAATCAGGAAAAATCAATACAGCTGCTCAACTTGAAGAAACATTCCAACCAATAACAAAACCACTTTATAAACTTATCACAAAAACTGAAGAAAACCCTGATATAAAAATTGAATCAAACAATGAATTTGAGGAGGAGCCAAGTCCGTTTAAAGTTAAGAAGGAGAAAAACAAATATACTAGCACACCTTTAAGAAAAAGAGAACACTCTTCCACAATAGATGGTGATGATAGTTTTTTTAAGACAACATCTTTACCATCAAACACACTAGCCGAACAAAGTAGCCTTTCAGCAGGGCTCACTCAAAAATATTTGGACTTATACGAAAATAGGGATCCAATTATTGATTACACATATGGTGTTTATTTAGATAGTAATAATATTTGGAAAATAGGAAATTCAAATTTTGAGTTGCAAAATGATAAATTTCGAATTGCTGGACAAGAATACGATGCAACTCAAGGATTATGTGAATTACTATTTATGAAGAAACCATTATATAGCTTATATAACGCAGAAGATCTTTTAAATTATGAGAAAATCATTAAGAGTACCAATGCTCACAGACGAAATTATGATCCTAATGGTCAAGTAAACGGAAATAAAGGACATAAATTCAAAGAAATTATAAGCAAATTCAGCTCATATGAAGGGCGAGGTATAATGAAATTACCGAAAAGTACTGTAGATTACATATATTGGAATGATCCTAATGAATTAGTAGAAAGGCTGCAACTGCTAATAGCATCACATCAAGCTGGAAATAATAATCATAATAATGAGATTGTGTCTATAATAGAAGAACTGAAAGAAGCCAACATTATTGAATAAAAAACATCAATTACAATTCTTTTTTTCCATTTATATGAACAATGAGCGTTGATAAGTTTGGTCGATCATTTAGTGAGCTCCTCAAAGAAGGATCATTAGGTCCAAGAGGTCCACCTGGTGAAAAAGGTGAAACAGGAGCTAAAGGAGAGAGAGGTCCACCTGGTGAAAAAGGTGAAACCGGTGAACGAGGACCTCATGGAGCAACTGGAGAAAAAGGTGAAACTGGACAAAAAGGTGTTGGGTATACTTTAACTTCTAAAGGAGATTATGATATTCAACATAAGAATATTAAAAACTTGAATTCTCCTGTAGACGAGGAAGATGCCACAAATAAAAAATATGTTGATAATTGTATTAATATCTTATTGAATCAAATCAGAAGCGAACTAAAAACAGCAGAGCAGGAGTATATTACAAACTTAAGCAATGCTAACAAAAATTTAACTTTATACATTAATTCTGAAGTTGAGAAAATTGAAAACTTTATGTTTAATAGTATATTATCGAAAAAAGGTGATGGTGTATACTCAAAATAATTAGTTGTGGTTTACTCTTCTTAAAGTGATGACTAAAGTAATGAATAAGAGACAAGTTGTTGAAGAACTTCATAAACCTGCTAGAAAAAATTTTAAACGGCGACGTGTTATAATTAAAGGTTTCGATGATCTCTGGCAAGCTGATTTAGTAGAAATGGGTAGCTATGCAAAACAAAATGGAGGACACAATTTTTTACTGACTGTGATTGATACATTTTCTAAATATGCATGGGCAATTCCTATCAAAAATAAAAATGCATCTGATGTTACAAATGCTATGAAAACCATTTTAAATGATGATCGCATTCCTAAAAATTTACAAACTGATGATGGAAAAGAATTTTTTAATAACAAATTTTTTGAACTAATGATGCGTCACGGTATTAATCATTATTCTACATATAGCCCGTTAAAGGCATCAATAATTGAACGATTTAATAGAACTTTAAAAAACATGATGTGGAAAGAATTTAGTATGAGAGGATCGTACCAATGGATTGATATAATAAAGAAACTCGTTTCAACATATAATAGGAGAAGACATCGCACAATAAAAATGCGTCCTTGTGATGTTAGCAAACATAATGAGCAACAACTTATTTCTACAGCGTATAATAAAATAAAAGTAACTCCGAAACCGAAATACAAAATCGGAGATTTCGTTCGAATCAGCAAATATAAACATGTATTTGAGAAAGGTTATACACCGAACTGGACAACAGAAATTTTCAAGATTAGGAAAATTCAGCTAACAAACCCAGTTACATATCTCTTGGATGACTACGAAGATAATCCGATACAAGGAGGATTTTATGAATTCGAACTCCAGAAAACAAAATATCCTTCACTATATCTAGTTGAAAAAATTTTGAAACGGAAAAAAGATAAGATGTATGTTAAATGGTTAGGATTTGATTCAAAACATAATTCATGGATTAATAAAAGTGATGTATTATAAAATTATAACAAAAGCTTTTTATTTTCAATTTCAGTTTATTTTTTGCAGGTTAAACATTCTCGTTTTTTAATATTTTTATAAAAGTTTATTAAATACAATATTCTTTTTAAATATCTACTAACATCTGTACATTCGCACGTATCTGGTCCTTCTGTTGCATCCTCTTTAGACCAGGGACAGCTTATGTAGTGTTCACCATATTTAGATTGCACCTTATCCACATTTTTGTAATTCTTTAAAAAATTTAAATGATCTTCAATTTCCTCTTTATGCTCCAAACATAAAATATCGTTAAATTCTTGTAAAAATTGTTCAATATTCATCTTGCTTGTTTGCTTGGTGATAGACAAACTATAACTGAATTATTTTATTCCACATTTAAGATATATCCATACGATATGTCTGTTTCATGGTGTGTAAGTCAAGGAATTCTAAATCTGTTTTATAATCTTCATCGAACTTCTTTATTATCTCAACTTCTCCATTACTTAGAATTCTCTCAGTTTCAAACTCATGATATTCATAACAGGATATTTGCAAGCTTCGTTCTTCATAATTGCTATCATATGTACATCGAATTCTTATTGATATATCATCATCAAATTCAAGCATAAAATGTCTATAAAATATGTTCGGGCTTTCAATAAATCCCGCAATATCCAATTCCTTTTTAATTAAATCTTGCCTAAATCCTTCAATTGCCTCCTCAACAGACACAAATTTCTTTTTAGGCTTTTCAGCGTCAGTATCAGTTGTTGATTCTGTTGTTGTTATTATTGTTGGTGCTTCTGTTGCTGATGATGATGATGATGATGATGATGTTGAATCAGTGGTGGTATACGTGAGAAGACGAAAAGTTAAACCAACTTGCACTTGAGTATTATTTGGGAGAGTTAAATTAAAATCTAAACTGCTCACATCATTATTTTTAAGATTTATATCTAGCGGAATTGGTTGTCCTGTCACACAGAAAGTGTACAATGTTAAAAATAAAACATGAATTTTAAACATTTTCTTGTTAATGTTTACTGCTCCACACATCGAGAACGACTAATAATAATATTCTAATTTCTTTCGATTTTAATCATCGTGAATCATTCCTCATCAAATATGATAGGGGGAGATAGCATGAATAAATTGTTGCACTCAATTATGAAATTAAAATCATTCCTGATCAGTAATGAATGACTCCAGCATATGATTAAGAATAAATGAAATTCGATCACAACAGCATATTTTGTTGTTTATGTTTACTCTTCTATCTTTCTTCTTGACAAATCTCTAAACGAATTTCCGATATCTTTTTAAATTTTTCTTGTAGGAATCTATTGTGGTTTTCTAAAAAATTTGTGTGAAATACCTTCTCACAGATATGAAATGTTTTTGTCAACCAAATTTTTAACGAATTTCTGATATCGCTTTGAATTTTTTCTTGAGGAGGCGACTGTGGTTTTCCAAAAAAAAAATTTGTGAGATACCTTTTTTCACAAATATGAAATTATGCATTGAGGTTTTTTAATCTATAATGGACAATGTTCACATTCTAGCATTTGTTTTAATCACCTAAAATTTTAAACAAAGTTCCGAGCATTCATTTGTTTACATTTTTTTCTATCTAATTCTCATTTAATCTATTTGTTTACAATTTTTTTTCAATTCTCACTCGCACTCAAATTTTATCGGCAGCGGAATCTCATCCAATATTTGTTTTCAATTGTTTTCTATACTCAGTCACATAAAAATTTAAAATTTTATCAGCAGCGGAATCTCATTCAAATTTTATATATTTCTTTTCAATTTTTTTCTATCTCACTCTGTTTAATAGTTTTTTCTATTTCCATCTCATTCTAATCTATTTATTTATATTTTTTTCTATCTCACTCACATTCAAATTTCATCGGCGGCGGCTCAGACTTTACCGATCACATACATTACACCTCAACCGCTCTCCATTTATCACCAAAAATTTCATGAGCCGCTTAGCCGCTAGCCGCTTGATCCAGAACGCTCATATTTATACTACTGATATTAAATATAAATATAATGTCATTTAATTATACAAAATTTATATTGTTCACCTCTAATTGAGCTCACTTTTAAACAAGAAATTGAAAAATACAAAATAAATTAAAATTTCTTTTTATTTGTATGCATTTCGCCCTGTTGACAGGCCATCAACAGCAACACGACTGAAAAATTCAACGGAAAGAAATCAAAAGTACATCGACCCAAAACAGCTGTAAATAAGTACAAAGAAACAAGAACAAAATAAAAATAAAATAAAATAAATAAAACAAACTGAAAGAAATTAAAGTACATCGACTCCAAACAGCTGTAAACAAGTAAAACTAAACGACAAATAAAATAAAATAAAATAAAATTAAAAATAAAATCAAATTGAATACAAATATTTCAAATCAAACGAAACAAATCAGAAACAATGTTGCCCTTGTCCAGATTTTTGGCACCGTTATCATTGTGTATGAATAGGCTTTCATACGCATCCAGTTTATTATGGTCATTGACCTGTTTCCTTAGCATCACATTAGCAATCGAGAAATCAA
Organism: Leptogaster cylindrica; assembly: GCA_963082835.1. Classification (NCBI taxonomy): domain Eukaryota; kingdom Metazoa; phylum Arthropoda; class Insecta; order Diptera; family Asilidae; genus Leptogaster; species Leptogaster cylindrica. The sequence goes on from OY720107.1 coordinate 14,244,495, forward strand.
AATGCGAATTAAACAACACATGATTTGCGAATGCTGACTTCCTCGGTTGATTGTTCCGGATGTAATTGGAATGCTCCTTAAACCTTTTGCCAATTCCACGTCGTGTTTGACCATAATATTTCTTTCTGCAATCTCCACATTCTATTTCATAAATGCCCGATTTTAAAACTACAGGTGTTTTATCCTTTGCTGAGCCCAGAAGTTGTTTGACCTTGTTATTGTTTGAAAAAACCAACTTCATATTGTTTCTCCTAAACACCGACTTCAATCTGTTAGTTATTTCTGGAAGAAAAGACACACACACTCGTTTCATCCCGTTATCGTCCGCCATTGAATGATTTTGCATATGTAGAGTTGTCCGCTGTGACCGTAAAACCTTCTTCGAATGCTTCCGGATCAACTCGTCAATAAGATTCACCGAATATCCATTTTTCTTTGCTACCGTCTTTATTCGGGTATACTCTATATTAAAGTCAGTTAACGAAAGTGGCAACCTGACCAAGCGATGAACCATGGAATGGAATGCTGCTAATTTATGTTGGATCGGTGTAAATGAATCAGCTGTTATGTAACGCATTGTACTTGTTTCCTTATGATGCACGGATACTCCAACATGAACTCCTTTCTTCCTAAGCATCAAATCCAAAAAGGCAAGCTTTTGGTTAACTTCAACTTCTTTCGTGAAATTTATGTTTTCCACTTGCGAGTTCAACATAGAAAGAACAGAATCCACTTCACTTCGCTTCACAATTGCAAATACATCATCAACATATCGCAACCATATACGCGACAATTGCTTGTTGTGCATCAATTTGAGCTCAAATTCAGCCATGAAAGCCTCAGCCAAAATTGGAGACAGTGAATTTCCCATAGAGGTACCTTTTTCAATTTTATAATGCTCATTGCGAAACTGGAAATAATTTTGTTGCATACAACACCGGGCAGTCTTCATATAAACCCGTCTGTGTTCCAAAGAGACTTCGTTTTTAACAAGATGATTCTTTAAGGCATTCAAAACATCTGGAACTGGTATAGATGGAAAGAGAGATTCGACATCAAAGGACACCATAATCTCATCCTCTTGAAAAGTAATGTCCTTAATTTTGTTTACAAATTCAAATGAATTTCTGACCGACAAACTTTCCATGCGGGGCAGTGTATTCAATTCCTTCACTAACCATTTTGCCATTTTTTCCATTGGTGCATTCACGTTACTTACAATCGGACGTACTTTTTTACCCGGTTTGTGCAGCTTTGGTAAAAAATAAATTTTTGGAACCTGCGGGTTCGAAACCAATAGTTGCCACTTGAACCTCTCACCGAAGACACCGCAGATGTCTTTCCTTACATTGTTTGCTGCAGTAACCATAGATGATAACGGTGATGATCTTAGTTTTTTGTAGCTGCAATCCTTAATTAACTTATTAGCCCTTTCTTCATAGTCCAATTTGTCCATGATCACTACTTTGTTGCCTTTATTTGCTTTGACATAAAAACAGTCCCTCTCCCTTAAGGATCTAATCGCCTGGTTGTAATTTCCATTTGCATGCGGTCGTTGATGAAGGTGCAACTCTTGATAATTTCCCCAGTTGAAATACGAATATCATTTTGCATCGCTGCTGGTTTTCCCTTCAAAATTGTTTCGATGTCAACAACCATATCAGCCAATTGTGCACGCTTTGGTTTAACGGCAAAATTTAAACCTCTGTTTAAAACTTGCATTTCAATGTCCGAAAATTGTTGTTGCGATAAATTGCAAACCACGTCATCGATGAGTTCTATCTCCGCCACTTTCCCAGTTGCTTCTTTTTGTTTGCTGATCAATTGTTCGACTGACGAACATCATTAGAAAAATTATTAAAAAACTTTGTTCTAAAATCTCGACCACCCTATGCCTTCTCCAATTCCCAGCACCTAAAACTTGCGAACGAGTTTGCGAACGCATCCATTTCCCCAAGCATGTGCTCAAAATTCAAACCCCACTATGGACTAGGTCAACTAACGAACGGAGAGACAAGCCTATATAAGACCTTCGCACCCGGACTCTTCCTCTTTTTTGCTAATCATAGTTTCGGCATCAGGATCACGGTAATGCGATCTTGTCATTTGATCCCACATGCAGAAACAATTTTCTTTCAGGAACGAAGTGAAGTTTTAGGATAATACTTCATTGCAGTGAATTGAATTTGATGTTAAGTGAATTTCTACTTCAACCGTGTTTCTATTTAGTTAGTTAAATAAAATTATTTGTAATTCAATTTCATACTAGCTACGTTGCTCATTTAAGGAAAGGAAAATAAATTGCATTTAGACTGAACTTGCATGCCTTTTAACTTTGCCGCTACACAATCTCAAGTTTTGTTTTACAACAAACATTTTTTGGTGGTTCCATCCAGGAACTTATGCAAGAGGCTAAACGATTTATTTTCCGTTCCGAATTTTCGAGTCAATTCTTATATTAGTTCACGATGTCAACATTGAAAGAATTACTTAGTCAAGAGGCAATTGTGAGATCCCGTTTGGAAAAATGCATCGAAAATGGAAAACGAACGAAACTTAATAAGCGAACGCTAGGATTCTATGAGACACGCATTGCTGATTTGAAGACATTCTGGGCAGAATATAAAGTCATCGATTTTAAATTAATGCAACAGATCGACACAGAAGTAGCAGATTCGGAAGCTAACCCAGAGACGACTGAACACAGTTACATAAAGGAAGATCATTACGGCAAAACTGAAATAAAATATACCGATTACATGAGTGAATTGTTGGAAGGTCAACGACAATACGACGTTCACAACACATCAGCAGATCTTTCTGATGCGACCAGAACAATACATACGATTGTACAGCAAGATTCACCGCTTCCCAAGGTTGCACTTCCGAAGTTCAATGGCAATTACGATACTTGGAGATCATTCCACGATTTATTTGTGTCACTCATCCACAATAACGCTCACTTGTCCCCAGTGCAGAAGTTGCATCATCTCAAAACAAGCCTAGTTGGAGATGCTGAGAAAATCTTACGGCATATTCCAATAACAGACAACGACTACGAACCCGCTTGGAAGAAATTGAAGGAAAGATATGAGAACAAACGGATTCTAGTGAACCATCAATTGAAACGTTTAGTGCACCAAGCCAAAATAGTCTCCGAAACGAGCAAAGGTCTGAAAACGCTTATCGATGTCACCGAGGAAAGTCTACAGCAGTTGCGCAATTTAGAGGTTGATACAGATTCGTAGGATGCTTTACTAATATTTATTTTAGTTCAAAGGTTACCAAATGCTACCATCACATTGTGGGAAGAAGAGCTGGGGGCGACTCAGGATATTCCAAAATATGACCACTTCATGAAATTTTTAAATAATCGACTCAAGGTTTTGGAATCTATCGCCGACGTAATTGGACCTAAAGGTGCATATTCAAGACAATCACCTAAAGACTTGGGGCGTTGTGTCTTCCTACTTTCATAGATATAACAGGTATTGGAGCCAATCAAGCTACCAGCGCTCGAAAGCAAACCACACTTAAACTGCAAGCATACAACAAGGACAGCCCGTCTGTGGAGGAAACCTTCTTGGTGATTAAAAAGATCACGGATCCTCTTCCTATAGAATTCAACTGACGCCACAAGAGTGTCAGCACGTAATGGGTCTGCAATTAGCAGACTCCTTCTTCTGGAAGCCTGGCAAAATTGATGCTTTATTAGGCGCCACAGTGTATGCAAAAATACTCGAAGAGGGCGTAAAACGAGGCCCAGTTAATGCACCTGTTGCAATTAAAACAATATTTGGTTGGATACTGTTAGGTCCAACACAAGCTGCATCAAACAGCTCATTAACGTTAACCATTTTAACAAACCATCAACTCAGTAGGCAGTTGCAAGAATTTTGGGACTTAGAAGAGTTCCCAATCACTACAATTTTAAAAAAGAAAGATGAGGACTGTCAAGTACAGTACGCCCACTCATGTAAACGCCTGGACAATGGGCAATATGAGGTTAAACTACCATTCATAAACAATAAATTACCAATCTTAGGAGAATCTCGATCATGCGCGTTAAATCGATTTTATGCATTACAAAAACAATTTTGTAAAGGACAACAATTTGCCGACGAATATGCAAAGTGCTTGGATGAATACATTGACCTAGATCACATGGAACTCCTTGCTCCCGAAAAACAAAATGAACCACACTACTACATTCCACACCACGCCGTATTTAAGGAGAGTAGCACAACGAAACTACGTGTGGTCTTTGATGCATCGTGTAAGACATCCAATGGAACTTCGTTAAACGATCATCTGCTTAAAGGACCAACTCTACAGCCTAAACTCTTCGCTACGTTGCTTAAGTGGCGAAAGTATGAATTCGCAATGACTGCGGATATAGAAAAGATGTACCGCATGATTCAGGTACATCCCGAACACAGACCCTTTCAGAGAATAATTTGGAGGCAACCTCAAACCCAGCAACTACAAGACTTCCAGCTGAAGACGGTTACATTCGGAACTTCGTCAGCACCTTACCTGGCCATACGCACACTCCTACAATTGGCCATTGACGAACAAGCGAGATGGCCATTAGCAGCAAAGGCCATAACAACAGATTTTTATGTGGACGATCTGCTTACTGGCGCACACAGCATAGCAGACGCGAAACAGCTCCAGAAGCAACTATTAAATATCACCCAATCAGGCAAATTCAATCTGCGAAAATGGGCTAGCAACAAGCCCGAATTAAGTAGACAATTACCCAAAGAACAAGTAGAGCTCAAGGATATGTTGACCTTTGATGATAAAGGCTTTATCAAAACCATAGGAATTCAATGGCACCCAGCAGGAGACTATTTCACGTTCAAGGCCACACCAGTATCCCAACAGACGCGAATGACTAAACGCAGCATACTCTCCGAAATCGCTGCATTGTATGATCCACTCGGGTGGTTGTCCCCAGTCATCATTGTGTCTAAGATGCTTATGCAAGAATTGTGGATCACAGGCTCGAATTGGGATGATGAAGTTATCGAAGATATAAGCCGGCGATGGAAGACATTCACAGACCAATTAAAACAATTATCTGAAATCAAAATTCCCCGGTGGACAGAGTATACCCCGCTGGCTAGCATCCAACTTCACGGATTTTGTGATGCTTCATCTAGAGCTTACGCTGCTGCAGTATATTTACGGGTACAGCACGAAGATGGCAGGATATCTTCCTCATTACTTGCCGCAAAAACGAAGGTAGCGCCAACTAAACCAACAACGATCCCACGTTTGGAACTAAGCAGTGCTGTGATCTTGACTAGATTAATTAAAACCACTGTGCAAGACATGGGATTGCAAAATGTGCCCATAATAGCCTGGACTGACTCTACGATAGTGCTTCAATGGATTCAAGAGCACGCTTCGCGTTGGAAAACCTTTGTCGCAAATAGAGTTGTTGAGATCCAAGACAACTTAAACTATGCTCATTGGCGACACATTCCAACCGAACAAAATCCCGCGGACATCGCTTCCAGAGGCACAACTGTAGATAATTTATCACGCAACGATGTGTGGTGGCACGGACCACCGTGGCTTCTAATGTCTGAAGCATTTTGGCCAACCCGAAAAGGAGCAGTGCTACCCTCAACAGACTTAGAAGCAAGAGTATCTGAAAAAAAATTAATAAATTAAAAAAATTAAATAACAATGTTTTATTTTAAAAAGCACTAAAAACTAATAAATAAACTTTCTACTTATACCACAGTATTTTGGTTACATCTAGTTTAAAATAAAAACTTGGGGTGCTGATAAAACAAAATGCACACACACTTCTAATATAATTTTACCGATAACTTAAATTTAAAATTATCAATTGGAAATATTATGAACAGTTAGTGATTGCTTTTACTTATCATTGAAACGAAACATATACAAAATATTAAATTTTATCTAACTATATGCAGATGCACCCCTTCGGCTGATTATGAGACGCATAATAGTGAAGCATTTCACGAAGGCGGCGAAATTTTTTGGATAAACTTAGGGGGTTTATATAATATATTATTCATTGTGGAAATATTTTGTTTCCACACTACTAGGTCTAAGGCGCTATGGAGTGACACATAAGGCGTTAATTCAATATGTGCTAGAGCGAGAAAGAAATAGGCTTACACGTTTATAGCGCTTCCTTTTTTATACTCTAAGTTGCACCCCAAGTTTTTATTATAAACTAGATGTAACCAAAATACTGTGGTATAAGTAGAAAGTTTATTTATTAGTTTTTAGTGCTTTTTAAAATAAAACATTGTTATTTAATTTTTTTAATTTATTAATTTTTTATTTTCTTAGTTTTTAGTGCTTTTTAAAATAAAATTTTGTAATCTAATTTTTTAAGTAAAATTTTATTTCTGATTCCTTCGGCGGACCTTACCTTTTAACGTGTGAGCCGAGAGCACGGTGTTATCAATAAATATATACTTATATGCGCAATGCGCATACATTGTCCAGGTGTTTACCACAAAACATATCCAACTGAATATATTCATATAGTATTTATTTATTATTATAATATAAATAATATGTTATACAAATATTACATAGATATATATATATAATAATATGCAATTAATGGTGCTTTCAGCTTTAGTAAATGATTATAAAATCATATTAGAAAAGCTCCCACTCCATACTACTCATTTGAGAAATAGAAAACATTTCTTTTAAAAAATATGAAGAATAGAATTACCCTCCCCTCAGCTAAAAAAGAATCATAACAAAAATGTGCATCGACCAAATAGGCGCAAATTTATCCTAATTCAGAACTCGCCAGCACACAAAAATCTCCCTCTCGTTGAGAGCAAGGGGAAAATATGCGTGCGTGTTTCGAAGCAGGAAACTTGTTGTCGGCAATGAACCACCGCTGCTCAGCGACATAAAAATGTGCGCAGGCAGTAAGCAGTCTTCTTCTTGGCAAATGTTAATTTTGCCTTGAAATTGACTGAAATGCGTATGCAATTTCAGTAATACTTGATTAACAATTATGCTCTAATTGCAATGATTTTGACAGTAAACATATTATTTTTTTTTAAAAACATGTTCTGTTCCTGAAATCTGTGCTATGTAAAAAAAATTCATGAAAATTTATGTGGTAGAAATTGGTTAAAAACTGCAATATTTGTTCCGAGCAGTGAAACAGAGAAACAGAGAAACAGAGAAACAGAGAAACCGAAAACGAAGTTAAATAAAACCTTGTACCTAAAAATTAATAAATTAAAAAAATTAAATAACAATGTTTTATTTTAAAAAGCACTAAAAACTAATAAATAAGCTTTCTACTTATACCACAGTATTTTGGTTACATCTAGTTTAAAATAAAAACTTGGGGTGCTGATGATACTAAATGCACATACACACACTTCTAATATAATTTTACCTATAACTTAAATTTAAAATTATCAATTGAAAATATTATGAACAGTTAGTGATTGCTTTTACTTATCATTGAAACGAAACATATACAAAATATTAAATTTTATCTAACTATACGCAGATGCACCCCTTCGGCTGATTATGAGACGCATAATAGTGAAGCATTTCACGAAGGCGGCGAAATTTTTTGGATAAACTTAGGGGGTTAATATAATATATTATTCATTGTGGAAATATTTTGTTTCCACGCTACTAGGTCTAACGCGCTATGGAGTGACACATAAGGTGTTAATTCAATATGTGCTAGAGCGAGAAAGAAATAGGGTTTCACATTTATAGCGCTTCCTTTTTTATACACCTTCCTAAGATGCACCCCAAGTTTTTATTTTAAACTAGATGTAACCAAAATACTGTGGTATAAGTAGAAAGCTTATTTATTAGTTTTTAGTGCTTTTTAAAATAAAACATTGTTATTTAATTTTTTTAATTTATTAATTTTTTATTTTCTTAGTTTTTAGTGCTTTTTAAAATAAAATTTTGTAATCTAATTTTTTAAGTAAAATTTTATTTCTGATTCCTTCGGCGGAGGCGGACCTTTTAACGTGTCAGCGGAGAGCACGGTGTTATCAATAAATATAGACTTATATGCGCAATGCGCACACATTGTCCAGGTGTTTACCACAAAACATATCCAACTGAATATATTCATATAGTATTTATTTATTATTATAATATATATTATATGTAATACAAATATTACATAGATATATATAGGTATATAATAATATGCAATAATATGCTTTCAGCTTTAGTAAATGATTATAAAATCATATTAGAAAAGCTCCCACTCCATACTACTCATTTGAGAAATAGAAAACATTTCTTTTAAAAAATATGAAGAATAGAATTACCCTCCCCTCATCTAAAAAAGAATCATAACAAAAATGTGCATCGACCAAATAGGCGCAAATTTATCCTAATTCAGATCTCGCCAGCACACAAAAATCTCCCCCTCGTTGAGAGCAAGGAGAAAATATGCGTGCGTGTTTCGAAGCAGGCAACTTGTTTTCGGCAATGAACCACCGCTGCTCAGCGACATAAAAATGTGCGCAGGCAGTAAGCAGTCTTCTTCTTGGCAAATGTTAATTTTGCCTTGAAATTGACTGAAATGCGTATGCAATTTCAGTAATACTTGATTAACAATTATGCTCTAATTGCAATGATTTTGACAATAAACATATTATTTTTTTTTTTAAAACATGTTCTATTCCTGAAATCTGTGCTATGTAAAAAAAATTAATGAAAATTTATGTGGTAGAAATTGGTTAAAAACTGCAATATTTGTTCCGAGCAGTGAAACAGAGAAACAGAGAAACAGAGAAACAGAGAAACAGAGAAACAGAGAAACAGAGAAACAGAGAAACAGAGAAACCGAAAACGAAGTTAAATAAAACCTTGTAAAAACAACTCTGACAGCAACGATCGAAAGCAGGGACATTTGCTTAAGTATTCATCCTTTACAAAATTAGTGCGCATTACAGCTTTTATTTCAAGGTTCATACAAAGGCTAAAGAAATCCTCAATTCAACTAGTGGGTTATTTAACTAGCTCTGAACTTCGGGAATCTGAAAATCGGATCCTTCAGCTAGTTCAAAGACAAGCTTTCCCCGATGATTACATCAAGTTACTTCACAACCAAGAACTCTCTACAAAAAGTAAACTTCTGCAGTTGAACCCATTCCTAGATAATAGAGGTCTGATGAGAGTAGGAGGACGTTTACAAAACGCTAGAATCAGTTACAACACGAAACACCCAATAATTCTCCCAAGGGATCATCATGTAACTAAGCTCATTATTGACAAAGTGCACGCAGAAACTTTACATGGGGGTACTTCTTTAGTACTAGCATGCAGTCGACACAAATTCTGGATACTTGATGGAAGACGAACAATAACTACACAGATACATAAGTGTATAGTTTGCGCCAGGTATCGAAAACAGGCAATCTCGCAATTGATGGGAAGTCTGCCCGAAAGCAGGGTCAATATAGTCAGAGCCTTTCTTAAAATAGGTATAGATTACGCAGGACCAATCTCCATCAAGGCATCATTCATTAGAAACCGAAAAATATTGAAAGCTTACCTTTGTATTTTCATTTGTACGGCAACAAAAGCAATTCACATCGAGCCAGTGTCATCGTTAACCGCGGAAGCCTTCATAGCAACATTAAAAAGATTTGTCGCAAGAAGAGGTATCTGTAGCGATATATTTTCCGATTGTGGAACTAATTTTAGTGGAGGAAAAACACTGCTAGATAAAGATCTTCAACAAGCAATCTCACAGGCTACCAAGGTTGCCGCAGAACATTTCGCATCACGAGGCATCGCTTGGCATTTCAACTCGCCAGCGGCACCCCATTTTGGTGGGCTTTGGGAGGCTGGTGTGAAATCAATTAAACACCACTTAAGAAGAACACTAGGGAAGATCGTATGCACCTTTGAGGAATACGCCACCATACTGGCACAAATTGAAGCTTGCTCAAATTCTCGACCCCTCAGCTACGTGTCGATACTCAACCTGACGCAATGATATTGACTCCCGGACATTTTCTAATCGGGCAGCCATTAAACGCAATTCCCGAACCAAGCTATTCAGAAGAAAACATTCCACTAATGCAAAGGTGGAAAATGGTACAGAAAACTGTACAATGCTTTTGGAAACATTGGTCACTAGATTATCTCAATCAACTACAAAATAGACCAAAGTGGAGGACCAACAAGCCCAATATTACCATTAACGACGTGGTGCTTATAAAACATAATAATATGCCCCCAACATATTGGCCGTTGGGAGTCGTAGAAGAAGTGTTCCCCGGTCAAGATGGACTAGTTAGGGTGGCGAGTGTACGAACACAAGGTAGCAGTTTTCGCCGACCAATTACAAAATTGGTTCCACTGCCTGTAAACATAGAAACCGAAGATGAATAATGTCATTTCAAGTTGTTTATTTGTTTTATGTTTGTCTGTTAAACCGTGATGTCCTTACCCAAGGAGAGATACCCCATTTACTCACTATACTTACAGATGGACGAATCAAATTACAATGATCACGATGTCCTGACAATCTGGGAGGATATTTACATTTCTCCTCCGTGCAGCCCCAGTCAAGCCTTGCCAACCATCTCTCCCGAAGCCGCTGTTAGCTCCTCTGAGAAGGCATCAACTACTAGATCTGACAATGCTAACCCAATTCCCTCAACGTCAACAATGCGCAGCCACCGACGAATGATGATGACTCCGTACACACGAATTGACCCGCCAGGACCGGAACCAATTGTAATTAATGAGCGGATATACTCAACACTGCAGTACCTAAAGGTGACTACAACGGTGACGGAGATGCAGAGGAGACTAGGAAATACTCATCAACGGTTCCAAACAAGGGAAGGGGTTGACATCTACCTACCAGCAACCGTTTTGAAAAATATAAACATTGCGGACATCATCAGACGCAGAAACAGGGAAAAAACTTCAAACCTGCCTCATAGGTATCAAGTTCGACTGCGTATTTTGGCTAATGGTAGCCTGCGCTTTTCCAACTATCACAAACGCGGCGTAGCGAAAATTGTTGCTCGGTTGAAACAGGCTGTTCAACAGGGGGGTGAATGTTCGACTGACGAACATCATTAGAAAAATTATTAAAAAACTTTGTTCTAAAATCTCGACCACCCTATGCCTTCTCCAATTCCCAGCACCTAAAACTTGCGAACGAGTTTGCGAACGCATCCATTTCCCCAAGCATGTGCTCAAAATTCAAACCCCACTATGGACTAGGTCAACTAACGAACGGAGAGACAAGCCTATATAAGCCCTTCGCACCCGGACTCTTCCTCTTTTTTGCTAATCATAATTTCGGCATCAGGATCACGGTAATGCGATCTCGTCATTTGATCCCACATGCAGAAACAATTTTATTTCAGGAACGAAGTGAATTTTTAGGATAATACTTCATTGCAGTGAATTGAATTTGATGTTAAGTGAATTTCTACTTCAACCGTGTTTCTATTTAGTTAGTTAAATAAAATTATTTGTAATTCAATTTCATACTAGCTACGTTGCTCATTTAAGGAAAGGAAAATAAATTGCATTTAGACTGAACTTGCATGCCTTTTAACTTTGCCGCTACACAATCTCAAGTTTTGTTTTACAACAAACATCAATCTTTGGAGTTTTTGGTTCTGCGCCTGGATCTTCTTCGTTGGTTTCGTTATTCTTTCAATGCGCGATAAAAACAAATTCCAATAATATTGGCTATCACGCACTGAATAATCGCTAGCAATTTTTAAATGAAGTTCGTACAGTTCAATTTCTATTGATGACAACGCAGCATATTTTTGTTTTAACTCAAATTTCAACCAGAGACGTTCAGCTATGTCAGTCACCTTCTTCGTTATATTGGTATTAACCGCACATTTAATTTTAATGAAATCCGGCTTCACTCTGTTCTCTTTACACTTTTTCAAAAAAACGATATCACACTTAATCCTCTCCATCTTCTCCCTCAGTCGAGTAAATTTGTTCAAATTTGGTTCGGTGGCCATATCAATTTATGTTTTGAAATTGAACAACCGTGAAGCTCCAGTAAATTATACAAAATTTATATTGTTCACCTCTAATTGAGCTCACTTTTAAACAAGAAATTGAAAAAATACAAAATAAATAAATAACTAACAGATTGAAGTCGGTGTTTAGGAGAAACAATTTGAAGTTGGTTTTTTCAAACAATAACAAGGTCAAACAACTTGTAGTTGATAAAACACCTGTAGTTGAAAAATCGGGCATTTATGAAATAGAATGTGGAGATTGCAGAAAGAAATATTATGGTCAAACACGACGTGGAATTGGCAAAAGGTTTAGGGAGCATTCCAATTACATCCGGAACAATCAACCGAGGAAGTCAGCATTCGCAAATCATGTGTTGTTTAATTCGCATTTTGATTTCTCGATTGCTAATGTGAAGCTAAGGAAACAGGTCAATGACCATAATAAACTGGATACGCATGAAAGCCTATTCATACACAATGATAACGGTGCCATAAATCTGGACAAGGGCAACATTGTTTCTGATTTGTTTCGTTTGGTTTGAAATATTTGTATTCAATTTGATTTTATTTTTAATTTTATTTTATTTTATTTTATTTGTCGTTTAGTTTTACTTGTTTACAGCTGTTTGGAGTCGATGTACTTTCATTTCTTTCAGTTTGTTTTATTTATTTTATTTTATTTTTATTTTGTTCTTGTTTCTTTGTACTTATTTACAGCTGTTTTGGGTCGATGTACTTTTGATTTCTTACCGTTGAATTTTTCAGTCGTGTTGCTGTTGATGGCCTGTCAACAGGCCGAAATGCATACAAATAAAAAGAAATTTTAATTTATTTTGTATTTTTCAATTTCTTGTTTAAAAGTGAGCTCAATTAGAGGTGAACAATATAAATTTTGTATAATTTACTGGAGCTTCACGGTTGTTCAATTTCAAAACATAAAATGTTATTTAAGTAAATAACAAAGTCATCAAATATTAAGAACTAATACAAAAAAATTACAATTTCGTTTTAATATATGGTATTTATTTAAATCTAAGTTTTTCTGTATTGTATATGCACCTAATACAAACGCCGTATTTAAAAATACCACAAAATTTTTAACCGTGCACCCTTACCGGTTTTAATGAATTCAATGCTCTCAAACGAAAGCTCAATTAGTTGAGCTCCCGATCTAACTTTGGTGTGCAATGAAAACGAAATTTAAAAAAATTTAAATTTACTCTTCTACTGTAACGTTGAACGGTACATTGTACATACTGTGCTACTAAAAACCTGCGTGGTTAAAATGGATCTGAATTATCGCGGAGCCTTACGTGGTCAGGTCCAAACTTGTTAATTCTGTCGAGTCCTATATTTAACGAATATTACAAAGTCACAAATGAGGCTTCAACGACGCCAACGCAACGAAGAAAATTTTAGATCTGGAAGTTTTCTTAAGAGGAGGATACACCTAAAATTGCGAAATCGACCGACTTTATCCCCAAATAACTCCTTTATTTCTGAATGCATTTTAATGAAAAATACATCATTTTATAGATTGAAGGTTAGAATAGGATTTGTATGACGGAATTTTCAAACAAGGTCCTAGATTTCCCGTAAAGGACATTTTTCTAAGAGTAGTTTCATGAAATTGCTATATGCTTTTTTCCCCTATTTCTGGATCGATTTTTTCAGATTTTTTTGCGTTCATACACAGAAAAGTGTCATTTCTTTTATTTTTTAAACTTTTTTCAATAAAAGAGTGCATAATATTAGCAATATTTTAATGTAAAATTCAGAGAATTTACCCTAAAACGCCTAAGGATAGGCAAATTTCACACTTTTTGACCAACAATTTCTTGACAACACACTCAAGCACTTTGTGTATCATATGAGCGTGCCGCCAAAGAATATCTACTCAATAAGAACTGACACTACTATCTGTACACGGCTGGATTGCTGATGTGTACATCGGTGCTGTGGAAAATTAGATAGCAGCAGAGTAACATTTGTAAAGTGGAATAACAAATGGGGGTGTGTCGTACAGCGTGGTTCATATTTGCCGCAGCACATCAAAACCCGCAAGCAATCTGATTTGCGATCGTGCGAACTTCCAAGTCGCCCTGCAGTGAAAGCACTTTTTAACTCAGTTTATACCAGGGATGGGCATGCAACCACAGTCTCAAAATGTGATTGTGTAAAAGCTCTTCAAAGCTCTCTCCGGCCTTTTTTACACTGTTAATTTTGGTGACGTCACCTGTCATGTAAAAGTGAAGCCACATGGCAAAATGACTTCAAATTTACAGTGTACCTGAAAGCAAAGCGCAAAGAAACATAGTCCTGCTCGCATGACGGCCGGCGGCCGAATGATGCGCTCTCGACTTGCGAGCTGCACGTGTACATATTCAAAGCTCTAAAAGCTGGAGCAAAGAATATCTACAATAAGAAGGGTCACTCTACTGCATATTTGTGTGGGTACATTTTTGTCCAAAAAGAAAAAATAAAACGCGTCATAAGCGGAAGCAGTTATATTCTATCATGCTCTCAAATGTAATTTAGAGAGAAAGAGTTCGAACTATCTCTTACTTGGTAAAATGTGGGGTGCTGTCTTCGATAGCGCTTTATTATATACAACCACCGCCTTATCCTATGCAAACGCAGCTCATGAACTTTCATTTTGTTTTTGTAATGTATGTAATTTTAAAGGCGAGCGGAACTTTAATCTGCGCGGGCTGAACTTAAAGCATCGCGAGCGGAACTTAAAGCGTCGCGAGCGGAACTTTAAAGTTTCGCGCGCAGAACTTAAAGTTCTGTGTTGTTTACGAGCACTCATTGGTTGAAACGTGACGCCTACATTTCCTTTCCCTTTTCACAAAGTGTAATTCACTTGCCATCTATTTCTATGACGCTTGCTGTACACAATCGCAACTGGAAACGTGTACAGACATTTGTGACCCTTCTTATTGTAGATATTCTTTGGCTGGAGTGCCCGCGGGCATAGGCCTGCCCATCTCTGGTTTATACAGAGCTTTTGACTTGTTACAAGCTTTCATTTTGAGTTTAAAACAGGGATGGGCATGCAACCACAGTCTCAAAATGTGATTGTGTAAAAGCTCTTCAAAGCTCTCTCAGGCCTTTTTTACACTGTTAATTTTGGTGACGTCACCTGTCATGTAAAAGTGAAGCCACATGGCAAAATGACTTCAAATTTACAGTGTACCTGAAAGCAAAGCGAAAAGAAGCATAGTCCTGCTCGCATGACGGCTGGCGGCCGAATGATGCGCTCTCGACTTGAAAGCTGCTCGTGTACATATTCAAAGCTCTAAAAGCTGGAGTGCCCGCGGGCAAGCCTGCCCATCTCTGGTTTAAAACAGGGATGGGCATGCAACCACAGTCTCAAAATGTGATTGTGTAAAAGCTCTTCAAAGCTCTCTCCGGCCTTTTTTACACTGTTAATTTTGGTGACGTCACCGGTCATGTAAAAGTAAAGCCACATGGCAAAATGACTTCAAATTTACAGTGTACCTGAAAGCAAAGTGCAAAGAAACATAGTCCTGCTCGCATGAAGGCTGGCGGCCGAATGATGCGCTCTCCACTTGAAAGCTGCTCGTGTACATATTCAAAGCTCTAAAAGCTGGAGTGCCCGCGGGCATAGGCCTGCCCATCTCTGATTTAGAGAGAAAGAGTTCGAACTATCTCTTACTTGTTAAAATGTAAAATCTGTTACTTGTTAAAAAGCGTCGCGAGCGGAACTTTAAAGTTTCGCGCGCAGAAGTTAAAGTTCTGTGTTATTTACGAGCACTCATTAGTTGAAACGTGACGCCTACATTTCCTTTCCCTTTTCACAAAGTGTAGTTCACTTGCCATCTATTTCTATGACGCTTGCTGTACACAATCGCAACTCGAAACGTGTACAGACATTAGTGACCCTTCTTATTGTAGATCAGAGATGGGCAGGCCTATGCCCGCGGGCACTCCAGCCAAAGAATATCTACAATAAGAAGGGTCACTCTATTGCATATTTGTGTGGGTACATTTTTGTCCAAAAAGAAAAAATAAAACGCGTCATAAGCGGAAGCAGGTATATTCTATCATGCTGTCAAATGTGATTTAGAGAGAAAGAGTTCGAACTATCTCTTACTTGGTAAAATGTGGGGTGCTGTCTTCGATAGCGCTTTATTATATACAACCACCGCCTTATCCTATGCAAACGCAGCTCATGAACTTTCATTTTGTTTTTGTAATGTATGTAATTTTAAAGGCGAGCGGAACTTTAATCTGCGCGGGCTGAACTTAAAGCATCGCGAGCGGAACTTAAAGCGCCGTAATTTACGAAATCTCTTGTAATGGATGTGATCAGAAGTACATTGGCCAAACAAAGAGAAGTGTGGAAGTACGGTTTAAAGAGCACAAAGCAAGTATAACCAAGCAACAAAATCAGCTGTAGCAATGCAAGCCTTGGAATATAACCATATGGATTGGCACTTGGAAAACGTTAGGTTGAGGAAACAAGTGAACGAGACACATAAGTTAGATGCATATGAAAGTATTTACATGTACTTAAATCGAAATATTTTGATGAATACAATGGAAGCAGCGATTCGTTCACAGCTGTTTAGTTTATTAGAGAGATTATTCAAATGACGAAACTGTTACTGTAACTAGGTTCTTTTTCCTTTTGTTTTCTTCTTTCTTTCTATTAGTAACGTAGCTGTCTTTTTGAAAGATGTTTGTTGTTTAGTAGTCATATAGATACTCGCTGAGGATGACAAATAGTCGAAATGCATCCGAAAGTTTGTTTTGAGTTTATTTGAACATTTGTGAAAAATTGTTTAAATGACCGAAATAAAATTGAGCAAAGTCAGATAAGGTGGTAGAAATTGAATTTAAAAATTTTGTGTTTTTTTAGTTCTACTTTTTAAGGTATTTTTTATGTGAATACGGTTATTCCCACAAAGAGGTTAAACATTGTTAAAATGGATATTTTCCAGCAATATAAAACAGAACTGGGGTTCTCCATACAAATAACAGGTGATACTTTGAATTATTGAAAATACTAAGTTCAATTACAAAAAAATTTTTTTGTTCACCTTTTCAATCAGATAACACTGGAACGTCTGGAATATCTACATCTAACCTAGAATCTAACCTGTTCAACAATATCAATTTTGAAGACGCCTTCGACACAGCTGTGATCTGTCTTCCCGGGGAATTTCAAAGTAAAGAAGTAAGTCATTTTTTTCCAATACATTATCAAGTACATAGTTAAACTATTTCAAAATTATTCATTTTTTAAAAATATCTGAAATATCTTTAGGCCAATTTTTTGAAATTTTGCAGCATTGTTTGTAGTATAAAAGTATTTAAGGTAATAGGTTATATAAGGTATATATAAGGTAATAGTTTATATATATATATAAAATAATATTATGTAATAAATTCTAAAAAATGCGCAAATTGTCTTTTATAAACAAAAATCCCTACATTTCCAGCAAATGAAAAAGGTCTTGGACACAAATGATTTCACAATTTTGGGGCAAATGAATTCTACAATTCCACTTTTCCAGCAAATGATAAAATTCTTTGACAAAAATAATTTTAGTTTTTTGATGCGCATGGTTTCCTCATTTCTGCCAATTGGCATTCATTGGACACAAATGATTTGAATCTTTTTTCTTAAAGCTTTGTTTGTTGCCACAAAAATGTGCTCATTTGTAGGAAATGACATAGTTAGTTCTCACACATCACTTTTCTTTTCTGATAACCAACTTTGTTGTAATTTTCATGTAACACGCTCAAATGATCAAGTCATTTGTGACCAAGTCTTTTGCATCAAATGGAAAATCATTTCTTTAAAAAATCATTTCCAGCAAACAACTTTTTTTTTTCAGTGTAGCAGGTCTACCCGGTTACACTCGGGCGGTGAAAATTATAATATAATGTGCATTATATTACATTAAAACTTATAACTACTTCCAAACGCGACGTATAATACATACAACCGTTTCCGGTAGATCGGGCTAGAGTAGTTTTGGGGCATTGAATTAGATTAGGATAGAGGTTAGCAGTTCTCATTGAGCTTTTTTTTTTAACCAAAAGGCCAAATACAAATTTTTATGAATGTTTTTACTTCAAAAATGGTGGATTTTTATACAAACTCCGTTACCTCGTTAAAGGGGAAATTTCAAAATATGCTGCCCTACATCATGTCTACATCCCAAAAGCATCCTCTGTGCAAAACTTTAGATTTCTAGTTTCAAGGGCTTAGGCTGGGTGTTAATGAATCAGTCAGTCAATCCGGACTCCTTTTTTTTTTAAATATTACAACACAACAAAGTGAATAATAATTTTTCTAGAAAAAAATTTAAAATTTGAGATTCCAGGTGTAGCCCAACAGTAAATTTTAGTAAGAAAAAAACACTAAAATTGAAATGAAGTACCAATTTAAAAAACTTAAATGCGATCCAACGGTATATTTCAACAACCATTTTCTTTTTTTATTTCGCTCTTGCCTTTTTTTTATTTCTGTTTTTCTATCGCAAGTAAACTTTGTCAGTACTCAAAACACGATTGATCACGATTTTTGTTTTTTAACTATCTTCTTCCAGTTAGTTCCCATTCAATAAAAAAACAAACGATAACTAATGTCTCCGGCCCAACACTTCTCGTGAGTTTGGTTGTGTCACCTAGCAACTTTTAGCGATGTTCGGCTCTGCGACACACGCACGCGCTTCTCGACCATCCCTATGCATATATGCAAAAGAATACCTTCCGGTGACTTCGCTCTTCGATGTTTTGCCACTTTAAACCGGATAAAAGCGGAGCAAAAGAAGATAGCTAAATTCACAAATTTTTAAGAAAATATTTTAGTGGCATATTCTTGTGACATCAAGTCTCACGATAAGCAAATGTCTACTTTTCTATTGCGGCCGAGAAAATTATAAAATTTTGTGCCTCCGAGTCACACGATCTTCGTTTTTAAAAATTTCTAAGGTTGTGAATGAGCGCTGAGAATGAGCATTGAGCATGAGCAGCAACCTATGATGTGTGTGTGATGTGAAACTCTCCCGATTTCTTTGATTTGCTGAAAATTTTCCGAAATTTTCGGTACATTTATCAGCGATATGCCACATTGCATATTGTCGCGTCACACGATATAAAGTTTTCAAAAATACTTATAAATGCGGGGTTTTTGCTATCGTCTGAATCCGGCTTAACACATACTTATGTAGATCGGTGAAAGCGAATCTACTCAAGATATACATATTCGATATTCAATTGATACTCAAGATTTTAAAAACGTGGTTATAAAATTGTGGGCACTCGTTTTGGAATCGTTTTTCTTGGGAGCTGAGTAGGACAGTGAATTCTTCTAAGTTACATAACTAAAACGTGTTAGCTATTTTATGCATCCACGATTTTTCACGCCCCTCTTCATCCCCTTAAAAGTTGAATTTTAAAAAAACGATTGAGGGTGAGGCAAGTTGAAGAGGTATTTCAAATTTTGTAGAAATCGGTTCAGAAAAAACTGTTTTCACCCCTTTTCACCCCCTTAAGGGTTAAATGTCAAGAAACCGTTTCTTAGTGAGCACCTATGAGGTAAGTTGTATAAGTATTCGGAATTTCATTGAAATCCGTTCAGTGGTTCCGGAGATTCACTGATATATAAGTGAGTACGTGGTATTTGGCTTTTATATATATTGAAGATTGAAGATAGAAGATAGCAAGTGTCTACTCGGTTACACCCCGGTCGGTCAAAATCATATTATAATGTACAACAGATTACATTTTGAATTTACAACCACCCCTGAACTCGATGTAACTGTATTACCATAGAACCGTTTCCCGTACTTCGAGTTACAATAATGGTTGGTTAATTTATTTTCAGTCAAGGGTAGTTTTTAAGGGTTGAATGAGGGTCGAGGTTGGTAGTTCTCATTGAGTTTTTTTTTAACTTAAAAGGCAAAATACCAATTTTTATGAATATTTTAGTTCAAAAATTGGCGAATTTCCATAAAAAATTTCATCCCCTATTTTATCCCCTAGGGGTGGAATTTCAAAATCCGGTTCTTAGTGAGCACAAATGAGATAAGTTGAAGAAGTATTTCAAATTTCGTGGAAATCGGTTCAGTGGTTTCGGAGAAACCGTTTTCACCCCTTTTCACCCCCTTAAGGGTTGAATTTCAAGAAATCGTTTCTTAGTGAGCACCTGTGAAGCAAGTTGCATAAGTATCCCAAATTTCATTCAAATCGGGTCAGTGGTTCAGGAGAAACAGTTTTCACCCCTTTTCACCCCCTTAAGGGTTGAATTTCGAAAAATCGCTTCTCAGCTATAACCTGTGAGGCAAGTTGAAGAATTATACAAAATTTCGTGGAAATCGGTTCAAAGGTTCCGGAGAAACCGTTTTCACTCCCTTAGGGGTTGAATTTCAAAAAACCGTTTCTTAGTGAGCACCTATGAGGTAAGTTGTATAAGTATTCGGAATTTCATTGAAATCGGTTCAGTGGTTCCGGAGATTCGCTGATAGTATGTGAGTACGTAGTATTTCGCTTTTATATACATATATAGATTTGCAAGGGTAGTGATTTTTTGAAATATGAAAATTTGTCAAAATTGTCATTTTTCGAGTCCCGTTATAAATAAACGGAATTTTTTTTTGAAAAACCACCAATTCTATTTCATACTACCTACGATTATCTTATAAAAAAAAAAAAATTATAAAATAATCGAAACAGATGAAGTCAAAAAATTTTCCAATATTGGTAGAATGTTCTTGGAATGACTTGAAAAAAAAATTATTTTTTTCAAAATTTGTAAAAAAATTGTCAGGCAAAATAACAAAGGTTTTCTTTTAGATTCTATAATTCTAAGGCCTATAGAATATTTGAAAAATATAAGTAACCTGTTCCCAGCTACGCCTTTTATCGAAAAAAGGATTTGAATATTTTAAGTTTAAAATTCCAAAATTTTCAAAAAATCTATAATTTTCTCAAAAATGCGTTAGGTATATGCTTGTGAATATATCACTATCTTAATCTGTGGGGTCTTCTAAAAATTTTAAGACCAAAATTATTGTGATGTGATCAATACAACCCAAGTTAAAAGGGTTTTTGTGACCCTTTTACTTCGCCGAAAAAAATGTTTGAAACGAAAAAAACGAAAAACTACTTAGCTTCAAAAATTCATAACTCAAAAACTATTTGAAATAAAAAAAAAAAAATTCATATTGGTAATTAGCACAGTATGAAGAATCAATAAAAAAAATCATCACAAGGGCGGCGAGGTGGAAAACTCAGATTCTATACCCCAGAGTACCCCCACATGACGTGTCAAAATTTTATTAACTTCGGAATACTTTCCAGCTAACTCCCCAATTTGTAATTATATCGACTGGACTATGAAATAAACTCAAATTCTTGTTTTGTATGTGTTTGCAGCCATCAGACCCATACATGTTATACATAAAATTAAAGGTAATTTATTACACTACATCTATCATTTGAAGCTTTTTTTTCTAATGTACACGATATTCTGTGAAAACTTGATTAAAAAAAAATTTTTAATAAAAAAATGAGAAAATTTTCAATATTTCTTCGATAATTAATTAACGGTTGACTTTACGGAAACAATGTATATAACAACAATTAAAGCACACATAAAGGACTTTACTTTAAAAAAAAACGTAATAAAATCGGAGAAATACTTCTCGAGATATAGTTGATTTTTAGAACTCGATATCCGCCATCTTGGATTGGCCGCCATTTTTAATAGCTACCATTTTGAAATGGCAATCATAGTTTTTTGACATTCTAATAAACCTGTCTAACTACTGTGAAGAGGAAAATTGGATTGTGATTTCGTTGTGATGTGTGCGTTGAACTCATTTTCAAGATTTAGGCCGGCCTCACACAGCCGGAATGTCTTGCTGAATTCAGCATCTGAAATAATCAGCATGTGTGTGCTGCACATTAAAATTATATACAATTCAGACCATTCTGATGAGATTATTATATTACAATATAAAACTCCATTAGAAATAGTCGACAGCGCGTGCGATAAAAAAACCTTGTTGATCAGTATAATAAACATTTCATTTTTAAGAATAAAAATCGATTTTTATATAATTTTCCATTGTTGCCCCTCCGTCCCTCCATATCTCTTTAAGTATTGATTGCGTAATGAATTTAGATTAATTTACTGTCTGGAAATTTTTCACTACACGCAGTAGTTTTTGAGTTATTAACGAAAACCTGGAATAAGGGACCTATAAACACTCCCCAGCCCCTTAGCTCTACCCCCACCCTTCAGTACTTTCGGTATTTGGTTAAGGACACTTTCCCCTACAATTGTGACAAAATTGGTTTCAGAGTTCTACATGAGTTTTTTCCGCCATTTGGCCTTTTTTGGTCTTCGTTGCCTGGATTAACACCTAATTGTAAGGTTTAAAATACGAGACGAAACTAGCCTACCAGGCTTATAGGCGAATTGCGTATTGAATTCTCAACAATGTTTTATGTTTTCGAGCATCGAACTGCGAACACAATGATGTGCAGTGTTAAGTGTGCACTGTGCAGCCAAATCAATAATCGACTTAGATGGCTACCAATTTCCGCTGACTTCACTTAACTACTGCTGTTGTAGAAACGAATTGTGTGATCAATATCCTTTTAAAAATAAATTTTCGGTTTTGTTGTTTCATAAAATTTCGAATTAATATGTCTAAAGCTACAACTATTAAAGATGCCTTAAAACGTTGGGAAGAGCGGACTCAGAAAAGTGTGAATGATGCCACGGATTTAGACTTACAATTTCAATGGCCACCAATTGAAAAAATGGATAGTAATTTAGGAGCACTTTGTAATTGCGAGTAATATTTGTAAGTAAAAGAATTCCGTGTAATAACCTAATATGTTTTACAGAAAACTGTTTTTGTCTACAAATATGATTGAAAAAATTACCGGTTTGAATGGCATGAAAAATTTGAAAGTTTTATCTCTAAGCAGAAATTACATCAAGCAAATTTCTGGTCTGGTAATTATCGATTTCATTAATGAAACCTTTCGCATTTTCTTATTCTTTCTCGTTTGTTAACATAACGACAACAGTGCAACTTTCTTATACCTACCGCTTTACTATTTTTGGGATGTGCTTGGATAAATAAGTATATTAAAAGTAACTGCTAGGCTGGGTGCTCGAAAAAAATTAATAATAAAGTAACTCGACGAAATTTCCAACTTTGCCAATTTCCAATTTTATTCAATTTAGAGGCTGGGAAACCTTTTGTATATCAAGGACCGAAATTGACCTACTACACTGCACAAAAAGTAATAAAATTGTATTTCTTAAAAATAGCGCGGTATGAATAACTTTGGGGAGATACCGATAACTGTGGCAAATGAAATTTTGTATTTTTTCCGAAGGATTTTGGGTCGCCGATCACGGGAAAAATAATTAAAAAAAATCCTAGATAAACCGTTTACGAGATATCCTTCGTAAAAGATTTGGTTCATCGGAGTTCATCTAGGTCCCAAAATCCTTCGAAAATTGCTTTATTTGCACTTCAATTTACACATATTTTTCACTTTAGGGACCTACTGACACTGTAGAGTTCTTATTTCACAATAAAAACACTTTAACTATATTTATTTTCGTAAAATTTACGTATTTTCACTAAGCCTCGCGCCGCGAGTTTCAAAACAAACTTTGTTCAACTGTCATTTCAGTTCATTCGATTCGATTCTTTCCTAGGTGATGATCCTGCCCTCTATTATCATCATTCTTGCTTATTGCTTATTGATATGCAAATAAAGTCGAAGCACGCATATACATTATTACATGAATGAATACACCAATTTTAAGTAAAAGTGCCGTTCCACATTGTATTTTATAATTGGCCTAAAGCAATTATTTATTAACATTTGATTACCTTACGGCTATTTAAAATGGCATTTCTTTTTTTTTCAGGAGTATGTGGGTGAAACACTCGAAGAACTGTGGATTAGTTACAATTGCATTGAAAAATTAAAAGGCTTAAGTGGTTTGAAGTGTCTAAAGGTTCTATATATGAGTAATAACCTTTTGAAAGACTGGACCGAGTTTAATCGATTGCAAGAAGTACTTTCCTTGGAAGATTTACTTCTTGTAGGAAATCCCCTAACGGAAGGGTTAGACGAGTCAGCATGGCGATTGGAGTGCACGAAGCGACTACCGTTTCTGAAAAAGCTAGATGGTGAACCTATTGTGGTGAACGAGGAAGCGTAAAATATTACAGAATATAGTGATACACAGCTTTTCTCAATATTATTTATATTCACATTTATAAACATATTGTTATTACTTATTGCACTGAAGTTCTATTTAATGAATGTCATATTTGCACTAACAAAAAGCTAAAACAGATGTGAATGTTCACAGTAATTAGTTTAAGCATTATTATATAAATTAAAAAATAAATTTATAAGAGTAGAATTGAAAAAAAATTTAATATCACTGAAATTCTACAATAGTTCGTTCAGAACTTTAATAATTTTCATGAAAATTTTAAAAGTCTATACAGATTCCATTTCAGGGAACAATGCCAACTGCCACCAGTTCAAATCGCCTTAATCTTAGGTGCGAAGAATGTGTACAGATATAACGTGATACAAAATTCGAAATTCCATTACTCAAAAACTAATAATAATTGAGGTAAGGGCATGCAGTAAAAAATATTCCATTGAGTAATGTTGGAGCATTGCACTGGATGTGGATATAGCTCGAACAGTTTCGGAAATATGATTTTTTATATATTTGATTCATCACTGCAGTCAGATTTTTTTTATTCATTTTTTATATCCTGCACATCTCAAACAGAAAACTGTTAAAATTTCGGGGGGGGGGGGGGGGGGGGGGGTTATACCTGCAACGTTATCATTGTTGAACAGCCGTTCAAGGACGCGGAGTATGTTCACTGTTCACTGTCGTCCATGGCAATGTATATACATTATACATACATGTTTTTAATTGTATAATAAACTGTTTTGTAAATCAGGCAATTGCTTTTGAACCGCCTTTTCATTATCGTCCATAAATCAATCCCATAATTTTTGTGTTTCGGTACAGAATCGACAGCCCACCTCAACAATTATAGCCAATAAGCCAAGGTACTGTATCATTGTCGAAATCTGATAGTGGGAACCGAGTCGTAAATAAGATATAGTCTATATAGATTGTTTTTATTCTATTATTCTAACTTCTAAGTACCTAAATAGTTTTGAGTCTGTAGGATTTGATAATCGATAAACTAAGTACTTAATTAAATACTTAAATAATTGATTCAATAAAAATATGCATACTTACATCTAGGATATTATATAATAAGGCTGAACCATAGACAAATAAAGTATTTCATACGTATATGGGACATCACGAATAACAAAATAGTGACGCTTTTTCACGATCCGCTGAGCCGAGATTGCCTCCCAAACCAGACACATTTCTTTCCAAAGGAAAAACTTTCAGAACCCAGAGTGGAAGTAGAACAACTAGAGCAAACACACTGAAAATTTTTCACAAAGGTTTATTATTATCAAAATAATTTTTGTTTCGACTACATATTCGACCATTATTTGTTCACGCAGACCGGCTAACGATGGAAATAAAATTTGGCTTTTTAAAATTCAAGGGTAGATGGCAGTAGTGATCACGTGTAGAGACTTCCTGCACGTTTTTACCTACCAAGAAATGGAATATTTTATGGAGATTCAAAATTCCATTACTCAAAAACTAATTGAGCTAAAGGCATGCAGTTTTGAGCTTATAAATGATTTTTTCGTACTTGAAAACATGATAGAAGATCGACCTACCGATGACCCTGGTAGGCCAACATTTGCAAAAAATACGTGAATTTCAGAATTCGACGACATATTGGCCACCATCTTGAATACCTCACTTCCGGTTGAGATTTCGATCAGGCAACCGGCAAATTCCGATTCTGCGGATTCGAAATAGAGGAAAAACATCGGTTGCCCAATTGGTACCCAAAATTCTTCTAGAACTTTGTTTTTTGGAAAACGTGGCTAGTCTAATGCACCTGAACCAATCATACTTTCCTTTCTAGTTCGAGTTTACTTTAAACGTTAATTAATTAAAGTCACACGTTTTAATGTTTAATATTATACATATTTTATTTCATTTTCCTTTTTTGACATACTTTTTACTTATACACATATGTATACTTTAATAAATGTAATCGTAAACAAACTATATAAGGCAGTATAATCACGGCAGTTATCAGCGGTAGATATTATTGAATTCAAAACTCACATTATTTGATGCAAAACTGATTAAAAAGTGAATTAGAAAATAAAGTTGCTTTATAATATATGTTCAAGTAAAGGGTTTAAAGTAACTTACAAGATCAAGTGAACAGTAATCTCTTCATATTTTTTATTAAAACTACTCTTCGGATTGTTTATGCCTATTAGGTACCCGCTACCTCTGTTTTCAATATTATTGTAGTGTTCATTGAACACTGTTCAAGTAGGGTTTTCTCATTGTCAGTAGAACCATTTTATTAATTTAGTAATTAATTTTATATAAGGCATCAGATTTTTAATTTTAGTAACTTAATAATAAATTATAACCCTACATTTGGGTTAGAATTTAACATTTTCCATTTTCAGGTGCTTTCGGTTTGCATATCTTACTCCTACCATTAGCACCGTAAACGATATTACATGAGAAAGTAAAATAACCACATGTGGATGATTTCGTATAATACGTCGAAGAGAAGTTCTTACTTTCTGCTGGAACATTCTTACTTACACCAAGACTTCCTGTAATTGACTTAGTGACGGTAACATAGCTATCAGGTGCATTTGGCTTCTTGTCACTAATTTCGTTGTTTTTATTCGATTTGGTTGACAAATTCTTGGTGATCAATTTTGGTTCACTTATAATGCTTCCACGAAAGCCATCTGGTATTTGTTCGGAGGAAGTTTTGGGTGAAATAAGTAAACTACGGTTTTGAAGAATATTGTAATTGTTCTGCGAAGAAGGAATAGAAAATTTTCCTTTTTGCATAGCTGAGTTCGATTTCGGATTTTGTGGTAGTTGTGTTGGGCTTTCTAAAGAAATAAAATTTTTTTACAGTAATATTATACTAAATAGAGATAGTTATGTTTCATATGCTTTGTATTAACCTGCAGTTTTGTTTATATTCGCTTCCGTCTTATACAGACTATCAGGATAAAATTCTTCCCCCTCATCATAATCAGGGTCTTCTTCTTCCTCATACTCAATATCGTCATCGACTTTAACCGATTGGGTTGCTAAATGTTAACATGAAACAAAATAAATCTTGGATAGTTGTAGTTCTGTGTATGTATGATATCCTACATTGTGATTTGGAAGATTTTAGCCTATAACTATTTTCACTATAGCCATCCGGCGTTGCATCATCGTTTTGTGAAAGAGTATTTGTCCCAAGAGTGCTAAAAAAACGACATAACTTAAGTTGACTTGCGAATATTATATGAGTGAACATTACTTAGGAGAACTTCCAAATTGACTGATAGTTTGAAAAAGTCCTCTGTTCTGCTCTCTATACGTGCTAACTTGTTCCTTCGTACCTGAAGCAGCTTGAGCTGCGCCATGATAAGATATGCCATATCTTAAAAATTTATTCATGAGTGTTCGAAATTATGCTAAATTATTACAAATACTTAAAGTTGCCGTTTATTTGGGATTGACTTTGTCCGGATACCGCACCAGCTTGGGCGGATGCCTGTCCTCCGCCCTTAAATATAGGACTATTATCTTCGGCATTATCTCCTTGAGGTCTAAACCCAATTTGTGCTTGCGAAGAGGTTTGTCCAGGGCCACTGGACTGAGCATCAGCTAACCCACCTTTTTCGTTAGCTTGAACCTATATGTATCGCATTTTTGATTGATTTTATTATTATGAGTTACTTTATAATATGCATATGCACACATACTTCGCTTTGACTGTCGTGAGCGATACCTCCACTTTGTGATGAAGCGGTTGTGCCTCCAGATTTTGAATTTACTTGTACCTGGGATTGTGATTTTCCAATTCCGCCTTGTCCTTGGGATGAACTTATTGCACCACCCGAATTACCACTTACCTGAATTTTCCATATTAGTAGGAATTATAGTGTTATATATTTCGTTACCTGAGCGTTTGCAGATCTGTCACTATCAGAAGTCATCGCACTGGCACTAAAAGAACCACTACCACTGTATGTTCCGGAGACCTGGGTTTGAGCTGTTCCTCCATTTTTTTTACCTTGCGCACTTGCCATTGCTTGACCATCTTTAACAGAAGAATCGGCTTGCGAAAATGAATCATCTCCTACTGCTCCTGACGGCACTGCACCTGACCCTAGAACTCCAAGATGGGTGCCACTGGTAGTCGGGTAATAAGTACCATATCCTGGTTGTTGTCCATCACCACCAAATAATCCCCCAGGTATCAATCCTGAACCAACAGGTCCAGGGAATGTTCCAGTTGTTTTTTGGTGATGAATGCCAGGTCCTGGGGCTTTTATATCGGATGGTTTAATGGTTTCACCTCCAACACTGCCTATTCCTCCTGAAGGATATGGGATACCATATCCTGGTTGTTGAACCCCAGAGCCACCACTTGTTCCACCGCCAACACCAATAACTCCGCCTGAAGGTCTGGAATCTGGTCGTGTTACCGAAGGCATGGTGCCAGTCGTGGTGGGATAATGAATACCATATCCTGGTTGATGAAGATCGGATGATCCAACCGGTCCATCACCAATGCCACCTATTCCTCCCGGAGCCATGGCACCTGGTTGTTTACCTCCAGAAATGGTGCCAGTAGGGGTGGGATATTGAATACCATATCCTGGTTGTTGAA
Source organism: Leptogaster cylindrica (assembly GCA_963082835.1). Classification (NCBI taxonomy): domain Eukaryota; kingdom Metazoa; phylum Arthropoda; class Insecta; order Diptera; family Asilidae; genus Leptogaster; species Leptogaster cylindrica. Next base: position 14,273,389 of record OY720107.1, read on the forward strand.
CCCCAGAGCCACCAATAGTTCCACCGCCAACACCAATAACTCCGCCTGAAGGCCTGGAATCTGGTCCTGTTACCGAAGGCATGGTGCCAGTCGTGGTGGGATAATGAGTACCATATCCAGGTTGCCGAAGATCGGATGATCCAATAGATCCACCACCAATGCCACCTATTCCTCCCGGAGCCATGGCACCTGGCTGTGCAACTCCAGGAATGTTACCAGTCGTGGTGGGGTAATAAATACCATATCCTGGTTGTTGAAGATCAGATGATCCTCCACCTCCAATACCATCAATTCCTCCTGTAGGTCTGGAACCTGGTTGGTCAACTCCAGGCATGGTGCCAGTAGTGGTGGGATAATGAATACCATATCCTGGTTGTTGAACCCCAGAGCCTCCAATAGTTCCACCACCAACGCCAATAACTCCGCCTGAAGGCCTGAAATCTGGTGGTCTTACCGAAGGCATGGTGCCAGTCGTGGTGGGATAATAAATACCATATCCTGGTTGTTGCATCCCAGGGGCTTCTATAGTTCCTCCACCTCCAATGCCACCTATTCCTCCTGTAGGTCTGGAACCTAGTTGGTCAACTCCAGGCATGGTGCCAGTAGTGGTGGGATAATGAATACCATATCCTGGTTGTTGAACCCCAGAGCCTCCAATAGTTCCACCACCTCCAATGCCACCTATTCCTCCCGTGGCAACTGGTTGTTTAACTCCAGAAATGATACCAGTAGTAGGGGGATATTGAACACCATATCCTGGTTGTTGAACCCCAGAGCCACCACTAGTTCCACCGCCAACACCAATAACTCCGCCTGAAGGTCTGGAATCTGGTCGTGTTACCGAAGGCATGGTGCCAGTCGTGGTGGGATAATGAATACCATATCCTGGTTGATGAAGATCGGATGATCCAACCGGTCCATCACCAATGCCACCTATTCCTCCCGGAGCCATGGCACCTGGTTGTTTACCTCCAGAAATGGTGCCAGTAGGGGTGGGATATTGAATACCATATCCTGGTTGTTGAACCCCAGAGCCACCAATAGTTCCACCGCCAACACCAATAACTCCGCCTGAAGGCCTGGAATCTGGTCGTGTTACCGAAGGCATGGTGCCAGTCGTGGTGGGATAATGAGTACCATATCCAGGTTGCCGAAGATCGGATGATCCAATAGATCCACCACCAATGCCACCTATTCCTCCCGGAGCCATGGCACCTGGCTGTGCAACTCCAGGAATATTACCAGTCGTGGTGGGGTAATAAATACCATATCCTGGTTGTTGCATCCCAGGGGCTTCCATAGTTCCTCCACCTCCAATGCCACCTATTCCTCCTGTAGGTCTGGAACCTGGTTGGTCAACTCCAGGCATAGTGCCAGTAGTGGTGGGATAATGAATACCATATCCTGGTTGTTGAACCCCAGAGCCTCCAATAGTTCCACCACCAACGCCAATAACTCCGCCTGAAGGCCTGGAATCTGGTGGTGTTACCGAAGGCATGGCGCCAGTTGTGGTGGGATAATAAATACCATATCCTGGTTGTTGCATCCCAGGGGCTTCTATAGTTCCTCCACCTCCAATGCCACCTATTCCTCCCGGAGCCGTGGCAACTGGTTGCTTAACTCCAGAAATGATACCAGTAGTAGGGGGATATTGAACACCATATCCTGGTTGTTGAACCCCAGAGCCACCAATAGTTCCACCGCCAACACCAATAACTCCGCCTGAAGGCCTGGAATCTGGTCGTGTTACCGAAGGCATGGTGCCAGTCGTGGTGGGATAATAAATACCATATCCAGGTTGCCGAAGATCGGATGATCCAATAGATCCACCACCAGTGCCACCTATTCCTCCCGGAGCCATGGCACCTGGCTGTGCAACTCCAGGAATGTTACCAGTCGTGGTGGGATAATGAATACCATAACCAGGTTGTTGAATATCTGATGGTCCCTTCGGCTCACCTACAATCGCTCCCATTCCTACAGATGAACCAATAGGGCCATTGTCTGCAGCACCTGTTCCTCCTAAAGTTATCGTATTGGGCTCTGCAGTACCTGTGGCAATATTGGCGTCTAATGTTATTACTTTATTCAAATTTCGTCTTCAGTTATTATACCTTGATTGCCATATCCTACTTTTCCATCACAGCAGCTTCCTAAAAATTGAAAATATTGTCTTATTCGTTTACGGCATAAAACAAATTCTAAGCTACCGGGTAAGTATTGATTCACAGTTTGAGTCGGTCCACCCGTACCAACTAGAACTGTAAGCCCTCCTGGGCCATCCTGATATAACACTTGTTTATTGGGACTTGATTGATCATCTCCTGGCATAAGTTGCACGTTTCCAGATGTAGACGCCGCATTTCTATCAAATGGTTTTTGAAATTGTTCTCTACCCGCTAATTTAATTGAATCGTTATTTTATAGCAGTATAAGGTGTGATTACACTATGCACTTACATATTGATAAATGGGATGTTGGTAATAGAAATCGTGAACCACCTGCTTTATGTTCAGTTGGCCTTTGTAAATATCCAGATTGATTGGGACCAGAATTATCAGAGGTTTTGCGATATTCTGTCTTTGTTAATTGTGCAGGTTCATTATGTTCATACATTGTTGGTTCCAAACTTGAAGTGTGACCAGCTACTGTAGATTGGCTTGGGTTATTTTCTCCAAAATGTGTATAAGTAGGCAACGTTTGTTTTTGTTGGTTGATTGCGTCTATGGAAATGTTATGTATTACGTTATTTAAGTGATAGGTATTTTACTCACCTGGATGCTCAGTTTGCACATTTTTAGGGAAATCGAAACGATCAGTTGAAATAAAATCACGTCTATCACTATGATCAGCTTTTGGAGTTGAAAATTGTGTATATTCACTATGTGGCTGTTGTCCTGTAGTTATGTCACCGTACGGTCTATAGTTCGGTATACCAGATTTACCGAGTTTGTTTAATGAAAAATGTGAAGGTGACTCTGAAGATTTCGATTCTCCCTCCATTGGCTGTATGTATTTATTCATTGAAGATTCAGATAATCCGTTGCTACGCTGTCCTAGCTGCGAACCAGTACCTTGAGTTTCAAAATTAGGTAGTCTGTCTCTATTATAGTCTATTGTATATTGTCCCGTGGGCCTATGTTTGCTATTCCTAATTTCATTCTCTGCAGGTGAATATACTCCAGTATTAGTATAATTTTTCCCAGAACTACCCTTTCCCGAGTGCCCATAGTTTAATAGCTGTCCGTTTCTATTATATTGCTGATAATCGGTTTGTGGTTGACCTATTAGTAAATTCGGTTCACGGTGTCCCGGAATTTTAGATTGACCTATTGATTCAGGACGAGGGTATGAAATCTGGTCAGGCCTAAACTGAATTAAGTCACCTTCAGGTTGCTTGACAGAATTAGAACTTGTCGAAAGAGGTGTACTTTGAAAACTAATTGATGCTGGCGGCTGTTTTGCAGAACTATAAGATCCCAAACTTACCTTGAATGGGTCTGGTGATGGTTCTAAAAATATATAAGGTAAAGAAAATTCTCAGCTATTAAGAGTATATGTTTTTTATTACTACCGTAAGGCTGTGGGCCACATTCAGAACAATCATTAGATGAAAATTGACTTTGGGCTTGTCCCATTCCATGAGTGCCAACTTAACCATATAAAAATAAAATAATGATTTTTGAAAATTGAAAAACCTCACCAACATAAGATCTAGATCCTTGTTCTGAAGCCTCAGCTTCTGCTTTACCTTCATGTTCGGGGTTTCCAAAATTTAAATATTGTGACTGAGTTTGACCCCTAGATCTAAAAGTAAAATAGCAACGATATAACTTATGGTTCGAATTCTGCCCTTGAAATGTTGTGGTTAATAATCGATATAGGATTATTGGACTAATAGATTACAGCACTGGGCTTGCCGTAAGATTCAAATACAAAATAACAAGCAAACTAATCTTATGTAGAAACAGAAGTGTATTGGAGTAGGATCGCGTAGGAACGGCGGCGGCGCGGCGCGGCGTTTCCACATTGGTGTTTATCATTTAATAAAAAAATAACTCTTTTTCAAGCAAAGTGTATTGTTGGCATTATTTTTGGCATATTATAATGCACAAAAATAAATAAATATTTCGCATACATTTATAGCCTATAAATTTTAAAGCATCTCTCCAGGCTGCGTCACGGAACTGAAGCCCATTGTCAAAAAAAAAAAAAAAAAAAAACACGTTTAAAAAACTAAAACCCGATAACGGACAATTTGCAAACTCAAAAGTATGAAACAAGAAAAATCTTGGGGATTCATAAAATTGTGTTAAGTTACTACCTGAAATTTCCCATTATATTACAAATTTCATACCCACACCAAAATATCTACTGTCACAAGTTCTCCGCTACACCACTTGTTGACACATAGGACATTTTACTGCCACCTTTACAAATAAAGCTTGGCCTTATGAAAAACATCGTCAAAGCACTGAACCGTGAAGGGCCGGCTTTCCAGTATTTAGTTACCTTATTAAGATTTCATACGGGAAAATCAAGGAAGGTATATTTGATGGACATCTAATTAAAAAAGTTATGGACGATAACAGCTTTACAAACTGTTTGACAGCCGATGAAGCAGCAGCATGTACTTCTTTTAAAAGTGTTGTTCGCAACTTTCTCGAATTTCAAGGAAATTATAACAAGATTTCTGGAGAATTACCGCAAAATCGGTGCTCGAATGTCTTTAAAGATTCATTTCTTGCATTCTCATTTGGATTTCTTTCCAAATAACTTAGGCGAAACAAGCGACGAGTAAGGAGAACAGATTCATCAGGATTTGATAACCATCGAACGAAACTATAATACAAAGGATTTTGGGATGAGGGCATGTTGAGCGACTACTGTTGCCTGTTGGACGTTAATGCGTGAAACGAACCCCCAGCAATACAAACGACTTAGTTCTACAGCACGTCACTTTTGATTTGTAGCTTTTTTTTTTTAAATAAAATTGACGAAAAATATGAAAAATTAAATAAAACATAGTATTATTAATATCTCGAAAACTGGAGCCAATAAAAATAAACGGACTGCAAATTCGGATTTAGCATCCACAACTACCTTAGAAAAACTTTTCGGTTGCTCAGTTCAAAAACCTTGTAAACCAGTGTTATGGGAAAAATAATAAAAAACTCATACGTAAAAGATTCGGTTCATCTGAGTTCATCCTGCTCCCAAAATTTTTGGGAAGGTGGTTTATTTATAACCTAATATCAATGTAGAGTCCTTATTTCACAATATAAGCAATTTAATTATCACTAAATTGCGTTAAATTTACGCATTTTCACTCGAATTCGCCCCGCGAACAGTTTCAAAACATAGTTTTTTCAACTATCATGTCGGTTCATCGGATTTAATTCTTTCCCTTCTATGTGATGATCCTGCCCCCTATGATCATCATTGTTTTTAAATTTTTTTGTAATTTAATAAATTTATGTACTTAAAACATTGTTATGTACATTTATTATACAATTAAACTAAGTTTTATGATATTTTATTTTGAATATATAAATCATTTTGTTCAATAATTACAAAAATGTTTAAATAGTAAATGCCATTTTAGAACACAACAGATGGGGCAAGCAATAATGTATATGAGCAATAATTTCAATTATTTCGATCAATTTACGTTTAGTTCTTTTCGTAAAAGGGAAAACAATACTCCAAATATTTAAAAATTTATGAAATACGAAAACATTTGTCAGGGCATTGCATGTAAGTCCAATGTTCATGTTCGAACACGTTTACTTTTTAAAGAAATTGCTAAAAAGAATAATTAAGCAGAAGTGAGTCATGGCAATAAAAGCGAACATCCTTTGCAATGTTGTCCTTGCTCACATCTGGTAGTAATTAGTTAGAGAGCATGAACAGGACCGCAAACTGAATCCTTGGGCAAGAGGTGCGCACTTTGCTTTCCTCTGATCATTCAGTTTGTGGCCGTAGTGGTTGATGTTCATGTTCGATTTTAAAGTTTTAGTGAGTGTTTTTAGATTGATTTTGGGTAGTGGTTGAGGTATGCGTTAATTAGATAATAGCTTTTGGTAGTCTCCTTGTCTTGTATACTGTGACGAATTATTTGGCACTGGTATGTCCGTGCCCAGCACTGGTTTGTCCGTGCTTTGACTGCCTATGTATCCAACCCGGCACTGGTATGTCCGTGCTTAAATGGGAGGAAACTAATTCAAGCGAAAAAGGCATTACACTGGTATGTCAGTGTAAATAGGGAACTTAGGTTTCCAAAGTTTTAAGTCACAGGGAGGAGTTAGCTAGTTAGACAAATGAAAACATTCACTGAGTATTCATTACTCACTCGTTACTTTTCATCTCTTTGTAGGGAACTGATCGAGTGGTACGCCGCCGTTGGAGATTTCTTCACACCAGTGGGTGTGACAAATAAAAAAAAAGACAAGTTTTGTAACGTAAATAAACATAGTTTTGTGTTTCGAGAAAAGTTATTTTTTATATATGTTATATTACATTTCTATTTTATTTGAATATATATATATATTGTTCGTTTGATAATTAATCAGATCAATGTTTACATAGTAAATATATTATTTTAAGTGGAGTTAAAGATATTCTAAATTGAATTCAAAAGGAATGTATTCTAACGGTTAATTTTATAAACAAAAATCATTCCTTGTAGTTCAGTCGTGTTGTGGTTTTTGGATTTCCTTTTTTAAGCAAAATGTCTAAACCAGGGTACGTAAATTTTTCACTCGTGAACCCAAAAGATTTAGTCCAGTCGATATAATTATTGGAAATTGGGGGTGGTAGCTGGAAAGTATTCCGAAGTTAATAAAATTTTGACACATCATGTGGGGGTACTCTGGGGTGTAGAATCGGACTTTTCGCCCTCGACGATCCTGTGCTAACTTTGCTAACTTCGAAATTTTTGGACTCTTTTCAGTTTTTCCCTTATAGTTCCAAAACTAAGCGTTTCTTGTGCACCATTTTTTTACAAAGTTGTAGAGCATTAAATTCAAATTTCAATATTCAAACGTATTTTGTGAACCAATATTACTGTTTGTTACCCATCAATATCAAGAACTACGACTTACGAGCACCTATGACCACAAGGTAACAAGTGGATATCGACTGGACTATGACTGTAAGGATAAAAATACAATTTCAAAAATTGAGAAATGTACCACAAGTACACATAAAAAAAACGATAAAATTTGGCTAACCGCAAAGTCCACTAAATAAAACACAAAATTTTAAATTCAATTTTTACCACCTTATCTGACTTTGCTCAACTTTATTTTGGTCATTTAAACAATTTTTTAACAAATGCTCAAACAAACTCAAAACAACATTTCGGATGCATTTCGACTATTCGTCATCCTCAGCGAGTATCAATATGACTACTAAATAACAAACATCCTTTAAAAAAACAGCTACGTTAATAAGAGAAAGAAAGAAGAAAACAAAAAAGAAAAAAGGGAAAAGAACCCAATTACAATAACAGTTTCGTCATTTTAATAATCTCTCTATTAAACTAAACAGCTGTGAACGATTTGATGCTTCCATTGTATTCATCAATATATTTCGATTTAAGTACATGTAAATAATTTTCACGCATCTAACTTGTGTGTCTCGTTCACTTGTTTCCTCAACCTAACGTTTTCCAAGTGCCAATCCATATGGTTATATTCCAAGGCATGCATTGCTACAGTTGAGTTTGTAGCTTGTTGCTTGGTTATACTTGCTTTGTGCTCTTTAAACCGTACTTCCACACTTCTCTTTGTTTGGCCAATGTACTTCTGTTCACATATATTACAAGAAATTTCGTAAATTCCAGTTTTTTTGATATTTTTTGTTTTATCTTTTAGGTTGACTAACACGTCCTGTAGATTTCCATTACTAGAATGTACGATTTCAAAATTGTGTTTACTAAAAGTTTTCTTCAGCTTAATAGTTATCTCTGGAATGTACGGTAAACTAGTCCTTTTCTTTGGATTTTTCTCAAAAGAAAGTGTAGTTAAGTTTCAAATCTTAATTTCAAAATCTTTGGAAAATAAAAAAGCCATGGGATGAAATTATGAACGGCAATTTATTAGCAGAGTTTAAATCATGCTGTCATGACGTACTGCTGTTAAGGGAAGTATTTGTGGCCAGATGCATGTATCAGTCTGCAAAACGAAAGAATTTGAAATTACACATATTCGCCGTGGGAAGTCTGAATGCTTATGGTGCCGTAGCGTAGTAATTGACAGCAGTCTAAAGTGTGCATAAAAAACATATCATAAAATTATTTATTTATCTATATAAATAAAAATGTAAATGTCCGTTTGTTAGACTTCGCTAATCTACTAAAGTTCTTCACCGATTGCTTTGAAATTTTGACACAACGTTGTATTCGACTACAGTCAGGTTTTTCTATAGTTATAATATTTGTGGGAGGGTTGTGGGGGGGTGGGGGTGGTAGCCACCCCTCTTGGGGTTGTCCAATTTGGGCCGTGTGAGGTATCAAATTAAAGCTCTTACTGAGTACTATTAAATGGCATATTTTTTTTTCTTCTTAAAGAAACTTTACAACAGACTTTTTTCATTCGAATATCGTTAAAATGCGTAGTTTGCGAATTTGTCTAAAGAGGGGTTGTAGGTTGGTGCGGGTTGAATGATTTTTTGTTCAAATGCTTTAGCATAATGTTCTACATATTTCATGGGAACATTTCAATTCTCTATGTTTAACCGCTATACGGGCTTTAGTGTGAAATAAATTTGTTCAGTTTTTTCAAGTAAAATTTTTTTACGTAGAAGTACTTAAATTAAAATCCGATAATTTTCTAAACTACTTATCGCAGAGAAAAAATAATTAGAGCAAAATGTCCGCAAGAGAACGTAGATGCGATTTAATATGCATATGTCAGATAGATTCTGTACCGTTATATGAGTTTCTAGCGAAAATATAATGATTATCGAAATATTTTTGAGTATATCTGCATTTGCCGTCACGGGATTAATATAAAATATCGGTCAAGTGGCATTATGAAAATACCTACCGAGGCCGATTTGCACACTATTTATTATTAAGAAAACACTTTTCTCCACGTTTTGGTTAGCGATTTCAATTTTGGGTAGAGTTTTAGCGTAGTAAACTTGGATGGATTTAATAATTTACTTTTGGGGTTCTTAAATTTAGAATGACTGATTGCGGATCTCTCCGGTGGGCTAAGAGATGTTCATTTGGATTTCATTTTTGGAGGTTTTGTGGGTGGGGGTGGTAACCAAACCATCTCATTAGGGGTAGTCCAATTTGAGGCGAGTGTGATATCAAATTAAATCTCTTGGTAAGTACTATTAAAAAGGCATAATTTTTCTTCTGTAAGAAAGTTTACCACAGACTTCATTCAGAATTCGCAGTGAGCTACGTCGATTTATTTGCGTTTGAGTGAAAATATTGAATTCTATCCATGAAAGATGTAAAACACTATGCTAAAGCATAATTAAAAGAAAATTCAACCCCCACCCATCGTATCAACCTGCACCTGCTTTGTACCACAAGTTCGAAAAGCACGCGTTTTTACGATAAAATATCTTTTATAAAATTTCTTACAGAAGAAAAAGAATATGCCATTTAATAGTAGGGGAGCGGCGTACAATGTGCCTATAGTTTTGAGTTTAGAGCTCTTAAGGATATTTAAAGGAGGTTTAGATCGTGATTGAAGGCATGAGTTGAAAGGAAATTTACTAAGCTTTGTTATTACAGAAGCAATCATTATTCAGTTGTAGATATTTTCGGAGATATAGCTCAAAAACTGCAGGGACCTCTTTGTGCCACATTGCACGCACACGCGTAGAATGTGGCGCACTATTAAAAGTGTAACATCTGCGTGGAAAAATAAAGTAAATACAATAGATATTCGATACTTTTCAAAAATTTATTAGAGAATAGGTTAAGTATGTGAAAAAATTTAAAAATTCTTGATCGGGTTAATCATCGTAGTCGAAATCGCAATGAATGCAAATATAGAAACCAGTGGATATATTAGCACATTTCAAGAGCTTTTTCAATTTTTCCTCGGCACTAGAAGGAAGGACAAAATATGTCGTAGCTAAAGTGAGCAATAAAATATTTAAAAACCATACGGTCATCTTTATCATTGAACAAACCTAATTAATGCGCCACATTGAATTTTTCTGTTGTTTTGAAAAATGATCGAAGTTATAAGAAAAATTGGAGATAATCTAAAATCAATTATGATGCTTAAAAGAGGACATCACAGTGAGTCTTTGCATATAAAGTTTTCATAAATGTCTTAAAAATACTAGAAGGAATGAAAAGAATTAAAAAAAACCTGAAAAATGGGTTTTTTTTTATTTTTTTCACAAGACTTATTAAATACGCGCTTGATCGCACCTGTTACTTAGACAAAGTTGGATTACTAACTAACACACTTATGACACCGGAAGGATTTCATCTACCAATTGCTATAATACCAAAAAAGGCTCTGCGCCACATTATACGCTGCGCCACTATGTACGCCGCTCCCCTACATACTCACCAAAATCTTTAAGTTGATATCACACACGGCTCAAATTGGACAACCCCAAGAGGGGTAGTTAATGCACCCCAATCCAGGACCCCCGAAAACGGACGAAAACGAAAATTTACGATTAGTGAATGGAGAGAAGTTATTTAAATGTATTACAGTGTCCCGTGACGGCAAACCAAAGATTTCCTCCTTCAGCAATCACGCCTCAGGTTTGCCAAAAGAACTATTCAATGTTAAAAAAAATTAACGAGCAACACCGTAGAAGCACCATAGTCTTTACAGGACCTTTCAGAGATGAACATGTCCTCATTGCTCCCATTCCTACTATTCCAACAGATATCACATTTCAATTTAAAAGATGGCACTTCCTAATTCGAGTGGCGTTTGCAATCACCATAGACAAAGGTTTGATCTAGACGAGAACATAGGGATTGTTCCTCACATGGTGAATTATGTTGGGTGCAGCGTGTTCTAGACGCGGCAAACCAAAAAATCTCTATATCTGCACAGAAAATGGAACAATGAAAAATATTGTATAACCACAGGCTTCGTAAAATTATCTTTTATTTAACCAGGGTACAGCTATTATGTATAAAACGCTGCAGAATTTATTTTTCTAAACTGAATGAAATACAATTTTCGATTGAGTCCTGAATAAAGCGACCCACAAATTTTGACCAGTATAGTGCCCATGCCCAAACGGGGCGGGTCGCAGAGAATCAGTAAATAAACGGGACAATTAAAAAAAAATTATTTTTTTATCGTACTTTTTTTCAAAATTGATTCAGCTTTTTAAATATATTGTTTTATTTTATTTTTTTCAATTCTTCACTCTTTGGTCAAAATCGACTTCAGATTTGATCTCATCACCCTAAAAAGCACCCACTGCCCTAAAACCCATAGGTGCATTCCGATTAAGCTGCCGAGCTTCGGGACACAAATAGGGTCCAAATGTACTGTAGCCTATGTGCGAAAGAACGATTTTTTTTCGAACGGAAATTAAGGTAAATATCGATGACACGGGGGACAACGCGGAACGGAGATTGTATTTTTGGACCCTACCCATCTTGAAACATACAAAAAATATTTTGAAGGGGTGTTAAAAAACACTGTCCCGAACCATGAGAGAATCATAAGCAAAAAGCCAAAACCCACTCACTGACTGATCAATGTTTCTCAAATTCTTATTGTAAGAAGATTTAATATTTAAGAACTTGGTACAGAGGTTCCCTACAGGTATTACATGAGCACTTATTGTTTTCGGAAATTCGCCTTCTGAGCCCTACAACTCACCTAAGGACAAATCATTAAAAACATTACAGTTAAGTTCACTATTTCCTGGGCAATAGCGAAGCATTGCCGGGTCTGTTAGTTTACAAAAATAAAATCTTTAAAATTCCGTACAAAGTCCAATGGAACAATTCAACGTGAACAACTAAGAAATTCTATAGTCTAATCAATTTACGAGCAAAACGCAACAAATACCCAAAACTTTACTGCTCCCAGTGGCAAAGCAAACAACTCTCAAATTTAAACAAATTCAACCAACTCTAAAGCAGCCTCAGCACTGGCTTGCTTCAGTAAAAAGAAGCAAAAGCAATAGAAAGCCAAATTTCTATTAGCATCAGCTGACGGTGCTGATATTTCTTGAACGCGAAGTACTTGCTTGCTGATTCTTCTGAAAAGTTGATGAAGCATCAGCAAGCATTAGCATAAATTTGGTGATTTTGCTTGCTACCTGCTTCTGCTTTCAAACCCAGCTATCAAAGATGAACGAAAGCTGATGCCTGACATTCGCGGTTGATTTGGCATGGAATGTCTTTTATGTATGTAAAACAAGACATATTTTATAAAGTTCAAAAATTCATTCCTCAGAAGTTTTCATAGGGGGGAGGGGCACCCAGGTCGTTTCACTGGATAAAATGGCGAAATTTTCAAAAATGCCACTGTGATATGTATTCGATGACTATTTGCATTTTGCATTCGATTGTTCTGTACCTAAGAAATCTACCTTCCGAAATTTTTATTACACATCGGGTCAGTATCGCAGCAAGTTCAAAGATTGTAAAAAAAACATAGAAAAGTTTATATATGAATAGGGTACTCACGGTCGGTTTAGACTTCGCTTAAGTCGTTCAGCCGCCTTAATGTAATAAGGGTATTTAGATATTCCAACTCCGACTTCATCCGCTTGAATCTGAAAAAGACAATGGTGGATTGCTATCATTGCAAAACGGGTGAATGGATTTTCCAACAAAATCAATTACATGTAATGTTCGCAAAGTAAACAAAATATCTTGGCATGCCCCAAATTCATTCAAAAGATTCAGTATTATTGAAGATAAGTATGGTGTTATACTTCTCGGAAATGCTCCGTTGAATTATACATTTTACTATTATGTCAAGGTTCAAAAGGGTCATCACTGTTTGCGATTAGTAAATTCCAAATTCATTGCTTGCTAGCTTTAAGTTATTATTACACAATACACATGGGAAAGCCCAAGAAATATTTTACCATACTTCATTTAATAGTTTTGCAATGATGAATGTACACGAACGACAAACTTTTCATTATTTCTTTAGTTATTCTTGTAAATAGTGATGTCATTATAAAAAGAGGTCGATTTTTCATCATTATAATTTGCTTGTTATTCCTGTGAATTCACAACAACAAATTAGATTTGTCATTCGTCTAAATTTAGAATCAGTACACGTCGTTTTTACTTACCGGAACCAATGCACTGAATATAATAAAGAGGCAAATTATAAACCAAGCCATCCACGAAGTGGAAATGTTAGTCATTGTAACAGTCACTTTGAAAATCTGTACGATTTATGTTAGGCTAAAGCAATTTCGTTTTAAATATCATTCGTATACTTTATCGTCGAAAAATTTGGGAAACATAACGTGTACGATATCTATCACGACGACCAAGAAAAATATAATCACTAAACATACACTTTTGTACTGTATAACATTAAAAATTTTAGTTCTACAGTTGTAATGCACTTGGAAAAATTTACTAAAGCACAAATTATGTTTCAATTACCAGAAACTACCGGCGTTGGTCTGATTACTTCAAGCACTCCGTTGCAAATACTATAGATAATAAGCGAAGATGATTACTAACTGAAAATGCTGATGACTTTTGACCTATTTTAAGGAATTTTATCATTTTAATTTCCGATGCCGGCCAGCTAGCGACTATTGTCTATCTGCTTGATTCTTGAAGCATACATAATACCTATATATTTTAGTCTGACGCTGTCAAATACAAACCAACGTTGCATTAAATTGAAGCCACCGATGTTTGTGTAGACTCAAACCAAACCTTTTCGGAAGGTCAAGAACGAGTTGAACTTTGGCCAGAAAGAAAGGATTACCAAATAAATATTTGGATACATGTTTGTCTTTTAATATTGGTGCTCATTATTACATATAATTACTACGTTATTGAATGCTCTTAATTTACGAAATGCAGCACAGATTTTCTCAAAATTGGAAAAAATCTTAATATAATTTAATTACGTCAACACTTCAACAGCAATAATGCAGTAATTTGAAACGAAAGCAAGGTAATCTTCCATCTCTATTAGTGATGGACGAAAAGTGCTTCAGCTGAATAGCCGACTTCGGCTGAAATTAAAGCCGAAGATTCGGTAAATTTTATAGACAGTTGGATGCTCATGACAGGCACAGGACCGACCGGGGTGTTGACTGTTGAGAGTTGGGTTGTTTGTTTTACTTAGGGGAGAGTGGGGCACAATGAAACACGGGTCACAAAGAAACAGTCTGTGTAACGGACGAACGAAACGGTCTAGTGTAATGGGATTCGGACAGAGAGCGCTGAGGGCGACTCTTAACAAACCCACAACACAAATACCCTTTCCATTAGTTACGTGGTAGACTCCACAAGCTAAAGTGCGTTTTTGTGAATTGAATCTAAAAATTTTCGTCTAACGTATTTTCGTTTCTAGGTAAGAGTAATTATTTTATTCAATCGGCTCTTATAGCATTTCATTATACATGTATCGCTTAAGATTTTGCGCGACTGTGGCTTTTCTACCTCTTCACGTTCATCGTAGGGAGTGAAAGAAATCAAAATGGCTCGTATGAGGTTCCTGGAAACAGAGGCATTCGGGGCACAATGAAACGTTTCATTGCGATACCGAAAATGCAACATCTTCGTGGAGTCGGCTATAGATGGCATAGATGGCATATATCGGTTAATGGCGGAGACATAAAAATGCTTTTGGAAAATCCGTCTGTGGCTCATGGCACAAAAAGGAAATAAAGGTTTTATTTCATTCGGGGCCGATTTTAGTAATGTAAATATTGGCTAAATAAACTATTTTTCACTAAAAACGCCTTTTCCTAAGACTTTAAATTGGAACAGGAAAGTAACAGGAAAAACATAAAAAGTTGAAAAAAAAGTTTCAAGTGGGGTGCTACGGGTAAAACCAACTTTTGTGTTTCATTGTTTGTTGGTAGGTCTTTCCCTTTCCCAGCGGGTATTGGAAGCTGAAGCGTTTCTTTGGAAGCTGGAAGCGCTTCCGTGTCCTATCACTATCCATATCTCTTTAACATGGGCACGTACGTAGAGGGAAGCGTTTTTTATATAAACGAAGCACAGAGCTCTATATAGAAGCGTTTCAAAAAAAATGTTATGGAGGCAATGAAAGGAGCACCTTCGGAAGCTATCATTTACTGATATTGGAAACAGAAGCACACTGTCGTCGGTTGCGTCCGTAAAAAGCAAAGTAATTAGGATTTACAAACGAAGTCATTATTATGTGAATACAGTATTCTAACGCAACTGCGCAAATGACCAAAGTTCCGCTTGCACTAACTGCTTTTAGGTGTTTCTCCACGGGCAAATAAGCTGCTATAGTCCAGGAGGCAGCGTTGTATTTTAGTGAGTGATTTCTTCCCTCTCAATTTTTGTATCAAATGAAAATTTCAATATAACTAATAACCAAAATAATGGCAATCGGTACGCCTACAAATCTGACTATTATTGAAGAAAGCAAGCCGGTTTGTAGTTTGTACACGTGGTCCAGCGGTCCTAAGAATCGATTTGACCCACAGCACACCGACCCCCGACTGTGTGGACACAAAATGGCGACCATTTTTGAAAAAATGCCCTAAAATTTTTACAAATTTTTAAATAGTCTCAATATTGCAATTTTGGTGTCGTTTGCCATGAAGTCGAGGTCACTGAATCGACTGGTACAATTTAAAATATTATTAGATCACCCATTTAGGCCCTATGGCCGTCATTTTGAATTTTACCCTCCTTGGGACATCGAAGGCCTTCGCACCTCAACAATCACATGTGGGGTATCGTTTCCAACTGAATTGGTAGCACTAATGCCAAAAATGATATGGAAAATCCTTAACTGCGAGCCCGAGGTCCTGGGGGCTGCTATTCTGGATTTGCAGTTGGGCCCTGCGGGCCAAAATGCCAAATATCCACCCATTGGTGTATAGGGAGCGTGTGTGGTGTCCTTACCACATAATTTTCGATCGCTGATGCCAAAACTCATGAGCTACTGGAGCGAAGAACAGGAATAACACTTTTTAACAATAAGAAGGAAGTTTGATTTATTTTTATGCTTTACATAAAATACCTAAATACAGCCTCACAGCTGGTCTTCTTCAGTGTCCGCATATCTTCAGCTGCAAATAGTAAAGATATCGCGATTTTTTTTATGTACACATAAGTCCTGGAAGTGCATAGCCTTACCTCTGGTTTGTGCACTCTCCTTTACATTTCTTGCAGTACAGCATGCAGGGCAATGATCCTCGCATTCAGATACACCTCATTGTGTCACAGGCCTGAGGCGCACCTACACTGATCCGACAGGCCGGCCAGATTTCCTTCATCCTGGACCACACAGGCCTCCAGCTTCATAGGCGGCCCTCAATGAATACTCTTTCAGAGCAGCTGAAGTTGGAGGGATGAGGGTAACTGGTTTGTTGTGAGCCGCGAACAGGTGCTTCCTCGCCTTATTCAGATTCATATCTTCGCCCGTGATACCGTACAGGCGGACTGTGAATGTGTTCAGGGGGCCTATTCTCGAAATCACTCGTAACTTTACGAATACGTAAACTCACCATTTACGAATGGTTTTGATGTATGGTGTATTCTCGAGATTCGTATACGTAAACATTCGAATGAAAATCATTCGAAAAGATACGAATGGGTATTTGCATTCGTAAGTGTCATTTGACGTTAACAAAATTTTTCGCGGGGTAATTTTTGTGAGTGAATTTTGTGATTTTGTGAAGAATTTAAAAGAAATTTAATTAATTTGTCAAAAATGGTATTATAATTAAGAAAAAAAAAGGTGCGTATATGTCGGCTGCGCAAAAGTTTTAATAAATTTTTTAGACGTGCATTTAAATTTAAAAATTGGCAAATTTGATGCGTCCAAGAATTATCGGCGTAATACGCCAAGCTTCACTTGAGACGGCAAACAAAATTACTGAAGCATCAGAAACTAAATTAACTTTGAAAAAAAGTTATTGTGAAAAAATCTGAGCTCCTTGAAGAAAAATTAAAAGCGCTTCTGAGAATTGCAGCAACAGAGGAGAGAAAAGCCAGTGCACTTGAAACAGCCGCTACTGCTTTAACGAATTTGAGCACCAAATTCTGCGAATGAGATATTTACAGTGTAAATATATATATATCTAAGATTAGAAAAAACGATAGATTATAAGATTTTATATTTACTATAATAAAAATTATAAAAATATGTACATTTGTCTTTAAAATTAAAAATCCATGCACACAAAAAACACAAGAATAAAGTTCATTTTAATAGAAGTGGGGTTTCTTCACTATTGACGCACAAATTCTTCTTCCTTCAGTAAGCAAAGGGTTTAAGTTAATAGAAGGTATACTTTCTTCAGTTCTATCAGCTTCAAAAAGGCCATGAAATTTCTCGCGTTCTTTTTCTATTATTTACAATTCACGATAAACAGCGCAAAGTATAAACGAAATGATTTTTGAGATTTTACGAAAACCAGTTTTGACGTTTAACAATTTCACCACGCTCGCAATTCTATTCGAATGGTGAAAAAATATTCGAGTGATTTCGAGAATGCGTCTGACATAAACCATTCGAAAGAAAGTACTCGAAAAGTTACGTATGCGTAAAGTTACGAGTGATTTCGAGAATAGGCCCCCAGGGCCTCTACCGAGCTTCTGCATAAGGGCCAAATCACAATTATGCGTTGTGCGTTGATGCATTGATGCGTTCGTGCTCACTCGGGCAGTCTTCGGTTAAGGTTTTTTAAGTTGGGAGAGCAAAGTTGAGCAAATCTTAACGAAACGGAGATCATGATTCATGATGGACAGGAGTTTGTTTTCATCCTTTCCTTGTTTCGCGCTCATATTAAACCTGTTTTTCGTTTCTTGCTACTCTTGGAAAATACAAAGTGGTCAACGCCGTGCAGCAGATATGAATGAGGGGAAGCAATTTCATCGACAAAATTTACAAGAATGAACGAAACTTCATTATTTCTGAAATGTTGAAATTAATTCTTTTTAAAAAAATGAAATACATATGCAGTTTTTTTAAATTTGGAAGAGGTTTTATTTTCACTACAATAAAATACAATTTCTCTTTGAAAACTATAGTTTTTTAAAGTAATTTACAATCAATGGTACTTAAGGCGAATGGTAAACAATAACAATAAAATGAATAATAATGAAATAGAAAAGAAAATTATGGCGTAACATTATTTATAAATAAACTTAGCGCATCCCTAATTGCAAATGCTGCAGCCGGAGCATTCTCATCGTCCATTTCTTCTTCATCTGAAGATATGTCTTCATCCAAATAATCTTAAATAAATGTTAATTTAAAATAAATTTGTATAACTATAAAAAAGGTGTAACCTACCTCCAATATACTCCGCCATATTTAGTGGAGAACTTGAATTCATATTGTTAAACATGCAATAGTTATGTAAAACTGTGCATGCTTTAGCAATATTAGCTGCTGCTTCCGGTGCCATATGCAGTGGTTTCAGGAGTATCCTCCATCTTGTTGCCATAATCTATATATGAATTAATAAACATTTTTAGAAATATTTTTGAGAATATATATAAAAAAAGAAACAACTTACACCAAAGGTATTCTCGATCCTTCCTCTAGCCTTAGACAAAGTCTTATTAAAGCGTTTTTTATTGTCCGGTAGCTCCCTTCCAGGGTATGGTTTTATCAAATAGGGTTTTAAAGGAAAGGCAGCATCTCCTACAAAATAATATGGCACCAGAGTATTTTGCCCTGGCAATGGCCTTGCGGGTGGGATGTTTATCTCTCCACTTGCTAAGCACTGCGCTAGAGACGTATTAGCAAATATTCCGCCATCACTTTGGGAGCCATATGCGCCAATATCCACATAAATAAATGTGTAATTGGAGTCACAGACTGCCATTAGAACAATACTGAACTCCGAATTGTAATTGAAATACAACGATCCGGAGTTCGGTGGACAGAATATTGGAACATGCTTCCCGTCTATGGCTCCTATGCAATTAGGCATATTGCAATTAGCATAGAAGCCATCCGCTATTTCATGCCATTCATTCGAATTAGGGAATGAAATGTAAATAGGGTTCAAAATATCCCAAATCTTCTCGCACGTCTCCAGCACAATGTTCCTCACGGCATTCTCACCCATCTTAAAGCTGGTCGACAGAAATTGCCTCGTATCCCCATGAGCCAAATATCTAAACAAAACTGTTAATATTTATATCAAATGGACGTTTTCTTATAACTTACATTAACGTTAAAAATAACCGCTGATTAGCCGATATAGGTGTCCTCATAGAATGCTTCGTTAGCCCTTCCTTCAAGAGTGTAAACAACGCATTGTACTGCTCCTTGTTCATTCTAATAGACTTATATAGTATTTTGGGATCCTTATTCGTTAATACTGGATAGTTTATGGCATAAAATCCATGCGTATCCCGATTAGCGAATAAATCCCGGACCCAAAATGCTCTATTGCTAATTAATGACGCCAATTCTTCAGCCTCCTGCAACATAACTAGACTTAAAAAAATTTCAGTTTGATCCAAAATGTCGTATATTTCCCCGAAACTCATTATTAAGAAAAATTCACTGAAAGCACTTTACTTATTGATATTCAATTTTGAATTGAGTTTTCTATGAATAAGTACCATACTTATATTTGGTTTTACGAATGTAACATACTTCCCTACCTAATTATTTTAGAAACAGTAAACAATAACAATACGGATTGCAACCATTTAATATTATGTACATTGCACATGTACAATTTTTTTTAAATTTCTTTCTTTTTTTATTACTTGGTTTGTTCCAGTAAATTTCAACTTAGGTACTTGAAAAACAATTTATATTACTTTGTGTGAGATGATAAAAACCAACTTCTTGTTTACTTTGTTTCCCGGTCATTATTGCACCTGATTGCGTTACTTACCTGGAAACTGAAAAGGGTTCGCACAAAAAGGATCACACAGGTCACGTCAATAACACAGTTTCAATATTTTCACAATAAAAATTATTATTGAAAAAAATATTTATTGCTGACAGGTAAATATAATTGGAGAAATGGTATCATTCTTATTGTTTATTTTTAGACTACCATTGAATTATACTTGTTATTTTTAACATTGACATTGTTATTTGGTTTTTTTTTCACGATGTGGTTTAATAAAACTATCTTCCCTTTCCACTAAGAATGTTTTTCTCTTCCTGAGTATAAAAAAAGTTTTCAAACTGAAATATTTTCATCTACTTGAATTAGTGACACAGTTTAAACAATTTAAGTAAAAGATGAGTTTCGAGGACAAGTTGATTGAAAGAGTGCGACTTCACGAGTGTATTTTCAATAATGGTTTGAGTAGTTATAAAAACTTAGATACAAATTTCGCTGCGTGGAAGGACATTGCTGAATTTTGTGGTGAATCTCGTAAGTATTATTTAAAATAAATTAAATAATTGACCTGTTGGTTTAATTGACTTTTCTGTTTAGAAAAAGATTGCAAGACAAGGTGGCGCTCCTTAAGGGATAGATTTGTTCGAGAGAGCAGGAAACGTGCCCCTTCAGGAAGTGCAAGCAGTGCAGCAAAAAAGTGGGAGCATTTCGACAATATGCGTTTCTTACGTGATTTCACTACCCCGAGGAAGTATGTATATTATATAATAAACTTTTTAAACTTGGAAATAATACATCTTTTGCCTTTTAGAACTGTTTCCAGTGGAAACCTAAATTTGGGAGCAAACTCAACGCAGGTATCCAGTTTGTTAAGTTTTTATTTTAAACTAGATGTAACCAAAATACTGCGGTATAAGTAGAAAGTTTATTTATTAGTTTTTAGTGCTTTTTAAAATAAAACATTGTTATTTAATTTTTTTAATTTATTAATTTTTTATTTTCTTAGTTTTTAGTGCTTTTTAAAATAAAATTTTGTAATCTAATTTTTTAAGTAAAATTCTATTTCTGTTTCCTTCGGCGGACATTACCTTTTAACGTGTGAGCGGAGAGCACGGTGTTATCAATAAATATATACTTATATGCGCAATGCGCATACATTGTCCAGGTGTTTACCACAAAACATATCCAAATGAATATATTCATATAGTATTTACCTATTTATTATTATAATATATATAATATGTAATACAAATATTACATAGATATATATAGGTATATAATAATATGCAATTAATGGTGCTTTCAGCTTTAGTAAATGATTATAAAATCATATTAGAAAAGCTCCCACTCCATACTTCTTGCGGTGTAACTCATTTGAGAAATAGAAAACATTTCTTTTAAAAAATATGAAGAATAGAATTACCCTCCCCTCAGCTAAAAAAGAATGATAACAAAAATGTGAATCGACCAAATAGGCGCAAATTTATCCTAATTCAGAACTCGCCAGCACACAAAAATCTCCCCCTCGTTGAGAGCAAGGAGAAAATATGTGCGTGTTTCGAAGCAGGAAACTTGTTTTCGGCAATGAACCACCGCTGCTCAGCGACATAAAAATGTGCGCAGGCAGTAATCAGTCTTCTTCTTGGGAAATGTTAATTTTGCCTTGAAATTGACTGAAATGCGTATGCAATTTCAGTAATAGTTGATTAACAATTATGCCCTAATTGCAATGATTTTGACAATAAACATATTATTTTTTTTTGTAAAACATGTTTTAAAATGAAATCTGTGCTATGTAAAAAAAATTCATGAAAATTTATGTGGTAGAAATTGGTTAAAAACTGCAATATTTGTTCCGAACAGTGAAACAGAGAAACCGAAAACGAAGTTAAATAAAACCTTGTAAAAAGCACCTAGATTATGTGATAAAAAAATATGAACAGCTTCATCAAGCAAGAGAAATAGTAGAGAAGGAAACTGGGAAGAACAATAAAGTAGCAGGAAGAGGAAATTTTGTTACGTTTCTTAGTAACAATACTGTGATGAAAATACTTTTAATTATTCGTGATGAAATGAAGAAAATAAAAGTAGCTTGTGTGAAGGAAGCAGTGAAATACTCAATATTAATGGACACAACAATCGATGACTGTTGCCTCGACATCTTTGGGTTTTGTTTTATAGTTGATTGATTGCTATGTTAGCACAATTTAACGGGTATTTTTTCTTTAGTCTAGCAAATCTTTTTACAATCAAAATATTTCTGGCCGTAATATTGGGGTGCTGTTGTAGTCTGACTAGGTATTTCTTGCTGTGCTTTGCAATGATGTCTTCGACCTCATTAACGTTGGTGTCTCTTAGCAGAAATTTATTGCGCACATATCGCGGTGCTCCGGTTATTGCCCTAATAATTTTTGACTGCACCCTTTTGATGATATCGATGTTGGATTATTTTGCTGTTCCCCAGATTTGGATACCGTATGTCCATATCGGTCTTATGATGCTCTTGTAGACTGCTATTTTAGTGTTTAGGCTAAGCTTCGATTTTTTATTGAGCAGCCAGAACATTTTTCTGGAGATCAGCATTGATTGTTCCTTCTTTTTGAGAATGTGAGTTTTCCATGTTAACCTTCGATCGAGGTGCATGCCTAGGTACCTGACTTCGTCAACCAGTTTGACGTTTTTGTTGTTGATTGTGACTGGCTTGCAAGTTCCTTTCCTAAGGGTAAAGGTAATCTGCTCCGTTTTGCTTTCGTTTAATTTTATTCCCCATTTGTTAGTCCAGTCTATTATTTTATTCAGGTGTTCTTGGATCACTCTGGTTGCCGTGTTGGCTTTTTTGTGTGCGAATATGAGTGCTGTGTCGTCTGCGAATGTCATTGTTGTTACCTCGTTGTCCGTTGGGAGGTCTGCTGTGTATAGGAGGTAAAGCACTGGTCCTAACACGCTTCCCTGTGGGACTCCCGCATTGATTGGATAGGTATTGCTGTAACAGTTGTTATACGTTACTTGGAATTTCCTATTGTCAAGGTAGCTGTGCAATATGTTGTAAAATTTTGCTGGGAGTAGACTTTTCATTTTTATTAGCAGACCTTTATGGTTGACTTTATCGAATGCTTGGGCTATGTCAAGGAATAGCCCTATGCAGTACTGTTTGTTTTCCATGGCTTCTTTGATGTTGTTGAAGATTTTATGTACCTGCTCGATGGTACTGTGTTGGCTTCTGAATCCAAATTGATGGGCGGGGATGATGTTGTTACTGTCTAGGTGAATTTGGAGTTTGTCCAGCAGCAGTTTTTCAAAGAGTTTTGAGAGTATGGGCAGGAGGCTTATTGGTCTGTAGGATTCCACCTTGAATACGTCTTTGCCCGGTTTTGGGATAAAAAATATCGTTGCTAGCTTCCATTGCTTTTGGGTAGTGGTTAAGGCGGAGGATTGCATTGAATATGAAAAGTATTCCTATTTTCCCATTTAGAGGCAGTGCTTTTATTAGTCTCCCTGTGATTTTGTCGTGTCCTGGTGCTTTTTTTGGATTTAGGTCATGGATTTTTTGAAGCACTGATCGGCTTCGTGCGTGGTATTTTGATTTGATCCTCTAAGAATGAAAGGCTAGGTTGAAATACCTTTCTTAAATGCTGCGCAAAAGCTTCTGCCTTGGCCTGATCTTCATTGATCCATTGGTTGTTTTCCCCTAGGATGGGTGTGTTTTGTAGCATAGGTTTTTTGATGCCTTTGGTTACCTTCCAGATGGAGTAATTTGTTTCTGGGAGGTGATTTAGTCCTGCCGTAAAGTCGTCTATACATTGACTTCTTTCGGTTTCCAGCTGCTTTTTCAACTCCTTAATGGCTTGGTTTAGTTCAGTTCTTGCCTGTGGCGATCTTGATTGCTGCCAGCGTCTTTTTGCTTTTCTTTTGTTTTGTAGCAGTTCCAGTACGGTGGGGCTGTTTGATGCTGGTGTTCTCTCGGTGACGCTGTATTCAGGGGTGGAGTGCTCGTCACAGTTTTGGATGGTATCATTGAGGTAATTTATGGCGTATTATATGTCTTCTTCGGATTTACTTCCATGTTCCTATATATAGGAATGGAAGTATGGTGATGGTGCGAAAAATGAGTATCCGAAAAAATTATGGAATCGTTGTCGGGAGTACTTAAAAACACTTTCTGGAAGTTTTTACTTCCATGTTCCTATATATAGGAATGGAAGTATGGTGATGGTGCGAAAAATGAGTATCCGAAAAAATTATGGAATCGTTGTCGGGAGTACTTAAAAACACTTTCTGGAAGTTTTTAGCTTGGTGTCGTTCAGTCGCTCCGTCGCTCCATAGCTCCGTTGTTTTTTGAAATGGTCATAATTTCCTTAAAAATCGGTCTTTTTCAAAATTTCTTTTTGCGTTTTGTTCAGCTCGTTAGACTATTCAGGTTTAGATTACAAGATGTTCACCAAGTATTAAAATAAGGGAGTTATAATGGGTTTTATAATTTTCCGATTTTCAACGATAACTGCCGTCAAAATAAATTAAATTTCCCGGGACTTGTACCAAAATGTCTGGTAATATGTCGAGATCATGCCTATTGATTTTGAGCTCGATCGCATTTGATTTGGCTAACTTACAGTTAAAAATGTGTCGACGGGTCCAACATTTTTTAGGTTATGGTCGTGGGTGCAGAAGTATCAGTCCGAAATGAGCGACACCTGCAGACAATTCTTTTTTTTTTTGTCATTGCCGTTAACGATGTGATGAACATGGAAGTAATGTGTGGCTATCTCCACACCGGAACTTTAATTTGACGTGCGGGCAGTAGGTTTTCTTGAAGAGATCCTGGAATTTGCACCACTTAGTTTTTCCGTTGGTTAGTTTGTGTCTTGTGAGGTGATTTGACAATGGTGGGTGTGCTACTGAAGTTGATGATCGTTGGTGCATGGTCCGATGAGAGTCTATAGTTGTAGTAGCCTTGAAGTGGTGTGGACTTATGCCTTTGGTGAGGCCGAAGTGAATGATATCAGGTTTTTTGCATCTGTCTGTTGGCCAGTGTGTGATAAACAAATTATTACAAATGTAAATAAACAAACTAGGTCAAGAACACCTCTGCTTAACAAAGCACATTTCATTTAGCTTGATCGGGTGCACTGACACTTTTAGAAATCACATAAAAAATGCAAGCATGCAGTTCCAGGGTAAACTTTTACTCAATGGAACTTCGCGCACAAGCGAGTCGAATTACCCTGCACTTGAGCCCCTTGCGCAAGTGCATCGACCAAGAGAAAAGTGCCGATTAAGGAAATATGTTCGGGAATGTATTAAGCAGAGGTATTGATTGAACCATTGACACCCATATGTAGATGTAAGTATAATTTTGTATAAATAGGCTAAGCAATTATGAATAAAGCGGGATTTAGAGTTTGTCGCTTTTAAAGAAACATTTAGGAGCTAGCGCTCCACTCAACCCCTTTTTTTACCTAACCGGAGTCAACGCTGAAAAGCTGCTCCACTGGAGTTAAAGCCTTGTGGCTGCTCCGATCCAATTCCTAATAAAGGAGTTAAAGCCTTGTGGCTGCTCCATACCCGCTCCCCAAGCTCCAGTGTGAGTACAAGACTTGTGGCTGCTCCGCTGCGACGCTCATCTTCAAGGTTGCACTACGGGTGCACTACAAGTGTGTTGGTTTATTGCCGGAGATGCAGCTTAAATTGTTTGTGCAGATTGACTTGACTAGCTGCTTTCCCCTAGGCGACGTGATCCTTGAGCCCCATAGAGGTGATTTGGCATTGAAATCGCCTGCTACCAGGAATTTGTTTCCTAATTGCTTGAAGAAGGTGTCGAATTTTACGTTGTCTATGTTGAATCCTGGTGGGCAGTAGATTGCTGCAATATTGATGGGTCCACTCAATTTCATTAGACGGATTACGGTGCATTGGATTTCTGCCGATTGGTTAATTATTAGTGAATGGTGTTTTAATCTGTTTTTGATTAGTATGGCGGTGTCTCCACAGGCTCTATTGTTGGGGTGGTCGTTTTTGTAGAGTGTGTATCCGAAGATTTTGAAGTTGTTTTTGTCAGTTAAGTGCGTTTCTGAGATAAGCATTATGTCGATATTGTGTGTGTTAAAAAAAATTTCAAGTTCAAGTTTGTGCTTGGGACTTGGGTAGTCCGTTTGCGTTCCAGTGTGCTATTTTAAACTCCTTCATTTGATGAGTTGACTTAGGATTTCGGTTTGTCTGCTTAGCATGGACTGCATTTGCTGCATTGTTTGCGTTAATTGGCTAATATTATTCATCATGGTAATCATTATTTGTAGCATTCCTTCGTTTGCATTGTTTTCAGGGCGGTTGCCGTTATTTTTTACCAGGGTACGGAAACGCACACTCGCGTGCGCACACCAAAGTCTCACAACTCATTTTCGACTCACGACTCATGTGCGTTTCCGAAAAACTCGTGGGTTTGAGCGTGAGTTGTTCCGATGTTGAAAACGCACACGCACGTGAGTGAGTAATTAAAAAGTAAGCCACCGCACACTCACGTGCGTGAGTAATATTGACAAGAAAAACGCACACGGCTCATGAGTATGTGCGTTTCAAGCGCACGCGAGTCTATACCGCTGCTCATGAGCAGCGCACGTGAGTAGTACTCACGAAGTGAGAATTGAAGGAACGGTGATGCGCACAAAAAAGGATGTATGAAATTTCTTCATGTAATTCCTGTTCTTCGTTTTTTCAAGATTAAAAAAGTAATGTTTTCTTATTTACTTATTTATTTGAAAATTGTAAATTATTTTGATGACACTGAAACACCTAATAATTGAAAAAACTTTTTCAATACATCGAACCGTTCTCGAGATATTAGCTGAATTGAAAATTTTGGCCGCAATCTTCGCGGGCATCTTCCATTTTGACCAAGTTCCGAAGGTGCGATTTATGGCGATTTTAGAGGGGTGATTAAGGGCACTATTAGCTATCATTTAATCTCTCGTGTTGCAATTTTTTTGGGGATCAGAACTAAAATGATTGCACTATTAACAATGTATAAACCACAGCTATTTTTAATGCAAAGTGTTTTTTTATTTGTTGAATGTTTAACAATGGTACCTATAGTTCATTTTTATTTTTCCGATAATTAGGTTCTCATGACAAGCATGTTCAAGCATGAATCAGAATCTATTTATTTGAAAAATTACAAATTAGCTGGTTATTAATGAATAAAGGATTATTATTATTTTGTGACGCGCTGAGAGGCAAAAATAGAGAGTGGGCTATGAAAAATGCACTGCTGATGTGTAAGAAAAACAACCTAAAATAGGAAAAGAAAATAAACATAATAATAAAAACTACGACAAGTATGTAACTTACAAAAAGAAATGATATCCCACCAAAAACATTTTCATGTAAAGTAAAGCCAAGACGAGTACATATTGCTTTTACCATGCTGGTAAAAAAGTTATCAGATTTTATGTAGAGCCCAGCTCCTAACTCTACACGCCCTAACTTAACACTCTCCAGCTCACATCATAGCGTATAGCGTTCTGCGTGAATCCTAGTTTTAAGTTCTCTACAAACCCTTTACCCTACAGGCCTACACCTTAGTCAAAATGTGTGGCATGGCCGTTTCGCTTCTTATTGATTAGTGATTCTTTAACGTAACACGTGCAATTGTATTTCTTTAGATTCGTCGCCTCAAATTCTTAGAACGGTTGCACGGTACATTAAAAAAAAAAATGCTTGTGGAAGTTAGAACAAAATATTTGGGAGAGCGCTCGCCAACGCTGCACCTGCACATTCAAATTGAAATCAAAGAGTACCACTTAGATTATTTGCTACAAATCATAAATGGTACAAATTCAGATCAAATAAACATAGGGAAATATCTTGCGTAAAGATGTTTACTTATTGAATGGTTCAAATTCTTTTTGATTTCGCTGTCTATGCTGTCCCATGACGCGACGCATCATAGCACGACACGGCCCTGGTTTGGCCGTTTGCCTTAGCCAAAATATTGTGCTCGTGGAATAGATGACTATTCACTGAAACAAAACCAAAAAAAAATAAAAAAGTAAAATGGTTGTTTTTTATATATTAGATTCCCATATGTAGATATGCCTAGCACGAAGGTCGGAGGAATGACAGTGATGAGAGTGTGTGGGTCCCACGTTTTTCACCACGAAGGGTGATTTTTAAGGATGTAGGGGTTGATTATTATTTAGCAAAACAACCCATCACAATCGGATAAACGGTATGGCAGTACATAAAATACGAACAAAAAAATATAGTAATGTAATTGTCAGAAAAGGACTATTATTATTAAAGAAAAAAATTTAGCCTTCGGACTTTTTATTAATTCTACTACACAGCTTTAAAGGTTGCTTAAGACTACTTTTCACTTATATACAATTTTCTAGAATGGGCTTCTAACTTCTTGAGACACGTGTTTTACTTCAAGTGACAGACCAACATGACGTTTAATGAAAGTTCGAGCAGTTTCGCGTAATTTTTTGGTGCTGCCACCGTGAGAATGCAATGTTGTTGGATTGGACATAACAGTATATTAAAAATTTATATCTAATATCTATATATACAATATTATAAATGGCAAAAGAGCTTTTCCGTCCATGTCTTTATAAGTCCAGAAGGCATAACCACAAATCCAAATCACGTGGTTATTATTTTAAATCATAGATATATCTTCTGGTCAGGCTTTAGCATATATTTTGTTACGTTAAGTAGCATAAGGAAGGAGGAGTAATTAATATAAAGAAAAATCCAATAGGAATAAGGCTTCCCGCCAAATGTTCTCTTTCTGTTCTGTGTTCTGTCTTAGATAAAGCTTTATCCTGTAGGACGTCCGCAGGACAAATCCCTTCCTGTGTCCGTGCATAGTTGCACACTTAGAGTCTTCTCACGCCTATGTGTGAACGTATCGACAAAAACTCGTTTCCTTGTCCCGAAGAGGGACAGTGTCGAGGATTCCAACTTCAGAAAGTGGCAGGGTACGTAAATGCTGGCTCGGGAGCGGCTCTTTTTGCGAGCTCGCGCTCGAAGAGCGAGCCGTGCCATCAAAACTTGCTCCCGGCTCTGAGCTGAGAGCCAAAAACAAGTTTTTACAGGCTCCGGCTCCCGAGCCGCGAGCTACGGGTTTTTACTTGGCTCGCTCTTCGAGCCTTAGCTTTGTGACAGCCTCGGCTCCAGCTCGAGAGCCGGAGCTCGGGAGCTGGCTCTTGATGGCTCGAATGAGTCAACAGAACAAGAAGAAATCGCACCGAGTCGCAATTCATGCCGCATGCCGTTGTTATGATGTGATGTGCCGTTGCGGGCAAATCTTTGGACAGCTAATTAATCCACTTATTGAGCTTAAAATTTGCAGATACACTCATTGTCGATGACAATGAGTATTCTTAGTAAAACAGATATTTACAGATAATTGGGTGATACTTAGAGTGAAGCTCTTTGTACCTATTGGTTCCGGAAACCATGGAAACCGGCCCCTTCGGGAGGGTACATAAAATATACAATTTCATTTTCCCTACATTACACAATACAAAATGCTAAATTATAATATATTATAATATATATAAAGGGAGACAAATTTGAGAAGAATACTAATTGTCATCGACAATGAATATATCTGCAAATTTTAAGCTCAATAAGTGGATAATTAGCTGTCCAAAGATTTGCCCGCAACGGCACAAATATACAACTTCTCATCATAACAACTGCATGCGGCATGAATTGCGACTTGGTGCGATTTCTTCTTGTTCTGCTGACTCATTCGAGCCAGGAGCTCAAGAGCCACCTCCCAAGAGCCAGCTCCCGAGCCGGCTACCGAGCCAAAGAATATCTACAATAAGAAGGGTCACTAATGTCCGTACGCGTTTTGAGTTGCGATTGTGTACAGCAAGCGTCATAGAAATAGATGGCAAGTGAATTACACTTTGTGAAAAGGGAAAGGAAATGTAGGCGTCACGATTCAACCAATGAGTGCTCGTAAACAACACAGAACTTTAAGTTCTGCGCGCGAAACTTTAAAGTTCCGCTCGCGACGCTTTAAGTTCCGCTCGCGATGCTTTAAGTTCAGCCCGCGCAGATTAAAGTTCCGCTCGCCTTTAAAATTACATACATTACAAAAACAAAATGAAAGTTCATGAGCTGCGTTTGCATATAGGATAAGGCGGTGGTTGTATATAATAAAGCGCTATCGAAGACAGCACCCCACATTTTAACAAGTCAGAGATAGTTCGAACTCTTTCTCTCTAAATTACATTTGACAGCATGATAGAATATACCTGCTTCCGCTTATGACGCGTTTAATTTTTTCTTTTTGGATAAAAATGAACCCACACAAATATGCAGTAGTGTGACCCTTCTTATTGTAGATCAGGGATGGGCATGTAACCACAGTCTCAAAATGTGATTGTGTAAAAGCTCTTCAAAGCTCTCTCCGGCCTTTTTTACACTGTTAATTTTGGTGACGTCACCTGTCATGTAAAAGTGAAGCCACATGGCAATGTTGTAAAGTGCCATTCACCCCGACTTCTGTTTAACCTTTCTACAAAATCATTCACCTCTTGCATTCCTTAATATTACAACTTACTTTAAATTTCATTAATCGTATTTCAATAATAGGTTCAATTTTCTAAATTTGATTAATTTCAATCTTTCGTCAAGATTGCAATATATTAATATTTCTTTTCAGTTGCTTATAATTTCAAGAGTAGTATTTCGAAACCCGAAACCTCTTCAAATTCCTCAAAGCAAAGAAACTGCTGATCAATTAATCGATCAGCAAATCGAGTATCAAAATTTCAATTAATTATTTGGTTAAGCAGAAGTCGCTGAGCAGCCAACGGTAAAAGTCTTGTCTCTAAAACAGAGCTTTCGTCTTCCGTCGTAACCATACAAAATTGTGTTCGCTAAGTTTGATACGATTTTTTTTGTTCGGTTAAGTTAGCATAAATAAAGTTAGTTTTCGTTACGCAGACTTTTATTCGAAAACCCCTCAACATAAATTTGGTGTCAGGTGTGGGGTGTGCGTGAGTTTACTTATAACCGAAAGTACGAGGCGCGTAAAAAAAATAAAAGTGCAGTACGAAGTGAAGTTTAACTTTGCCAGCATCAGAGCATCAAGGTGAACAGTTGCAACGGTTGATCAACATCTCCAGCGATTTCTCGACTCTATCATTATTTCAACAACTCTGCATCTGCAATTTCAACGGGTTGCCTTTCATCATTTTCACTGACTTAGCACTCAAAGGACAACTCCCGGAATTTTCACTTTATGCTACGCAGCAAGTTTAATTTAACTATATTATAGATATTTTAATATACCAAATAATAAATAGGAATTTTTTGGTGATTGGTAATTGTTATTTAGAAAAATTTTATTAGTGCAATTAATTATTATTCTAAAGGAAATTTTGTGATTTGTATGTATTACAACTTCATCTCAATTATTGTGGAATCGTCTTATGTCCGACTCTGACTCGAGTGTAATTTTTATGACTGATGGTGATTCTGATTCAAATTCAAGTATACTCGTAATGGCTCCTAAATTTGATAAAGATTTTGCGCTTAAATTCATACCGGAATTCGACGGCACTCGTGAAAATCTTCACCGATTTATTAGTTGTTGTGATGTGGTTGACGGAGAGTATGATGCTGACGACTCAGCAATGCTTCTTAATATTATAAAGTGTAAGCTCACAGGTGCAGCTTACAGTATCATTAAATATAAAACTTGTGATAAATGGTCGGAATTAAAGAAAATACTACAAGAGCAATATTTAGAATTACGTTCATTGGCTCAAATTCAAACCGAACTTGTAAATTGTAGGCAGGGTTTCCATGAAGATGTTCGAACATTCGGTAATAAAATTGAAAAACTTCTTGCAGATCTTAATGATGCTGGTGTCGCATCGGAAGGTTCCCAGAATTCTAAAGTTATCGAAAGCCTTAACAGTAAAACTGCTCTAAAAGCCTTTGTTGACGGGTTGCAAAATCCCATTCGACTGGTGATTAAAGCTAGCAGGTTTACTGTATTGTCCAAAGCTATTGAAGCTGCAGTAGAAGAAGAAAAATCTGCGTACAAAAACAGAGATTCGCAGAAAAATTCTCAAAAACCGAAGTGTTCTTTTTGTCACAAACTCGGGCATACTAGTGCAAATTGTTTCTCAAAATCAAACAATAAATTGCCACCAAATCTTCCTAGTTTCCCGAAATTCGATATTAAACGCGAGCCACAGGCACCGGCGTATAAAATTAATACACTAGTCTGCAGTTATTGTAAAAATAAGGGGCATCACATTAAAGATTGTAGGAAAAGGATGTATAAAGAAAAACAAAGCCATAATTTTTCACAGTCTTCTGCAACCACAACGTCGGAAAACTACAAAGGCCCTGGTTCGAGTGGAGGTGCCACCAGAGCAGAAAATTTGAAGCAAACATACCATTAAATTCCTCCGACTGTGATCGGTTACCACATCCCTGTAGGGTTATAACCAAAAGATTGCCACAGAACTTGCAAAATTCTAATTCATTCCGGAATTCTTTCAATCCAAAATTATGCTCCTTCTATTCCGAGGATGAATCGGTTCAAGACAATCTTCTTTTTGACAATGTACCCAAAGTTCTAAATTCTAATTTATCGACATCTCCACCATTGTCTAATTGCTTTAAAAACGTCTTTAACATTGCTCTACAAAACTCATTAAAATTCGACTCTGTTATGGTTAATTCAACTTCTGTCTTAAAAGAAAAAGTAAATTTGTTAGTTGATAGTGGAAGTGAAGTTTGTGTTTTAAAATTGAATTGCCTTATCGATGAACAATTAGTTTTAACTAATCTCAAAGCTAGATTAAAAGGTATTTGTGATGACATGATGAACACAATCCGGTTAAGTTTTATACAGCTCAAATTCGGAGCAGATATTATTTCCTATCCTTTCCATATCGTCCCTAATGATTTCCCCATCCCAAATCATGGAATTATTGGTAACGATTTTTTGGAGAAATTCAAAGCGAAACTGGATTATGGCTCCAAAGAATTATGCATTTTCTTAAATAATACCACTTTTGTTCTAGCTCTTCAACCTTCGGTTAGTGCGATTCAGGTTCCTGCCAGATCCGAATTAATCGTCCGAGTGAAATCAAATCTGACCGAAGATTGTATATCTACTTCGAAGGAACTTGAAAACGGTTTAATATTATCAAGTATCTCAAGATTTCTCAAAAATTTCTAAACCTCTTACGGATCTTTTAAAAAAAGACAAAGTTTTCAACTGGACTGCTCTATGTACCGAATCTTTCAATATTCTAAAAGAAATTTTAATTAATCCACCATTATTACAATACCCTGACTTCACTAGAGAATTTATTCTAACCACTGATGCAAGTGGCACTGCTATAGGTTCAATATTATCTCAAGGTGAAATTGGCTCCGATCTACCTATTGCGTATGCATCTAGGACTTTAAACAAAAGTGAATTGAATTACTCGACTATAGACAAAGAGCTTTTAGCCATTGTCTGGTCAGTTCAACACTTCAGACCTTACCTTTTTGGGAGGAAGTTTAAAATCTGTACAGATCATAAACCCTTGATCTACTTGCATAACTGTAAAGATCCCAACTCAAGGATGATGCGTTGGAAATTAAAACTTGAGGAATTCGAATTCGAAATTATTCACAAAAAAGGTAGCGCCAATACAAATGCTGATTGCCTAAGTCGTATACGTAAAATGACCCTTAGATCAGATTCCAAAAAAGGAAAATTTCATAATGAATGCAACTTTGCGGAGCAAACTTTAATACCTAGTACTAATAATAACAGTAATCCATTAATTTCATCAACATTTTCTTTTCAAAATTTTTTAAATTCCCTAAATAACGAGTTAATTCTTAATTCCCATGTAAAAGTTAACGCAGACAAAATATGTTTAAATAAAAATAAAGTTATAGCCGTCTACACAGATACTGAACTAACCATCGACAATTATTATAATGAACATTCCATCCACAATCCCGCAAACTTAAATTTAAAGAAACAAAATCCTCTAGCTCACGATATTATTCCAGTCAAAAATGTTGATAACACTACCATATATCTATTAATTAATGAAAAATCAAAACAATCTAATTATGAAGATTTTTACCATAGTTTTTCAGCTTTAAAGCTTTATCTTGTAGAAAATAATATAAGTAACATCGCCCTACTAAACCCTACAAAATTATCATGTCACATGCACCTAAACTTTGATCATATCCTCTCTATGGTTAAGTACCTTTTCCAAGATACTGAAATTAATGTTACCCTTTATACTGACAATATCTATCTATATATATAAAAATCAATTGCATTACGTTAGTCTCGCAAAAACTCGAGAACGGCTCGACCGATTTGAATGATTCTTTTTTAGTTTGCTTTGTCTCAATATAGGGGTGGTTTAGGAAAAAAGAAAATTTAGAAAAACTCAAAGGGAAAGCCGGAAAATCGAAAAAATCGTGGTTTGCATTTTGTATGAGAATGCACTTTTCACAACCAGATGGTGTTAGTGGCGAGCCTGTCGTTTGACAGCTCGATTCGATTCGATGATTCGATTATTCACATTCAATTCAATGATTCGATTTTTCACAGTGTACGGTTGTGCCCAAACAGTGAAATCTAATAAATTTAAAATTGTTTTTTTTTTTTTTCGTAAAAAAAGGTAGTACCTTTTGAGAATAGATTTTTTTAAAGCGAATTTAATTACATTTTGCGAACAATCATTTTCATCACCCATTCCATTAATGTAAATTGACTTTGCAGTCTTAGACATAAGCACGAATTTGAACCACAGCACCGATTTCCATGAAATTTGGAATATTTCTACAACTTTCCTAATAGGTGATTGCAGAGAATCAGAGAAATTCAACTTTTACGGGGTGAAAACGGGCTAAAACTGCAAAATAGAGGTGGACAATAACCCGAAATGATGGTTTATATAGAAGCATTCTGCACAAAAAAAAATGAAAACATTCAAGAGACAACGTTAAATAAGATCAAATGACTGGCTACGTCTACCTCATAAGCCTATATGCCATTACCCGAGGGACGTGGTGGGAACAAAGGGTTTTTGTCCATATATGTATATTGTAAATGACGGTTTAATTGACAATAAATGTGCAGAATAATGTTTTACGTTTTGCAAATTTTTAATCCACCTTATTAAATATACCCAATATTTTTACTTTGTGGAACACCGTAGCAAAGCACGGATATTGAATAGTGATGATAAAGCATTCCCGTGTAAAGTCGGGTAGATCAACTATAGCTACACTAACAATTTCCATAACTGACTGACAGACAACGCACGGACTAAATCGCTGGACCTAAAAAGCCGAAATTTTTGCAACACTAAGGCCTAACAAGCACTAAGGCTGAATTTTTTGAAATTCCACAACTAAAGGGGTAAAATAGGGAATGAAAGTTTGGTTAGAAATCCGCCATATTTGATGTAAACAATTCAAAAAAATTGGTATTTGTCCTTTTGTTAGAAATAAAGAAATACCTGTATCACAATTTTTTGAAATTCAACCCTTAAGAGGGTAAACTGCGGGTTGAAAGTTTCTATGAATATTCCCCATTTTTGAAGTAAGAAAATCATAAGAACTGGTATTGCTTTTTGGATCGAAACAAAGTTAAATAAGAACTACCGACTTTTATCCTAATTCAACTTCCCAAAACCACCCTTGACCGAAGAAAACTAAACAACTATTATTTTGACCGTCCTACGGGAAACGGCTCTATGTAAAATATGTCGCGTTTGGGAGCAGTTGTAAATTCAAAAAGTACTATGATGTACATTATATTATGATTTTCATCGTCCCGGGTGAAAACGGGTAGACCTGCTAGTAATTACTAATTTACCCAAAGAGCAAATTTTAGACATTCTTAAAGAGTACCATGACAGTCCAACTGCGGGACACAATGGAGTTAACCGCACCTTTAAACGTTTGAGGACGAAGTTTAAATGGAAAAATATGTATAACGATAGTAAAAACTATATAAACAACTGCGATACTTGTAAGAGTAATAAAGTAACAAAATATACCAAAGAACCTATGGTTATAACATCAACTTCTAAAGAACCATTTGAGAAAATAGCTGTTGATATTGTCGGTCGGCTCCCAGTTACCGAGAGTGGAAATAAATATCTTTTAACGTACATCGATGATTTAACTAAATATTCAGATGCTATTCCTGTTCCAAATCAAGAAGCCAGCACGATAGCTGAAAAGTTGGTTCAAGAAGTAATTTTTCGCTTTGGTACTCCTAAGACCATTCTTTCCGACCAGGGGCAAAACTTTTTAAGCGAAATAATTAAAGAAGTGTGCAAACTACTTAAGGTGAAGAAGATACAAACCTGTGCATACAGGCCACAATCGAATGGTTCGTGTGAACGTACTCACCGGAACTTTGAAGAGTACCTCAGGTGTTTTGTTAACCGCTCACAAGACGACTGGGATACCTGGATCAAATACGCAATTTTCGTTCACAATACAACCCCCCACACATCTACAGGTTTTACCCCATTCGAATTACTATTCGGCCGAAAGATCGAGTTGCCCACTGCATTTTCGCGACCCCCCGAAACAATTTATAATTATGATGTCTACGCTAATGAATTAAAATCTAGAATGCAGTATACAAATCAAGTGGCTAGAGAAAACATTTTAAAAAATAAAAACCTATCCAAAAGCTATTACGATCGACACACAAATCCATCCATATTTCACGAAAATGATTTGGTTCTCCTGAAAAATGAAACCTCACAAAAGGGCAAAAGCAAAAAACTATCACCCGTTTGGGTCGGTCCATATAAAGTATTATCAACCGATGGCGTTAACAGTACCTTGCTTATTAAAAATAAACATGTTAAGATTCATAACAATAGACTTATTTTGTATAATAAAACCAATGAGCAGCTTCCGGAGAACTTATCGTCATTTCTTTTTAGGTTGTGCCTTTCATCATGACCATGCAATTCTACCTTTTCCTTTTAATGCTATGCGAAAGCTCATGCTTGGCTGAACTCAACGATACCTACTCTTTCGAACTAAGCAAACTAGATAACAAACTTGGAATCCTCTACGAAAATGCTGGGAAATTAAAGATAAGTACCGATAAATGGAAACTTTTAATACACACTGACTTAGAAGACGTGAAGTTACAATATAAACAACTAAGCTCGCTATCCGAAAAAATAATATACCTTTGTCAAAACGATACTTCCGGTTTCCTTTCATATGAATGCTCCATATATTTACCACAAATACAACAAATCAAAATTAGTATTCAAGCTCAAAATAAATTAATAAGCAATATGCTTCTTTCTGAATCAAATTTAATCAACAAAAGAGGAATCATCAACGGAATTGGTAACATAGCAAAACAATTGTTTGGAACACTTGACAACGATGATGCTCTATATTATGACGAACAACTCCGACTCTTGAATGAAAATGAGAATCACATACAAACACTCATTAAACAGCAAACCACTGTACATGAATCTTTGGTAGATCATTTTAATCAAACAGTAAATTTCATTGACAATTTAGACAACAAAATTTCAAAAGCTGTGCATCAATTAAATCAAATAGAAAATAATTTTAAAAATAATTCCTTAAAATTCGAGCAAATTTCCACAATAAATGAGATATTTGTATCATTCGTAATGACAACCAGTGTATACTCTCAAGTTCAATCGTACATTGTAGATATAGTAACTGCGGCATCTAGGGGATTATTACACCCGTATGTTATAGATGCGTCAAGAATCGTAGCAGAATTAATTAAGATTCAAGGTCTTCTTCCCAGTGGCGTTTATTTACCCGTAAAACCCACTATTGAAAATATCGCGAATTTTTATAATCTTATTAATGTTAACATATACTATAGCAATAAGAAACTAAATTTTTTGATACTAATTCCTCTAATTAGTCCTCTAGAGTTCAACTTATATAAAATGACACCCATACCGACAAAGCTGCAGAATAATACATACGCAATCGTTGTGCCTGAAACACAGTTTATTGCACTGGATAACATCAAGTCTCACTATTTCCCTTTTGATGAAAAGGACCTGAAGAAGTGTTCACTGCTGCAAACGGGAACTCGAGTATGCGAACAAAATACACCAATATTTTTGTCCTACGGAGACGCTGCTTCCTGCGAAAGGCGACTATTTGATCCAGTTACTCATCTGCCAGACTGCTGCGAAACCAGATTGATGCAATTAAAACAGCCCATATATCTACAACTAGCAAAGGAAAATTCATGGCTTTTTGTAGCAGCGAAGGAAGAGCGATTCACAACCCAATGCATGGATTCATCGGTTTCTCATCTTTTCACTATTGTAGACACCGGAGTGCTGCAACTCAATAAAGGTTGCCGGGCTTATTCAAGTCGTCTAATATTAAGCTCAAAAACAACATTCAATAGCAATACATCATTAGATCATTTTACGAATTTTGTACCATTTAACCTTAGCATACCGGATTGGAAAACCCTAACAACTTATGATGATCTTTACCCACTTGAAAATATTACAACGTTCCGGATCGCTGATCAGATGGAACATTTGAGGAAAATAAGTCACAGCATCAGTAGTCTTAAGAAAAATATGAATCCAGTCAAAACTTTGAAAGCGCACAATACAATTACATTATCCTTGTCGTTAGCAGCAATCTTGATAGTTTCTCTGTTTATCTTTGTATTAGTTGTAAAAAGATGTTGTAAAATTCTTAATTGTAAACGAAGGAAGACCGAACACAAAAATTTAAACGTAAATTCACAACAAAATTCTCCTATAGAACAAACCTCTTCACAAGAAGAACAAAATTTACCACAGGAACCAAAAACATCAACACCCAAAAATCATACCAATCCAAGGTACGATTTTCGTCCTTAGGAAGGGCGTGTTGTAAAGTGCCATTCACCCCGACTTCTGTTTAACCTTTCTACAAAATCATTCACCTCTTGCATTCCTTAATATTGCAACTTACTTTAAATTTCATTAATCGTATTTCAATAATAGGTTCAATTTTCTAAATTTGATTAATTGCAATCTTTCGTCAAGATTGCAATATATTAATATTTCTTTTCAGTTGCTTATAATTTCAAGAGTAGTATTTCGAAACCCGAAACCTCTTCAAATTCCTCAAAGCAAAGAAACTGCTGATCAATTAATCGATCAGCAAATCGAGTATCAAAATTTCAATTAATAATTTGGTTAAGCAGAAGTCGCTGAGCAGCCAACGGTAAAAGTCTTGTCTCTAAAACAGAGCTTTCGTCTTCCGTCGTAACCATACAAAATTGTGTTCGCTAAGTTTGATACGATTTTTTTTGTTCGGTTAAGTTAGCATAAATAAAGTTAGTTTTCGTTACGCAGACTTTTATTCGAAAACCCCTCAACAGCAAAATGACTTCAAATTTACAGTGTACCTGAAAGCAAAGCGAAAAGAAGCATAGTCCTGCTCGCATGACGGCCGGCGGCCGAATGATGCGCTCTCGACTTGAAAGCTGCTCGTGTACGTATTCAAAGCTCTAAAAGCTGGAGTGCCCGTGGGCATAGGCCTGCCCATCTCTGTTGTAGATATTCTTTGCCCGAGCTCCGGCTCGCAAAAGGAGCGGCTCCTCAATCGAGCTGCTTCTTTCGGCTCGAGAGATCGAGCCATTTGATGGCTCTTGAAAAAACCGGCTCCGGCTCCGAGCCGGGAGCAAAGAATATCTACAACAGGGATGGGCATGCAACCACAGTCTCAAAATGTGATTGTGTAAAAGCTCTTCAAAGCTCTCTCCGGCCTTTTTTACACTGTTAATTTTGGTGACGTCACCTGTCATGTAAAAGTGAAGCCACATGGCAAAATGACTTCAAATTTACAGTGTACCGAAAGCAAAGCGAAAAGAAGCATAGTCCTGCTCGCATGACGGCCGGCGGCCGAATGATGCGCTCTCGACTTGCGAGCTGCTCGTGTACATATTCAAAGCTCTAAAAGCTGGAGTGCCCGCGGGCATAGGCCTGCCCATCACTGATCTACAACAGAGATGGGCAGGCCTATGCCCGCGGGCACTCCAGCTTTTAGAGCTTTGAATATGTACACGAGCAGCTTTCAAGTCGAGAGCGCATCATTCGGCCGGCGCACAGTGGGACAGAATCCCGATTTCCTGGCCAAAATTCTGAAACTCATTCCTAAGGGGTTTTTGGGGTCGCTGATTACGAATCTGAAGTCAAAATTTGGAAAAACAAAATGGCGGATAAAATATAACGGAACATTTTTTCAAATTTTGTCCGTTTCGGCTGAAACTCATTCCTAGGGGGTTTTCGGGGCCACTGATTACGAATCCGAAGTCAAAATGTGAAAAAACAAAATGGCCGATCCAATATGGCGAAAAGTTTTTATCGATAACTTAAAAAAATGTTATATCTACATTTTACCTACATTAAACAATTTTACATAATCTTTTCGAACTCATATATTTCTAATACGACACTTACGATTTTACTAGCACAGACTTCAGCTAAATTATTTTACACAATCACTTTCACCAGGATAAATACATCTTTAACTGTTGATTTGCATCAGCTAATTGAACCACATCTTCATTTTCGTCCTGACTTGTAATTTCTTCCCTCACCCTCCTTCTTGCAAGGCGTTATTACTACTCGTAGAAAAGATCATAACAATTAAATTGTTTACAACTAAAATTCCATCCGTGTTTTGTTTACCGCTTCCGAATTACAGCACATATTGAAAAGGGTTATTGTGCACGAGTTGAAAATGCACGCGCGTGCCGATGCAATTTTACGGTTTTAGGGCTATAAAAGTAATTTCGTAATTCTCAGAAATATTTTCGAGAATACGAATATATCGTCGGAAATACCTTATTATAAATACAATTCCAAAAAAAGACTCATATTAATTTGTATGAGTATGTTATGTAAAGGACAAGAAGAGTAGGTACACGTTTTGAAAAGTGTAAAAAAAAACCTTTCGGCAGGCCTACGGGCTAAGGTAGATTTCGAAATGTTTTTAATTACATTCTCAGGAATTACAATTTTCAAAATTTAGAAAGTAGTTATTGATTTATAAACTACTAATCTAGAGTTTTTATTAATTAACTAGCAGGCCCGGCAATGCTTCGCTATTGCCCAGGAAATAGTGAACTTTACTGTAATGTTTTTAATGATTTGACCTTAGGTGAGTTGTAGGGCTAAGAAGGCGAATTTCCGAAAACCATAAGTGCTCACTGCTCATGTAATACCTGTAGGGAACCTCTTTACCAAGTGTGAGTTCTTAAATATTAAATCTTCTTACCATAAGAATTTGAGAAACATTGATCAGTCAGCGAGTGGGTTTTGGCTTTTGGCTTATAATTCTCTGAATAATACATGGTTCGGAACAATGTTTTTTAACACCCCTTCAAAATTTTTTTTTGTATGTTTCAAGATGGGTAGGGTCCAAAAATGCAATCTTCGTTCCGCGTTGTCCCCCGTGTCATCGATATTTACCTTAATTTCCGTTCGAAAAAAATCGTTCTTTCGCACATAGGCTACAGTACATTTGGACCCTATTTGTGTCCCGAAGCTCGGCAGCTTAATCGGAATGCAACTATGGGTTTTAGGGCAGTGGGTGCTTTTTAGGGTGATGAGATCAAATCTGAAGTCGATTTTGACCAAAGAGTGAAGAATTGAAAAAAAAAATAAAACAAATATTTAAAAAGCTGAATCAATTTTGAAAAAAAGTAAGATAAAAAAATAATTTTGTTTAAAGAAGCCGTTATTACAGCCAAATAGGACAATAATTGTCCCGTTTATTTACTGACTCTCTGCGACCCGCCCCGTTTGGGCATGGGCACTATACTGGTCAAAATTTGTTGGACGCGTTATTCAAGACTCAATCGAAAATTGTATTTTATTCAGTTTAGAAAAATAAATTCTGCAGCATTTTATACATAATAGCTGTACCCTGCTACACGTTGCTGAGGCTCAGTCTGGTTAAATAAAAGAT
This sequence comes from Leptogaster cylindrica, assembly GCA_963082835.1. Classification (NCBI taxonomy): domain Eukaryota; kingdom Metazoa; phylum Arthropoda; class Insecta; order Diptera; family Asilidae; genus Leptogaster; species Leptogaster cylindrica. Next base: position 14,315,398 of record OY720107.1, read on the forward strand.
AATTTCACGAAGCCTGTGGTTATACAATATTTTTCATTGTTCCATTTTCTGTGCAGATATAGAGATTTTTTGGTTTGCCGCGTCTAGAACACGCTGCACCCAACATAATTGACCATGTGAGGAACTATCCCCGTGTCCCCGTCTAGATCAAATCTTTGTCTATGCTGATTGCAAACGCCACTCGAATTAGGAAGTGCCATCTTTTAAATTGAAATGGGATATCTGTTGGAATCGTAGGAAGGCGAGCAATAAGGACATGTTCATCTCTGAAATTTGCTGTAAAGACTATGGTGCTTCTACGGTGTTGCTCGTTAAATTTTTTAACGTAGAATACTTCTTTTGGCGAACCTGATGCGTGATTGCTGAGGGGGGCATCTTTGATTTGCCGTCACGGGACGATGGTATACATATAAATAACTGTTATGCATCACTAATCGTAAATTTTCGTTTTCGTCTGTTTTCGGGGGTCCTGGATTGTCCAATTTGAGCCGTGTGTGATATCAACTTAAAGATGGTGAGTATGTAGGGGAGCGGCGTACATAGTGGCGCAGCGTATAATGTGTCCCAGAGCCTTTTTTGGTATTATAGCAATTGGTAGATGAAATCTTTCCGGTGTCATAAGTGTGTTAGTTAGTAATCCAACTTTGTCTAAGTAACAGGTGTGATCAAGCGCGTATTTAATAGGTCTTGTGAAAAAAATCAAAAAAACCCATTTTTCAGGTTTTTTTTAATTCTTTTCATTCCTTCTAGTATTTTTAAGACATTTATGAAAACTTTATATGCAAAGACTCACTGTGATGTCCTCTTTTAAGCATCATAATTGATTGTAGATTATCTCCAATTTTTCTTATAACTTCGATCATTTTTCAAAACAACAGAAAAATTCAATGTGGCGCACGCGGTTCGAACAAAGTGGCGCATTAATTAGGTTTGTTCAATGATAAAGATGACCGTATGGTTTTTAAATATTTTATTGCTCACTTTAGCTACGACATATTTTGTCCTTCCTTCTAGTGCCGAGGAAAAACTGAAAAAGCTCTATATTTGCATTCATTGCGATTTCGACTATGATGATTAAGCCGATCAAGAATTTTTAAATTTTTTCACATATTTAACCTATTATTCTAATAAATTTTTGAAAAGTATTGAATATCTATTGTATTTACTTTATTTTTCCACGCAGATGTTACACTTTTAATAGTGCGCCACATTGTACGCGTGTGCGTGCAATGTGGCACAAAGAGGTCCCTGCAGTTTTTGAGCTATATCTCCGAAAATATCTACAACTGAATAATGATTGCTTCTGTAATTACAAAGCTTAGTAAATTTCCTATCAACTCATGCCTTCACTCACGATCTAAACCTCCTTTAAATATCCTTAAGAGCTCTAAACTCAAAACTATAGGCACATTGTACGCCGCTCCCCTACTATTAAATAGCATATTTTTTTTCTTCTGTAAGAAATTTTATAATAGACATTTTATCGTGAAAACGCGTGCTTTTCGAACTTGTGGTACAAAGCAGGTGCAGGTTGATACGAAGGGTGGGGGTTGAATTTTCTTTTAATTATGCTTTAGCATAGTGTTTTACATCTTTCATGGATAGAATTCAATATTTTCACTCAAACGCAAATAAATCGACGCAGCTCACTGCGAATTCTGAATGAAGTCTGTTGTAAACTTTCTTACAGAAAGAAAAATTATGCCTTTTTAATAGTACTTACCAAGAGATTTAATTTGATATCACACTCGCCTCAAATTGGACTACCCCTAATGAGATGGTTTGTTACCACCCCCACCCACAGAACCTCCAAAAATGAAATCCAAATGAACATCTCTTAACCCACCGGAGAGATCCCCAATCAGTCATTCTAAATTTAAAAACCCCAAAAGTAAATTATTAAATCCATCCAAGTTTAATACCCTAAAACTCTACCCAAAATTGAAATCGCTAACAAAAACGTGGAGAAAAGTGTTTTCTTAATAATAAATAGTCATGTAGGTATTTTCATAATGCCACTTGACCGATATTTTATATTAATCCCGTGACGGCAAATGTAGATATACTCAAAAATATTTCGATAATCATTATATTTTCCGCTAGAAACTCATATAACGGTACAGAATCTATCTGACATATGCATATTAAATCGCATCTACGTTCTCTTGCGAACATTTTGATCTAATTATTTTTTCTCTGCGATAAGTAGTTTAGATGATTATCGAATTTTAATTTAAGTACTTCCACGTAAAAAAATTTTACTTGAAAAAACTGAACAAATTTATTTCACACTAAAGCCCGTATAGCGGTTAAACATAGAAAATTGAAATGTTCCCATGAAATATGTAGAACATTATGCTAAAGCATTTGAACAAAAAATCATTCCCCCCGCACTAACCTACAACCCCTCTTTAGACAAATTCGCAAACTACGCATTTTAACGATATTCGAATGAAAAAAGTCTGTTGTAAAGTTTCTTTAAGAAAAAAAAAATATGCCATTTAATAGTACTCAGTAAGACCTGTAATTTGATACCTCACACGGCCCAAATTGGACAACCCCAAGAGGGGTGGCTACCACCCCCACCGCCCACAAATATTATAAGTATAGAAAAACCTGACTGTAGTCGAATACAACGTTGTGTCAAAATTTCAAAGCAATCGGTGAAGAACTTTAGGAGATTAGCGAAGTCTAACAAACGGACATTTACATTTTTATTTATATAGATTAATTGAGAAATTTCAGGGATACGGGTGCTGCCGCAGAGAGGAAACTACTGTAAATGGAGGTGTTTCACGAACTCGTAGGTGGCCATTTTGGAAAACAAAAATTTTTTTATACTCCCCAAGAGTTGTACTATAAAGCCCCATCAAGAAATACTATATTTATTCCATTTTGTATCTATGAAAATTTACCAAAAATAAAGGTAGCCAGAGTAGTTTTATACCTCTTAATGTTCAGAATAAATTCAGAAATATTGATCTTCTATAACAAAAACTTGTGCCAATACCGGAATCGCAGCTAATCGCAGAATTTTTTTTTGATTTCATCTACCAAGGGTTCAAGCTATATCCCGGAATAGGTCTGGTCACAGAACACTGTGGAGCAATTTACTTTTTCCTTATGTTTATAAAATTTTTCGGTTGCAATTTTACACTAATTGTGGTACCGGTAAAATTGTTGTTGCTATTACATAAATTATTAAGTCACATTTTATTATAAGTGATAATATTCTACTTACTTTAAGCTTTCGAATCCATTCTTTAGATTTCAGATTGGTTCACTTATATAGTTTTACTAGCCACTCAAAATAACCTGTAAGAAATCGTGTGAAAACATGGCAATTTTTGCTTGAGCGAGGGTCTATTTTGAAGTGGAATATAAACGCAGGTATAAAGAGCAGAACCATTTCTTGATCAAAATAAGATAGTCGGTTTTGTACTAATTCTAATCCACCACTTCATTTTCATGAAATCGATACTTCATTTTTTGAATTTTGGCCAGGAAATCGGGATTCTATCCCACAGTGCGCCGGCCGTCATGCGAGCAGGACTATGCTTCTTTTCGCTTTGCTTTCAGGTACACTGTAAATTTGAAGTCATTTTGCCATGTGGCTTCACTTTTACATGACAGATGACGTCACCAAAATTAACAGTGTAAAAAAGGGCGGAGAGAGCTTTGAAGAGCTTTTACACAATCACATTTTGAGACTGTGGTTGCATGCCCATCCCTGTTGTAGATATTCTTTGCCGGGAGCTGAAAAGGTAAGGAGCCACTCCAGGCGGCTCGCTCGCGAGCGGCTCTTTTTCGAGCTTTTACGTACCCTGGAAAGTGGAGAGACCAAGCGTCGGTGTCGGATCAATTCACTCGAGGGCATAGGCGTGAGTTGACGTCCTTATCGCGAACGACTTAATCTTGTTTTAATCCTAATTTTAAAAGCTAGCAGAACTTAAAGTGGTGATTTTAATGCACAGGCGCACATTATTAGAAGCTGTAAGCCAGTACATGATTTTGACTGTTTTGGTAATTTTGATGAAAATCACTAAGGAAATTAGGTTGATTTCCCAGACATTGAAATACTTTGCAAATCACCTCAAACTAGGTGATTTTGTGAAAATGATGAGCATAATTACCTCAAAACCGTGTACAGTGTACACAAACCCGGAAAAAGCTTCAATTGCAATTCCACACGTCGTTGACGTTTGACGTTTCTCATTTATGAGTTTATATTTCGCAGCGCGTGCGTGCAAAATTTACTCGAACTGTAAAACGTAATGGTGAGATTTTTGTGATATTTTGTGTCTCCTTTGTAGTCAATCAGATATTGACTGTGTGGTGATTCCACGCGATTTTTTGCTTTATTCAATTCAATAAATTCCAAAGTGTCAAACAAACAGAATTACTTCAGCCACAAATAATTAAATAGCCCAGTCAAATTAGACGAAAAATAGTCTTCAGCTCGGAAAAATTCCCATTAAGCTGAATTTTGGTACACACCTTTATAAGGTCGTTATAAACAACGTGTGAAAAATCGGCCACGAGATCATGTTCGCTTTAAAGGTTATTCAAGGTCAAAGGTCACGAAAATGACCTTTTTGTGAATATCTCGCTTTTCGTTCATCCTACAGCAAAAAGTTGTGAGTAAATATTATAGAAGAGATAATTATCTACAAAAAAGGTCTTATAACATTTTACTGTAAAACTTACGGTTTTTGAGTTATAAGGCCCACAATGTACGAACTTTTCAAGAAATGTGAATTTTTTATTAAAAGCGAATCGCCTTTTCGTAAATATCTCACTTTATATTGCTTGTACAAAAAAAAAGGTTCTAACAAAAATTGTACAGGAGACAATTATCTATAACGTTATTGTTTTTTGTTTATGTACAAGTTATCGTTATTGCGGTATCCGAATTTTAACGTTCACCATACAAAATTACAAGTATAGAGCAATACTGAGAATGCATTCGTTTCCACACCACCATTGAGGTAGAAAGTAAGGTGCGTTTTTTTTTCATGGTTTCTCCGGTAGGCCTAGTCCATGTAGTCGAAAATTTGTTATAATTCGGAGTAATTAAATATTATATTTTAATTATATTAAACAATAATAATAATACTTTCATCATGTAATCGCAAGTTTTCCATTTCTTCTTCCTCTTCCTGGTGTTTTTTTCAAGATCGTCTTCTCCAGACATATCCTGTATCCCAGCGGATACAGTAGAGTTGGTTCATGCTTTCATATTCGTAATGGTCATCTATATTCTTATCAAGAGTTTCGTCAGAATTTGAATTGAAGCATGATTGACCACGGCAATGTCCACAAATAATTGAACATTTGATTCCAATTTTTCTGCAGTTGCAGTTAGTACAATAGCCTTTTGTACATTTACAAAAAATCATAAAGGAAAAAAGGAAGCATTGCTTTTGTAGCATTTGAGTGTCTTTCCCAATTTCCTAGCCTTTCAGATCTAATAAAGTCTTTGACTATAGACAACTTATAAAAATATTGTACCCATAATTTTGCCGTGGGTCCTCGATCTTGTATTTTTCCAGAATATCATGAAACTGTTCTATATATGGTTTGACTGTTTGAGTATAGAGCTATAGCACCATCTACACCTTCATATGAAACATTTTGTTTAATTATTTCTATAATATAACCTCTCAGATATTCGTCAGTATGGTCATCTATTTGTATATCTTTAGCAACAATGGTCGATAACGCTAAATAGAGTAATATGGGACCTCTATTTCTAACTGCTCTTGCATAAGCAATAAGCATGTCCATTTAACATTTTATCCACAGAATTTGGGGCATAAATTACACTTAGAGCTTCTTTAAGTCCACTATCTGCCATTATGTATCCTATCGATCCAAGAAAAGATATGAGTAAATGAAAACCTCCAAGACGTATTACAATTTTTGACTGTACTGATCCAGGTTCAGAAGTTGCAACTATTTCACGACCTTTCAGAAATAACGGTTGAAAGGAAACACTCTATTGAAACGTCGTAACATATATTTTCTACTTCAATTTTGCTCATTCCAGACACACCATAATTGTAATGATTGTATATGATTTTTTGTAAATGTACAAAAGGCTATTGTACTAACTGCGACTGCAGAAAAATTGGAATCAAATGTTCAATTATTTGTGGACATTGCCGTGGTCAATCATGCTTCAATTCAAATTCTGACGAAACTCTTGATAAGAATATAGATGACCATTACGAATATGAAAGCATGAACACACTCTACTGTATCCGCTGGGATACAGGATATGTCTGGAGAAGACGATCTTGAAAAAAACACCAGGAAGAGGAAGAAGAAATGGAAAACTTGCGGTTACATGATGAAAGTATTATTATTATTGTTTAATATAATTAAAATATAATATTTAATTACTCCGGATTATAACAAATTTTCGACTACATGGACTAGGCCTACCGGAGAAACCATGAACAAAACGCACCTTACTTTCTATCTCAATGGTGGTGTGGAAACGAATGCATTCTCAGTATTGCTCTATACTTGTAATTTTGTATGGTGAACGTTAAAATTCGGATACCGCAATAACGATAACTTGTACATAAACAAAAAACAATAACGTTATAGATAATTGTCTCCTGTACAATTTTTGTTAGAACCTTTTTTTTTGTACAAGCAATATAAAGTGAGATATTTACGAAAAGGCGATTCGCTTTTAATAAAAAATTCACATTTCTTGAAAAGTTCGTACATTGTGGGCCTTATAACTCAAAAACCGTAAGTTTTACAGTAAAATGTTATAAGACCTTTTTTGTAGATAATTATCTCTTCTATAATATTTACTCACAACTTTTTGCTGTAGGATGAACGAAAAGCGAGATATTCACAAAAAGGTCATTTTCGTGACCTTTGACCTTGAATAACCTTTAAAGCGAACATGATCTCGTGGCCGATTTTTCACACGTTGTTTATAACGACGTTATAAAGCTGTGTACCAAAATTCAGCTTAATGGGAATTTTTCCGAGCTGAAAATCTAATTTGACTGGGCTATAAAGTCGTCAGTGCGAACGGTTGACGTAAATTTTTAAAGAGCTTTCACAATCACATAATTTTGGGTGTAGTGCGAACGGGGTATAACCATCGCCTATGTAATGCTGCCTTTTCTTATTCTAGCACTTATTTTTAAAAAAATCATCGAGCTATCGAACGGAAATTCGGAGCTAGGGCTGCCGGGCCTTCTAGTTAATTTATATACATATTTTAGATTCATTGCTGGTGTCGCTGAAAAAAAAGCTCAGGCCGCTAGTGATCTAATTTTCATGCCACGAAAATTTGATTGAGATGATAAATTATTTGAAAATAGTAATATACATACGAACGTGAATCCAGTTTCACAATTTATGCACGAGGTAGTAAAGCGGCGTCTTCAACTCTTTGCTTATGTTATATCGATCGCTTTTTGTCTTGTACGCTAACAATGATTTTTGGATAATAAATTTCCAGGGAGCAGAAATGATCAAACGATAATTCTTTCCTTTTGGAATTTGCGCAAATATATAAAATTCATTATTCTAAAGAAAACATCATTTTGTTTAAAATTTATGTAATTGTGATATACAAAATGTTAATATTTTTTACACATCGTCAATAATAAAAATAGCAAAAATCACATCTCATTGCACATTCAAAGGTTAACAGCCACACATTGCAAAATACTTAAATACAAAATTTTAAAGAAGATGTGATGTACTTTGCATCTTATTATTTACATATTAACACTTCCAAAAATGTGAATTAAGGACGCAATCCTAATTGAAAACCAGTGCGGATTCGGAGAAAAGAATTAATTAACTTACAATTCCAGAATTTAACTTTCCATATAACAATTTCTTATCGCTTCTATAAACTTACAATAGATGAAAGAAAAATTAATAGAAATAAGGCAATGTGGCTAACTTTAACATTAAAATTCATGTCTAGTATTGTAATATATAATGGTATAACTAATTTTAAGTGATCTTATATTGTCAATCTTAAAAAAAGAGTACAGATTTAAAAAAACCGTATATTAGAAGATATATTAAAAGTATTTTGAAGACGATCGCAGGCTCATTAAAATGTAATCTCATATTGAAATCACTTATGCCCAATTTCACAGTGGAGGCTTGAGTTTTCGCTTTGTTAAGCGAATATAGGCAGCTCAAGCTAAAGCATATTTTTGCCAGATTTCACAGTAGATATTTGTGTAAACCTGGTTTAAATTATAAGAATCAATTTTGTAGTATCCTGTATACTGTGAACTTTTTGCCAAAAACGTTATTCTGCTGTTGTTAAGTGATTTTATTTGTTTATGATAAATTTTTTAATTGATTTTTATAAAAATAAAACCATTTAATTAGCGGCGAAATTTCGCAAAGTTTAAGACTAAAATTGTCACTTTGAAATCAAAGTATACTTTAAGCAAAATTTTAAAACTATTTTTGAGCTTAAGCTTGCACTGTGGAATTGGGCACTATAGTATTTACATTTATGAACTCGAATTATTCAAAGTTCCCTTAAAATATTTTACAATTTAAATATATTTTCTTATATAATACACAGATGTAAAACTTTGAATTATTTTTACGAGCACTTAATTTATTTAAAATTAAAATATATCGTATCTTACCAATGAGTGAGCGTCGGGCTTCCATATTTGTCATTAATATAAATTCCAGTTAACAGATTTTTGAAAAACTACGGTTATATAAAAAATTTAATGAGAAAAAAAAAATATTTTTTTCCTTGACAAACTTCAATTGTTGCCTTAAATAAGAAATAAAAGAAATTTTTGGACCCAGTAATTCAGAAAGGAAGATGCATTTGTAATAATTGAATACCATATATGTATTTTTACAAAATGAGCGTTACGATACTTTCTTTAATATCTTTTTAAATGTTCATATTACTCTTATGTCTACATATCACAGTTATGATTCCATATCATTGATGAATTCCGTTAATATATGCCCATATTGCAAAGCCACTTAAAGCTTATTCTCTAACGATTCCTCCGTGCATTTTTCGCAGCAGAAGATAGCACCCATATATCACCAAATATTTTCCCTAAAATTGCATGAAAATAGTCTTCACTCCAAGCAAATTACGCACGCTGTCATTATATTTAACGAGCACAACTTTTGACGAGCCTACGTTCAGCTTCTCTCCAGCACAGAGTAATTGGAGACATGTTGCTTTTTCTAAAAAGTCTGACATTTTTAATTCACGAAGAAGTTCTTTGTTCACAGTAGACGGTGGAATTGATGGACAAATCTATAATAAAATAGATGTATATTAGATGATTATGTATGTATATCTAAATAATAAGAATAAGTTAATATATAAAATACCTAGAACTAGTGATTACCGTTCAAAACTTACGTCGCGCACAGTTTATTCGTATTTTGCAATATATACTTTCACAATTCGTTCAGTTATATTATAATTTCAAAATGGAATAAATTTTTCTCTATTCTTATAATTTTGTATATATTTATCTGTTTGTTTTGATATCCTAACTAGATAACAAGTTCTCAAACTTGTTTCATCCATCACTCACTTTGAGAATAGAAAATTCTCTGAAGCCCACAGAATTATTTCAAATTACCATCTGTAGTGCATCTTAAAATAGTAGTTATTACAATTATTATATTTTGACATGCCATACCTTATATCTGAGTTCAAACTGACATGAGCTTTTTGAGAACAAATAATACGAATATAATTAAAACGCTTACTTGATCATACTATATTTAAAAGTATTTTTATTAACATAAACACATTAATAAGAAGCTATTAATGTGAAACTTTAAAACTTAGCTAATGTGAACAATAAACCTGATGAACCAGTCGGAAAAATGAGAATCGATTCTATTAGCAATTTCATAACTGAAAATGTAAGGAATAAGAAGGCATTCCTAGTAATGTACAAATTAATGCGGCATGTAAGGAGTAGGCAAAATTTTACCGTAAAATTTATCAATATATTTGTCATATAGGTCACAAAACGACTCCTCGAAAATAGCCTGGCCGTCAATAAATTTCAATTTGAATTCAAGTTCATTTTTAACATGCTAAAAATCGCCAAATATCATTGTTAAAATATTCGTTGTTTATATCTTGAAAGCACAATCAAAAGAGAAGTCAAAATTCACTTTGACAGGTAAATTTTTCCACATTGAAGTTGAAATCGTTATTAGCTGAGCGCTTACATTAGTTTGGTAAAAACGCAGGGCATGGGGAGGGCAAAAGACACAACTTGAGGGAAGAGTACATTGTTGTTTTAACTGTTTTTAAAAAAAGAAATGATGAAAATCATCGCAAGATGTATGCAGTGGAAATTAACTTTTTCATATGGTTCTACACTCTCTCATAAAGCATCTTTTGATCCATGTACATAAAGTAGGGACACACGAAAAAAAATATACCTAAGTTAAAAACAATTTCGTAAAAATGTTTTATTTTAGAAAGCACTAAAAATTACAAAATGAAGTCTCCTCCCATTTTACCCCTATATTTTGTTTATAATCAATTTTTTAAAAAAAATCTTGGGGTGCCAATGACAAATAACATATACAGTCTTTTAATATCTTTTTACTACTTTTTTACATTTACAAATTTTAGTTGCAAATATTATAAACAATTAATGATTGCTTTTACTTATCATTGAAACGAAACACAGAAAAACAGCTATTTTCACTATACAATATACATACATATTACATATATGCACTCCAAGTTTTTATTTTAAATTAAACTGGATGTAACTAAAATGCTGGGGTATAAGTACATAGGAAGAAACTTAATTTTTAGTCTTTAAAACTTTCTTAAATAAAACATTGTTGTTAAGTTTTGTAATTCCTTTTATTTTCTAATATAATTAGCTATTTTTTTTATAGTAGCCTGCTATAGGTACGCTACGTCTTCAAGATATATACAAGTTTATATATTACGGTAAAACTTTATTTAAAATTGAAAACCTTTAACATACTATAACTTAATCATTAATTAATTATGAAAAATGGGGATTGAAAAGGATTGGAACCCGTCCTTTTACAAATCTATTTACATAACTTTAACGACATACGAAAACAAACAATAATACTGCAGAGAAAAAAGATATATTTACTTCTATTAATAAGCAATACTTACTTGTTTTAATAAAGTGTCTTTGGATTTGACTTTAAGAAGATTGCACAAGTCGTTCAATAGCACCCACTTGTCACTACCTTCATCTTTTAAAAGATAAAGCGGAGGCAGAGGCATATCAGATTCCTCAAATTCAAATATTTCTCCGTCTCTTTGGGGATCACGATTTAAAATCGATGGCTTTCTTTCATGTTTATCCAAAGTCGTTCGCGTTTTTTTTATAAGTTTACCCTGACATTCATTGAACTGCTTCATCGAGGTTATATGATTCAACGTATTGATGTTATTAAGAACTACAGTACATTTCATTTCAGGATTAATTGACGATATATTACTGGTTTCATCAGAATATATAATATGGGAATCAGTGTCGAAAATGTCTTTGTTATGCCTGATAATAGTTTCTTTCAATTCCTTATAGTGAAGTGGAGCTCCTTCCAAAACGTTGTATCCATATTCGTCATTATCTGTAAAAAGAAAGTATACGATTAATACCTACTTTATAAAATTACAAAACTATTACCATATATTTTCCAAGGTCCTAGAAATTTCCACGGTTGTTTATGCGGCCCACAATATTGAACGTCGTTCAGGTGACTCTTTAAAAATTGTTCCATGTCATGATTTTCTGCTAGCATCAAGGGTGTTTGACCTATCCAAATATTACAAAAGTAAATTTTTAGTAACATTTATTAATATTAATTTCTTATTGTCGCATTGTCCTGCACTTTCATCAGCATTTTAAATTGGTTAATGAAATTCATGGGTAAACTCCTTTTCTCGAACATGAGAAAATACTAAAATCATGAATGAAAATTTTCTGACGAAATATCTTCTTCGCTGTTTCGTCACTCTCCCCATTCTAAAATGCCTAAACTCACAATCCATTGAAAAAGGGTGAAAAAGGTTTATCCGAAACCACTGAACTGAATTGCATGAAATTTGGAATATGGGTGATGAAAATTTGTATGAAATTCCGCCATTTTTAAAGTAAAAAATTTATAAAAACTGTTATTTGACCTTTTATTAAAAATAAAGAAACAATTTGTATCTGGGTTTTTTGAAATTCAACTCCTAATAGGATAAAATAGGGGATTAAAGTTTTTATTGAAATCCGCCTGTTAGGCATATAGTTAGTTTTCCTTAGCTCTAATATTTGTAGAATTTATGCATATTCTTAACACTAAGAAAACAGGTTTGCAGTTTCGTTATCGGGCACGTAAAATGTCCTGAGATAAGGATCTGCAACAGTAGTCTTGTCGGTGCTTTGAACGTGAGCGGTTTAAGGGTAAAATAAATTTGTTTAAATATTAAATTTGGTCTTTTGATTAATTCTCAATAATTTACTACGAGGAGCGACCTGATGGTTAATCGGGTAGTTTCCTAACATTTGGTGACCCCGACGTGATCGTTTTATATTTATGCAAAACAGTGGAAGGAAAAAGACATTGAGTTTCCTGCGTGCGCGACTGTACAGATACAGTGTGCGGGGGATGGTAAAAAGTGAAGCGTGCTTAAAACCAGTTTTAATGGGTTGTGCATACGTTTAAAAAACACATACATTTAAAAGATATATGTACGGATTACACGTATAGTATTTGTGAAAAATTCGACGAAAAACAACTGTACGCCATTTTTTTGAGGAAGCGTTGAATTTCTAAAAGGAAAAAATTTGACAACAATTTGCATTTGTGAACAATATTTATTGTAAGTACATTAAATATTTAAAAAAAAAAAAAAAAAAAAAAAAGCCGCAAAATGTCTAATGTTGGTGATGAAGGAAGCAGTGAAACAGTGAAGGAACAGAGCGAAATGCGAAGAAAGGCACTACGTCGACAAATAAGCAGGCTGGAAGCGGATATATTGCTTCTCATTAAGGATAGTCCAACCGATATTGTAAGTATTCAGGCTAAACATAAAGTATTTCAGAGCATGTTCGAATCACTCGTCGAACTCGACAAAAAGGCGCTGGATCAACTTATGATGGACCTGGCTGAAGAAAACGTGACCGACAGAGAATTCGATGAACAAACAGAATATCGAACACGAGCAGAAACTTTACTTTTGAAAGTCGGGTCCCTTACCGCTCCTTCTTCTGCGGCGTCAGTAATAGGCGAATTAGATGACCGGACATCGAGAACACTTAGTACAAACCAGGAAGTTCGGAAGAGAGCAATAAAACTTCCCAAAATAGAGATGAAATTTAAAGGAGATCTTTTGGAATGGCTTGGTTTTTGGGCGCAGTTTAAAAAGATTCATGAGGATTCAGAGATACACAATAGTGATAAATTCTGGTATCTTCTACAGTCGTTGGAGCCAGGAACAGGACCTTATGAAGTGACATCGGCGTACCCGCAGACTGACCAAAATTATCCTTTAGCAATTAAAGCACTTCAGCGTCGTTATGGAGACGAGGACTTACTCCTACAAGTTTACCTACGCCAAATATTATGCCTTGTCATTGGAAATGTGAATGGAAAAGAGAAAATGTCCTTTTCAGCTCTGTTTATTAAATTAGATTCATATCTCCGTGCACTGAATTCGCTCAATTTACAACAACGTGATCCAGCTACATGGTTGTTTCCATTGGTGGATTCCTGTCTCCCGGAAGAACTTCGCTACTTGTGGCAACGAGATCCAATGGCTTCACATGATGGAAGCAAAGATGATCCCCCTCGAACGCAACTAGATTTATTAATGAACTTTATGCAAAAAGAAGACCAGATCAGTCAGCGCATAAAAATTACAAATACTTTTGCAATAGAAGTAGAGCAGCAGAGATGGTGGGAGGGCCCTAGTTGGTTGCAGAAGCCTTCAAGCACAGACAATATTGTCTGTGCTTCAAGTGAATAGCCTGGAGAAACACCTGACCCGGACGAGGAAGCAATTTTCAAAGAAAAGTCCCGATCATGTACCGTATCCATGACGTGCATTAAAGAGATTAAGAAGGAATTTCCATTTCGACGTCTTGTACGAATAACTGCGTGGGTACGTCGTTTTCTTAATAATTTCTTTTCCAAAGAAAAAGGCGGCAACAAGATTACTGGAGAATTAACACGTGGGGAGATCGAATCAGCGGAGACAGCCTTAATTCGTAGTATACAGATGGAAGTTTATCCGGAAGGAGATACAACCAATCTAAAAGGTTTGAATGTAATCAAAACTAGCGAAGGCGTCCTACGTGTGAAAACAAGGATAACAAACCGGAAAGATGAGTTTAGCTTTCGATATCCAGCCGTTCTTCCGGGAAATCATCCTGTCATTAAACAACTTATATTTGATTACACTGTGCAACAAAATTAAAAATTTTTTCCGCAAATTGAGCAAACTAAACGATTCTAAGATAAAATTGGGCCGCTGAGCTCGAATTTATTATCCGTTTTGCTGTAGGTCGTCAAAATTTTGAGATATTTACAGTTCAAGGTCAACTGGACTGCCTTTGAAATCGTTACCTGTAATTCATTATTTTGAACTCCAATCAAATTTATGTCTTAAGCCGGAGGTACACGATACGGAAAACGTCATATTTATAAGGAAATATCTTTGTGGATGTCACTTTTGACACATCGAGTCACACGATAAGCAAAAATGAGTTTGCAACCTGTATTTTGCAATTCACAGATTATCGCGACGCCGTGCCGCCCGTAAGAGCAGTAATCTCAAAACTGTATTCATAAAGTTTTGTATGGTGTGACTCGGGAAATTTGTACCCCGCAAATTGCTTGGATGTGCCGAAAATATTCCGAAATTTTTGGGATATTTATAAGCGATACACCATATTGCTTATCGTCGAGTCACACGATATGAAATACGGCGTATCGCTTATAAATACGACGTTTTCCGTATCGTGTACCTCCGGCTATAGGCAAAGTTGTTCGTTATTTAATTCTACATATTTTTTATCACCACACCCTCCACCCGCCCCCTACCCTTACCCATTTTTTTGGCAAATTTCTGAAGAAGACATGTCGTACAGAGTGAACCGTTAGGAAAAATAACAATATTTTTTCGGAAGAAATATTCCTCATCTATTTTTAGGTGGGGTCTGCGAACATCAAAATTCTCTCAGACCTAACCCTTATGGCAAAACACCCCTCCAAAGTCAAGCATTCTGATTTTTTTCACCTCTTTATGGCGTGAGGGGTAAGCGAATGCAGTTAAACTTCATGTGAGTTAGGAAAAAATGTCCCTTTTTGAAAATAAGATAGGGTCTACGAACAAAAAAATACCCCTACTTTGTCTTTTGTCTCTATTAGTGAATTTGCAGGTTGAATTTAGGGGGTGAAAAACCCAAAATTACTGAAACCGGCTTTTTTGCAAGGCCCGCCATCCCTAGTTTGCTTATAAGCCATTTATATATAAATATTTCAAAATTTTCCATTAAATTTTATTGTATACATGCACATCAGTCTTCGTTAAACATAAAACAGTGAAACGTTCTTGGAAAAAAGAGATCACAAAACCAGTAAATGATCGCATTTGAGGAAATTGGAGTTCATAAGTCCTTAAAAATACATTTCCCTCACTATCATTTGAATTTCTTCGTACAACAATTGCGAACCGAATCGGAAGAACATGGAGAGCGTTTCCATCAAATCGCTGCTGGTTTGGAAAACTGGTATGTATATATCGACTGAATTAAAAATGTTATAAATTTTAACATTTTTTTTTTCTTTGAATTAAAAACTAAAAGTCTAAAATATCACCCTATAAATTCAAATGTGTTAAAGTAAATCAAATTTTTATGGAAAATATCAGGATTTTAGACTGGAAAAGTGTTCTTTTCAATTGCAAATGTATTGTTGAGTCGATGAAATCGGTTCTTTATGCAAAAAACAACAAAATTAAATTTCGCTGATTACAGCGCCATCTGTCACGAATCGAAAAAAAACTTTCAAGCAAAAGTTATTTCTTTTTTAGCGTACTATCAAAATCTCCAAAAAAAAGTGGGGGTTCTAATTTGAAATTTCAAAGTTACCCCCCACTCCAACCACACAGAAGGGTTGGGAGTGGTTAATGATGGCACAGACATATGTCCCCCTTGGAAATATTAACTTTTCATGTTATTATTTTTTTTCCTACGATGCGTAATTTTCGAGATATTTGTTTGTCTCAACTTAAAAAAAACACCCTATATAAGGAATTAAAAAATTAAAAATTTTTGAACTTTTATTATTATGTTTTTTATAGTGATAGGTCTGGTGTTCCTTTTTTGTTCGTAGACCCTATCTTATTTTCAAAAAGGGACATTTTTTCCTAACTCACATGAAGTTTAACTGCATTCGCTTACCCCTCACGCCATAAAAAAATCAGAATGCTTGACTTTGGAGGGGTGTTTTGCCATAAGGGTTAGGTCTGAGGGAATTTTGATGTTCGCAGACCCCACCTAAAAATAGATGAGGAATATTTCTTCCGAAAAAACATTGTTATTTTTCCTAACGGTTCACTCTGTACGGCATGTCTTCTTCAGAAATTTGCCAAAAAAATTAGTAAGGGAAGGGGGCGGGTGGAGGGTGTGGTGATAAAAAATATGTAGAATTAAATAACGAACAACTTTGCCTAAGACATAAATTTGATTGGAGTTCAAAATAATGAATTACAGGTAACGATTTCGAAGGCAGTACAGTTGACCTTGAACTGTAAATATCGCAAAATTTTGACGACCTACAGCAAAACGGATGATAAATTCGAGCTCAGCGGCCCAATTTTATCTTAGAATCGTTTAGTTTGCTCAATTTGAGTTTTGGCTGTTGCACAGTGTTATCACCGCACTTACTGCCATGCTGGGATAGGTTTTTTAGTGACAAAGTTGCGACAGAAATTTTGGATCGTACACTCAAGAAGGAGTGTCAAGGCTGTGATAACTCGGTGTTTCCGTTGTCGTCGTTTCACTGCCAAAGCTACAGTCAATGAAGAAGGACCACTTCCCGAAGACCGAGTGACAACTGCAGAACCGTTCGAGGTAACTGGAATCGACCTAGCCGGTCCATTGACTTGTGGACTCCTTGAGCACTAAAGCAGGAAGCACACTAGTGAACCATTGCACCAGCACCATGGCGGACACTTGCACCATGCAAACCATGCTCGAATGTTGTCTGCCGCACACTACAGAACCCTCCGAAAGAATTTTGCTCCGCAGTTGTTTTCTATTTTTCATAAAAATGATTCCTCATCATGCATTCTCATAAACCATTCACCACGGTTTGCTTTTTCGAGCACACCAAACATGGTGCAATCACAATGTTGCACGGTGCAAGCACCATGCGGTGTGTAGTGTGCGGCTCTCCATATGTTTTCATGTTAAGCAAAACGTACACCGTGGTTCTTGCAACCAGAGGCACTCTGGTGCTGGTGCAATGGTTCACTAGTGTGCGTCCTGCTTAAGACTTTTATTAAAGTACTGGGAAAATTCTGCGAAAAATTTAGGAGACCGACAACGATTTACGCAGACAATGGTACTAATTTCCGAGGTACAGATAATCTCTTCAAGAAATTAGATTGGGATGTTATTTTCCAAGACGAAGGAGTTAAAAGAATTATTTGGAGGTTCTCGTGTAGTTTGGCTCCCTGGTGGGGTGGATGGTGGGAACGTCTTATTCGCTCTGCCAAAGAACTAATGAGGAGAACTCTTGGAAAAGGATCTCTGAATCGCAGAGAGTTGGAGGAAATTATTAAATCAGTCGCTGAAGTCATGAATGGACGTCCTCTCACTTATATATCAGAGGATCCAACAGACTTGGAGCCTTTAACTCCAGAACTTTTCATTCATCCACATGGTATTACAAAATTTCCGGAACAAGAGCAACTGGATTCGAACCAGCTTCGATTTCGTTACAAATATGTGCAGACCCTGAAGAAGGAATTACGCGACCGTTGGCAGAAGGAGTATTTGGGCATGCTCGTGGGAAGACCATTGAAGCTGACCAGGAAGTTAGAAGTAGGTGAGTTAGTCGTTGTTCGTGATGACCATCGGAAGAGGGTTGAGTGGCCCTTAGCGAGAATACTAGAGCTTATTGATGGACAGGATGGAGTCGCCAGAGTGGCGCGTATCAAAACGATGGACGGAGAGTACACGAGACCGGTGCAACGTCTCCATCCGATCGAAATGCACAACATGAAGGAGAAGTTTGTTCCAGCAGAGGTTCAGACGCGTTATGGCAGAAAAGTAAAATTTCCTGTAAGATTTTAATGATTTGATTTTGTTTACAGTATATAGTACCTATGTATAAGTGTCCTAATGGGGGTCAGCTTCTCTGACCTGTGGTCGGTTTTTTCTTTTTTAATTGAAGTTTTTTCCCGTACCACACACAAATTAATGTATTATAGTAATATTAATTATATTTTATTCAATGTTATGAAAATGTCTTCCACCTTTTCATAGTGGGAGTGATGTTAGGCATATACGCGTATGTATTAGTTTTCCTTAGCTCTAATATTTGTAGAATTTATGCATATTCTTAACACTAAGAAAACAGGTTTGCAGTTTCGCTATCGGGCACGTAAAATGTCCTGAGATAAGGATCTGCAACAGTAGTCTTGTCGGTGCTTTGAACGTGAGCGGTTAAGGCGTAAAATAAATTTGTTTAAATATTAAATTTGGTCTTTTCATTAATTCTCAATAATAATTTACTATGAGGAGCGACCTGATGGTTAATCGGGTAGTTTCCTAACACCGCCTTTTTTTAAGTAAAAAATTCCAAAAAATTGGTATTTCGCCTTATCGGTCAGAAAAAAAGCTCAATGAGAATTACCAACCTCTATCCTAATTCAACCCCCAAAAACCACCCTTGAC
Source organism: Leptogaster cylindrica (assembly GCA_963082835.1). Lineage (NCBI taxonomy): Eukaryota > Metazoa > Arthropoda > Insecta > Diptera > Asilidae > Leptogaster > Leptogaster cylindrica. Next base: position 14,334,366 of record OY720107.1, read on the forward strand.
TGAAAAAGAACTAACTAACCATTATTGTAACCCGCTGTACGGGAAACGGTTGTAAATTCAAAATGTAATCTGACGTACCGACCCAGGTGTAACCGGGTAGACATGTGCTATATTATATAGAACCGTTTCCGGTATACAAAAATAGCTGGTTGGTTTTTTCAGTAAAGAGTGGTTTTGGGGGGTTAAATTGGGACAGAGGTTTGTAGTTCTCATTGGGCTTTTTGAAAATCTACATATTTAGATCGGTACCATCGGTACCATGTTGACTTTTGACAAATTTTTTCATAGTTTTTTGTTTCATGCCTCCCAGAGTACGAAACCAGTCCTTGTTCGAAAGTTTATATTATACAGAGTGTAACAGCGAAGATGGTCAATTCGAAACGTGATAGCGGACCTCATGGCGAACATAAAATTGTTTTACGAAAAAATTCTATCCCCAACCCCCTTCGATTTAGAGGCGATTTTCTAGTTTTTCGGTCGTGGGCGGGGATGTCGCACTAAATTATATCAATATCTCTGAAACAACTTTAGATAGTTTAATGTTTTATAGCTTGTTGGAAAGTTAATAAATGTACCTTTCTAACAGGGCTATACACTAAAAAGTCTAATGAGACACCGAGTCAGTAGAGTGGTTTAAACTTTGCAAAATTTCATTTCTCAAATATGACCTCAAACTTTGTAACCTCTTACGGGAAATTTTACTTGAAAATTGAAAAACAACATAAAAACTTGGTTCAAAAATAAAATTTGTTTACAAAAATTTTCTTTTATTATACTCGATTTTAATAATAAACCTAAAGGATAAGCATCAGGATTAGAATATTTTGGGACCCCATAAAATAGAATGCATTGTCATCGACAACGAGCCTATTTGTAAAGTTTTAGCTTTAGCTAGAAAGGTTTGTTTTTAAAACGACACAAATACATAAATCCACAAATAAACAAACAAGCAAGCTTTCGCGAAGCTAATATAGATGAATTAAAAACCCTAAAACACGTTTTTCGTTATTTCTAGCAAAAGGCAAAATAAAAATTTTTACGAATATGTTGCCTCAACAATGGCGGATTTTCATACAAATGTTCATCCCTTATTTTCCCTTTTAGGGGTGCAATTTAAAAAATCCGGTCCTTATTGAGCACCTATGAGATAAGTAGTAGAATATGCAAAATTTCATGGAAATCGGTTCAGCGGTACGCGAGCAACAGTGATCAGTCAGTCAGTCAGTGGGTTTTTGATTTTATCTATAAAACGGTAAGTACCGTGACTGACTGACAGACAACGCACAGACCAAATTGCTGGACCTAAAGGGCTGAAAATTTCACAGTGCATTCCTATAATGACATGGATATCCATTAAGAAAGGACTTTTTGAAATTCCACCCCTGACGTCACAGCAATTCTTTACATGCCTATTTTCGGCGTCTCTTCTTTGTGCGGATCTTCATATGCGAGAAGGATCCCACAGCGAAGAGGGGCGACCGATGAGGCGAGCTTGCGCAGGCGTGCACCGTGGAATGATGTATCTGTGACTGTGTCTGCCTGGCTGTAAAGTGAGCGACAACCGCGAATTCGCCATCAGAAATTGAATCCATGTTTTCATCTTCTAAATTGGTATTTGGCCTCTTGTTAGAAATAAAGAAACACGTATACCAGAATTTTCTGAAATTTCTATTGGATGACGGCAAGTGTGTTAATTAATCGAATCCGTACAGCGTAGATTTCTTCGCTTTGCCCTACGGGACCTTCCTTGGTCGAATGCTCTATCTCTTCCCCCTTATGAGCACCGGTTGCGGCTCATCAACCTCGATACTCTTTATTTTAGACGTGACGCCGCCGACATCCTATTCCTCCATCAACTTCTTTCTGGCAACATTGACTGTCCCTCTTTGTTGCAGTCCATATGTTTTAATTCTAATCCCCGTAATCTTCGTTCAGTCCCCCTTTTCCGTCCTGTGTCCCATCGTACTAATTATGGCCTTGACGAACCCCTATCGAGAATGCTTCGTAAGGCTAATTCCCTCCCATCCTTCGACTTCCACCTATGTAAATCTTCCTTGAGAAGAATAATCTCCCTCCCCGGTTGATTGCCACCGTTCCTGACTGTATTTAGTATTTAATTTCTAATTATTATGATTATTGTTATGTAATTTTACTAGTATTTTTATTTCTTACAATTAGTTTTATTTTGTTATTTTCTTTTTCTTTTGTTTTTTTTGTGATACAGCTTGTATTAAGCTCAATAAATTAAATTAAATTAACCATCGAAACATTTTTCTTAACGGTAGAAATACACAAGTTTTGGCGAAGTTAATATAGATGAATTATAATAGGTGAATGAAAACTACCAAAAATCTAGGTATCCATAATCAAACCCCCAAAAACCACCCCTAAGTGAAAAAAAACTAACCAAATATTATTGTAACCTCACCGGGGAACGGGTTTATGAAATATACGTTGCGTTTAATGATAGTTCCAATTACATATTCAAAATGTAATATGATGTACTTGTACACCATATTATGATTTTCACCGTCCCTGGTGAAACCGGGTAGAACTTAAGTATTATTATATGTATAGATAGTAAAATAATTTAAAAAGTATTGTTACCTGAATATGTTGTCAGCAAGGGATCTGCTCCATATGAAAGTAGTAATCTCACTATTTCAACATATCCATTTTCACTCGCTTCGTGTAGCGGTCGTATGCCGGAATGAGCGGTGTCTGAATGATTGGCTCCATATTGTAAAAGTACTCTTGCTATATCTAATCTTCCTTTTGCACAAGCTTCATGCAGAGGAGTATACCCGGCATTATCTTTTGTATCTGGATTCAATCCCAATCTTTCAAGGCAATATGCAATTACATCTAAATAGCCAAGGCGAGCAGCTTTATGCAATGTACTCTGACCGACACTTTTGTTAAGAACCCATTTTTGAATTTGTCGACTTATGTCATTTTCGTTACGAGTATGAAATGATTCCAACTGTGATAACTTCCGACGTTTAACTGAATCCTGAATTCCAGTGTTGCTTGAAACTACTTTCTTTTTTTTTCTTATGTAATCAAAGCCAGAGCTTCCTTTTCTTCTACCACTTCTATTTTTTCCAACTTTTCTTTTTTTGAACATTAGAGGGGTTACAATTCCTCTAGAAGATTTGGTATTTGGAGTATGTCTTCCGTTAATCTCCATCGTTTGTTGTTTTAAAACTAACGGCATTTGCAAACATTCACCTTGTGTCTCTTCATCAACTTGATTTAGTACCAACCTTGATTTCCCATTCATATTTTCAGTTTTTATTATTATAGCTCCGCACTCGAGAAGATTACGATCATGTTCGTCTGTTTCACTATAGCGTTTTTTATTTTTACGAATTTTTTCTCCAAAATCAAAGTTCATTTTTTCTAGGTACTGCTCATATTTTTGATCAAAGGTAAGTTGTTCAACTTTTATGTCATCATTATCTTCCTCGTCTCGAATTTCCGGAGGTGCTGATGCTGGACGATCATCTCCTCCAAATACTTCACGGATAAGCTCTTTATTTTTAAACATTCTATACTCAGTGCGAGTTCTAGACTTTAACACTTCAGGTTCAAATAGACTATGGTGATCATTTTCAAATGGGTTTTTGTTATCTTTAATGGAAGCTGGTGTGGGAAGCAACTCTGCTTCGTTATTTCCTCTGGGTAAGAGTTTAAGCTCATTATTCTCAGTATTTCCAATAGTTTTTTTATCCTGTTGTTTGGTTTTTAACATCCGAGAGTGTAGAACATCTATAATGGACTTGGGTGGCACGTCAACAGTTTCAATTGCTTGAATATGTTCATGTACATCTCGCCGATCTTTGATTTTCATGGAATCTTTTCTATTATTTTTCGACTTCATTTCTTTTTTTGAATTTTTTAAAGGCAATTCTGAAGACTTTGTATTTTCATTTAAGAGTTCACAAGCTTGTTTGCAATTATCTCTTGAAAACGTTTCAGATGCTTCACTGGAATGCGGATCTAAATCTGGTAAAGAGGTTGATACTCTATGATGGCCAGAACTTTTAATGCTAATTAAACTTGCAGGTATTTTTAGAGCACGTTTGTACTGATAAACTTCCAATTCCCATCCTGGTGGAAATTTTTTTGTATTAGTAACAGATTTTTCAAAACATATATTTCGATTTGATTTTTTAAAACCTGCTCGCTTTCCTAATATACCTTTAATGACTTCATCTCTTCGTGTACCTTTCAGTTTGTGGTTTTTAATTAGTTTATCATAACATTGACTATTATTTTGATCATCTGGTTTTCGAGATCTTCTGAAACGAACTCGATCTGATACCGTTTCTTCTTCCGATTCTGCTGAAAGACCACTAGAACAAGATAACATTCTTTCTTTGGACAATTTTTTTCGTTTGTCTTTCTCAAGAGATTTGTAGCTGTTTTTCCTTTTCAAATTTTCTTTCTTTTCAATTCTCAACGACTTTGTCAACATTTTGAATTTTTTCTCATCACCTAATTTTTCCCGCGATTTGTCTTTTTTGATTTTTCTTTCAATGGGTGCAATATTTTGTACAATTTTATCATTTCTTAATATTTTACTATTTGCTATTTGCTGTTCTATTTCCTTCTTTCTCCTAGACCGAGTCATTGTTTCTTCCACCTTTATATCCGAAACTGAAAGTCTTGTTAAAACACTTTTTTTATTTTTTATTTTGCATGATATCATAGAACGTGATTTGTTTTCCTGAACAACATCATATTTTGGTTGAAATTCATTGGCTTTGGGTTCTGACGACGTCAACATATTTCCTTGATTAATATTGCCTCCCGTTTCCACTAGTTTACGTTTCTTTTCTTGATCTGTCTCACTATCACTGGACACTTTTATGCATTTAATTTTAGCTTTTGTAACAATATCCGATCTCTTAGCTATATTGAGTTGTTTACAAGAATATTCAATACCTGATCTAAAATTGTTATCTAAAGTTTCCGATTTCACTTCCTTATCCAACTCATTATCTCCTTTTCTTCTTTTCCTAGATTCCATTCTATTGCGAATCAAATTCCGGCTCATTATTTTATCCTCTGTTCCAGAACTGTCAGTTTCTGATATTTCCCTCGTGCTAGTTCCACTGGCTCTAGATCTTTGTTTACGTGACCTTTTTTGCCTTTGTGCAACACGATTACCATCATCCTCACTACCAGAACTACTGGTTCTGCTAAGACGTGCGGCTAAACGTTTTTCCTGTTCAAATCTTTGTTTTTCTCGAATATTTCTAACAGTTCTTTCATTTAGTCTATTTTTAATTATAGAATCCGACAACTGTGTTTTCGCATCGGGCAAGCTCAACATTGGTGTATTTTTTGCAAAATTCTTTTTAGTAATTTCTACCTCTGAAGTCACGTCAAGATTGTTGCGTTCAACTTTCTTTGGTTGGCAAAGTTGCAAAAGAGGTTTGTCTTCGTCACTCGAGCTGTTGTTGGTTCTATTGGCGGTATTAGTAACGCTATCATTGCTACCTTCTTTCTCTTCTATTGTAATTTGTTCGATTAATATTTTGTTAATATCACAGTTATTTTGTTTTTCTAAATGGTTATGGTTAAAAATATATTTTTTGTCAACATTTAAATTATTGGTTTTAGTGATATTTTGTGTAATGCTTTTCTTTTTATTTCTGCTTTTATTTCTTAAAAGAAGCTGATCCATGAAATCATCACATGCCGAGCCCCAACCTTTTATGTCAAACAAATTTTTTTCATCTCCGTCTGAAAGCGTATTTAAACTTGGTGCCTGGAAATTCTCTTCCTGTAGTACTACTTCCTTGCTTAGTTTTGTTATTTCATTTGTAGCATTTATGGGCAAGAAGCCTTTAAGTTCACCTTTTGTTCGTATTCGAGCTGCCAACAATGAAGCGATGTCGGGTTTACTAGAATCGTATTTACATATTTCTCCGGAATTGACCTGCTTTTGCAGTAGAGAGGTTCGTTGCTTCTCATACTCTCTCATTTCAATGCTGCTTCTTAACTTCGATATTACATTTTGATCGGCACCTCGGTTTCCATTTGCGCTTAAAGTAGACGAAACCAAAGCACATTTAACAGTCGGAGGATTTTGTTCATCAGATGGAGAATGAATCAAACATTTTTGATCTGCGGTAACTATTCTGTTCGATTCTGATTGTACAGTAACATCACCATGCATTGCATGTTTTACAATCACATTGGTTTTAATTGGATCGAATACTTCTTTATTGGTACTCTGAACGATTTTTTGATGAGGATGCCAGGCATATTGAGAGTAAGTTGATTGGAGATTGATGCCAGTTTGCGGAGTGTTAGAACCATCGTGCGCTTCTGTATAATTATATATATATGCAGGCAACGGAGCAGCATAACTAGTAAAATGTTTGGTACCGCACTTCACGTTTCTTCCACCTGCAAGTATACACAATAAAATACGACTAATTAAATTAAGTAAACTGGACATACTTATACAATTCAAATTAATATAAAATGTATATTAAGAAAGTGACTACATACATATTGAAAACTAGTATTCTGCTCATCTTCGAACTTGACCTTACCATTTTAACGAAATATCGTTACATCAAATTTCAATACTCAAGCTAGAAGCGTTATCGAGTTATCGTCTGGATATACAGCAGACAAACAGACAGACGGACATTTATAAAACGGTGTCTTTGCACTTCCCAATAATGAGTATTAAGTTCTTTTTATTATCTGTCACCATTATTTCCTGGCTTTGCAAACGTTTGCTCAAAACTGATATACCTTACATCTAGATCTAGATGGTATAAAAACGATATACATTATGTGTACATAATATACACATACATACATTAATACTGTGGAATTATGGCGGGCGGGGGCACAGCGTCAAAGGGGAAACTGGTTTTTTTAATGCAAAAAGACTGTGACTTGTGAGGACCTAATCCCAGTTACAAAGTCGTCCATCGAAACATTCGTGGGACTCTCGGAGCGGCTCTGATCGATGGCGGACGTGTTTAGTGAGCTCGTGTGCTGCCATTGCCAGAGGAGAGTGGAAAAGTCCAAATTAAGTCAGTGAAAATTATTAAATAACTACAATAATTAAATTCAGTGAAAATTTCACAAGGGGTGGAATTAAAGCCCTTAAACGATTTGGGAGGGTCGCGAAAGGGCGTATGTCAACAAAGGAGGGTAGTGGACGTAATTCAGTGCTTTGGGTGCTCGCAGGTCACCCACCCCGGACATTCCGAGGAGCATAGTATCTTCCCATCATGAGGAGCGGAAGCGTCTTCAAGGAGGACTCCAGTCTTGGACTCAATGGAGCACTTAACCTAAAAACAGTCAAAAACCTCGTGTCGTGGCTACATGTTTGTTCCTGTCGTGTTCGGCGTCGGCCAGAGCGGCGCAGAGTCCCACACCTACATCAGCTGTACATGCAACATGCATGTGAGTGCAATACATGCACCATAAAGGCCGAGAGCCTAGGAGAGAGTAGGTAATTGCGACGTGTGATCTAACAACGATGGATTGTGAAATCAAATCAGAAATCAACCAAAATCAATAAAAAAACAATACTAAATTGTCAGAGTGGTCAGAGCGAATCCTGCTCAGACATAGCCTTACTTTAGCGTTAGTACTTAAGACGTATATATGTAAATTTCAATGTATTATCAACAGCAATAAACTTTTTTGAATAGTGAAACATTCGTGCTCACTAGGGTTCGTCTTCGACCCATGAAAACGGCCGAAGTAAAGTAAAATTTCCCCTCCAAGACATTCGTCAATACCCGAAAAAAACATGCTCTCACGATGTAACACGATGATCACGAACGAATACTCTTCTTTGTGCCCCTGACCGGCGATTTGAGTCTTCGGGCAAAGAATATCTATTCAATAAGAACCGAAACTTTTTTTTGAGTGTGTGGGTACCTTTACTAATAAAAGGCTTCCTCAGATCTTTGACTAAATAAAATATATTTCAATAAAATATAGTTTCGTAGTGGAGCGGCGTCTAGACTCTAGACCAGTGATGGGCAGGCCTATGCCCGCGGGCACTCCAGCTTTTAGAGCTTTGAATATGTACACGAGCAGCTCGCAAGTCGAGAGCGCATCATTCGGCCGCCGGCCGTCATGCGAGCAGGACTATGCTTCTTTTCGCTTTGCTTTCGGTACACTGTAAATTTGAAGTCATTTTGCCATGTGGCTTCACTTTTACATGACAGGTGACGTCACCAAAATTAACAGTGTAAAAAAGGCCGGAGAGAGCTTTGAAGAGCTTTTACACAATCACATTTTGAGACTGTGGTTGCATGCCCATCCCTGCTCTAGACCTTAATCCAATCTCCTAGCTTCTGTTCTCCTACGTTGCCGAGTTATCATCCTCTCGGAATCGGTTGGCTACGTTTACATTACATTTATAGCTTATGGTATATCTATCGGAAATGGTTGGCTAAGTTTACACTATTTTATAGCTTATATATATTTTAATATATATAGCTTATATATATGGAAAAAAGATTGAAAAGAAACATGTGAGAGAGAGGATACTAATCTAATGTAAACAGCGTACAAGAGGGAAGGGGTACTAAAAAGTTCGCAGCCTCTGACGTAGTTATTCTTTGCCTCTGACGTAAAATTCTTTGCCTCTGACAATCAGCTGACGGTTTTTTCATGCTGTAGTTTTAAATTGGCAGGCAGCTGAGCTTTCGAAACGGGCCGCAAATTATTTACTGGCACCCGATAAAAAGCTATGCGGCCCTATGCGGAAGCTCTTTGCACAAGTAAATTGAGGAACAGCTTTCGCAGCAGGGCGATTCGGAAGTTCGCACCGATTGCAAATCAGATTGTTTGTGACTTTTGATTTAGGTGGCAAATATGTACCGCCCTGTTCGACAAGCTCACTTTTGTTGTCCCACTTCAGCAAATGTGTCTCTGCTGCTATCTAATTTTCCACAGCACCGATGCACACATCGGCAATCCAACCGTGTACAATGTACATACAGTAGTTTCGGTTCTTATTGAATAGATATTCTTTGCTTCGGATTTTGTTTCCCATGTAAAAAACAGGATTTTTCAGCTCGAAGTGGGCACGAATGGTACGCCGACCAACGTCGTCAATTTGTCATTGGGATTAGGTCCGTCTTCTGAGTAGAAGAATTTGACTTGCAATGGGGGAACGTAAAGTAATTGCTGAATTCTCATAATTTCTTCAAATGCCCTGCCAAGAAAATCCGGCTGCAAGCCACATAAAACAGGTTTGTCCACCAGTTGCTTTGCGTACGCAATCCACATGAAGCTCGCATGCATGTGATATTATAGTGTGACATGCCGAACACATGTGGAGCAGTACACCTATTACAAATTAGAGATGTCGGCTTAAAAGATTTTTGGAAGGAGCTTTCAAAAAGTGGTCACAAAATTTCTTTAGATTTTACAACTCTGTTAGCGATATCTCTATGCTATATAAGTGTCTACTTTTTTAGTACGTAATAGTATTTTGAAGCCTCATTTATAGTAATAACAAGTAATGAGTGTATCATTTTTAGTGTTAGATAACAATTATAAAAATTCATTATTCTAGGTTTCGTTAGTTTAAATTGAATTTTCTTACCTAAAGGTGAGTGAACAGCTAGCTCAGTCTTCAGTTTTTCAGACAATTCCGGTTTTTTAAACTGTTGCTGATAAGACTCGCTGAATTGAACTTTATATAACTCGTCCATTTTGATTTGCTTTTCAGAAGGCTGGTAGTTTTTTTCTAGATTTTGCAAACCATCAAAGATTCGTTTTCTGTTACACTCGTTAGGTTGCACTTGATGTGGATTGTGCATCCTGTCATTATTCTCACATCCCACAGCTGAGCGCGGATTATGCAACACGTTTTTCTTGAACCCAGCGTGCTCTAGTTTTTCTGGTGTGCAAAAGCTTACTTTTTCACAATAATTTTCACGGTGCGTATTATGCGCTGTGTAATGTTCATTAGATTCTGTATTCAGTTTTCTGCAAGCTTCGGTTTTCGGTTTTATATTGAGATTTTGTTTATCTGCTATAGAATATAATTTCGATACTGATGTTGGGAACTGATCAGCTACATTTATTTCTTCACAAGTTGGTAAGTCTATAAAAGGTTGCGAAGACTCCAGTATTTGCTTAGATTCAATACGCATGTCTTTCAAATATACTTGCTTTTCAGCAGATCTTGAATTTTCGACTTTCGCAGAGACATGTGTTGAATTCGTAATAGAGTTCGCACAATAATCTTCACAGGGAAGGCGCACTATAGTTGGATCAGGTGCCAAGTTTGACATAGTATGACGAATATCCTGTTCAGAACTGCATGAAGAATCGTTCTTTTTTAATGCAGTCATAGCTTGGTTATGAACATCTTTAACAGATTTTTCAGACTGAACTTTTTTCTTTTGTTGTCTAAGAAATACACTTTGTGAATCAAATTGTTGCTTTGAATGAGCAAGAGGCCGTGATTTTGGCTTGTATTCTAAATGTACACCTTGTTGGTGCATATAAGTACAAGAAGCTATGTCTGGATCTAAGCGATTTAAGGAAACATTGGGGCGAATGTTTCCGCGAGGGTCGACAGAGGAAATGTTGTAGATATCCACATGTTCATGTCTCTTTATTGTCGGAGAAACGTTTGGAGGAATACAGCAATTTTTTGTAGAACAGATTACAGAGAAATTTTTACAATCTTTCGATGACTCAAGCTCATATCGAATAGGTCTACTTTGAGCGATGGCACTATGTGTGTTATTTGCGGAGGCTTTCACTGGCAAAGTATTACTTTGAGAATATGTTCTGCGAGATGAGTTATCGAATTCTCCCGAATTTTTCAGATTTACTTCTGTACTAATCTCTCCAGAGGCTGTGTGTTTAGAGAAATTCGGTGCAAAGTCAACTTTAAGCGCATCTGAAGCGAAAAAATTGGAACGATTGTAAAAACAAGAGAACTCGTCGCATCCTGTAGAGTCTGCTTTTGTTTTAACGGTCTTAACAGATAAATCTAAAGGAGATTCTCTTTTTATTGGAATGAAAACAGCATTTATTGGTTTACATTGATTGATTGGAGCTTCCATACCTTTTTCACTGGGCACTACTATTTGGCTTTTAATTGATGTGGAATTCACTTTTGATAGGGCAATATTATCTAATTTTTTTACCGGAGTACAAAAGTTATGATCAACATTTGATCTGATTTGTTCTATTGATGTCATTTTATCTGATGATGTTCGCTTGAATACTTTTGATACTGTTACACTTATATCGTTTTTTGCCAATTCGTTGCACAATGGTGTGTGATGTTTCTGCAAAGAGTACTCAAATGATTTGGTTTTATTACCATCAATTGAAGCTGGACGGTAAATATGATCTAAGTTAGAGTTCCTATATTTATCAGTATGATAATGTGTTGCATCTTTGTAGGAAGACCCAAAATTTTCAGCTGCGTGTGATGATTCAAAAATACTTTTAGTAAGATCACTGTCAGATCGACAAGTTATGTCTTTTTTTAGTGTTCTTTTAATTATTTCTACATTAAGCTCAGTCTCGGATGTGGCATTGCGTACAGCGAATGCATTTCTTATCATTTCTCGGTAATTCGGTTTTTGATTTGTTCGACTGGAATTATCTGCTCCATTCTTTCTTAGTGTTGGATAGTAATCTGACTTCGCTAAGCTTTCGCTTGATCGAGAAAAATATTTATATGGAGTCATTGTAGGCTCAAACTCTTGTGCAGGGATGTATTCTACGTAGTTCGTCCTCTTAAGAGTTGAGTTCTTAGAATAATGTGCAATAGATTTTTTAGAGTCCATGTGTTTTAAATTTGGTTTAATATCAGTTTGCAACTGGGTTATATTTGGCGGTGGATCCGTTTGAGGTCTATGTGGATTATTAGAAGCATTTATAAGCAAAAACTTTTCCTCATTGTTTTCAGTCTTAACAAAAACATCTTCATCACCCCTATTTTTCGACTTCTCATTTTGTTTGTAAAATGATGACAAAGTTTGAGGAGATTTGTAATTTCCACTCATATTTTGAGAAGGTTGTGAGGAGCGCGACACTGTATTTGTTGGACTAGGTGATGGCGTTGGTAAAGGTGGAATAAATGACGAACTTTGATTGTGGTGAAAATTCACATTCATTCCCAAAGAACTTGGGGAAATATGATAATTCGGTTGAGAATATGATCCGGATCCGTGCAATCGACTGTTATTTACTTGACTAGGCCATCCGTACGGAGGATTCATTGTACATGTGTTCGGAGCAGCCATATACGTTGTTTGTCCAATGCACATAGAACTTGAACGTTTTGGGCTCTGGTTTACTTGATTAGAATATGTTCTGAAATTTGCTGTATTAGACAGTGAGGTTCTGTTGTTGCTTGAATTAGGAGACGTAAGTTGTGTATTGTGCAGAGATACGACATAATTTGGGGATTGCATTGACCTATGCCCAACATTTCTTGCATTAAACTCACAAATATATTTCGTTTGTTGTTCCGATATTTGAAAGTGTTCAGATAAACCTGACCCGGAAGTTTTTGAATTTTCGTCTGTTAAAGCTGACCTTTCTGCCGAATTATAATCAGAACTATAAATACTCGAATTTCGTAAACAATTAGATTGTTGAAATTGCGGTCTGCATTGCAAATGTTCATTTGTAATGTTATGTTCAGTAGAATCAGTGGTCCGGGCAAAATTTTTTGTAGCAGGATATGATTGGCCAGGGAAGTTCGGTTGCGAATAACCTTTTGCATTATATTCAACGGAAGACGCATGCATTTTAATCGAGTCTTGATCTTGAGTGCATCGAGTTTTTTTATGTCTAGATTTGCAATATTCTTTACTTTTCGAATCTTGTGCAGAAGATTGATTTAAAGCAGGATAAGTAGAGTGATTTGATGAGTGCTGTTCAAACATTTGCAAAGATTGATGTTGATTTGTTGCTGTCTGAGATACAACAGATAATTCAATGTCTTGAGAAAGTAGTGAAAATTGACTGGCAAGTGCTGCATTGTTGGAATTATTCTTATATGCGGTACCATACGGTTTTACATGAGAATACAAGGAATGATACTGGTGATGATGTAATTGCGAACCGTCTTTCATGGATTTTTTATGAAATTGTTCCGTGTTGAAGTCAGGTGCTTTCACGTATAAGTCATTATATTGGGTTTTAGTTTGCATTATGAAATGTTTATCAGGGAAATGAGTTGGATTTTTTAATTGTAAATCACTAATGTAATTGTACTTTCTGCTTATCTCTGCAAAATTTTCATTGGTAATTTGTGTTGGATGGGGCTCCTTATGATAGTTAAATTTTTCATTTGGTTGAATAGGACATTGAGCATCTGTCTGACATTGCTGTGTGGACGTAGCTTTGCTAAAGTCAGGTGGTTTCATATGCAATTGACTTAAAGAAGTGCTTGAGGAAGACTTTCCATGTGTCTGTTGGATATGTTTTGAAAAATCTGGATTATTTGTATACAAAAAACTATTTTGCGACATGGAAGCTTCATGTTGCTTAGAACTTGCTTGTCGAAGCACACCATCTTGGTTGAGAACAAATTTCTGTCGTGCGGACATTTCCGTACACTCCTTGTTTCTATTTGATTCCATATATTGCATATTACTGTGAACCATATTGTATCGTGTTAACTCTAATTTGGTATGCATTCGATTTGATTGATTGGGATTTTGCCATTGATCCACATTATCTGTGAAATCTTTTATGCGACTTGGATCTGCAGCATTAATATTGTTATAAGGCATAAAAACCTGTCTTTCTACTTGGCGTGTACTTACGTTTAAGGGTTTCGGGCTTTCCATTAATTTGCTTTTACTTGAGTATAAATCAAAGTCCTCGTAATTAGTGATCCCTTCAGATTTAGTCATACTGGACTTTCGGTTTGGTGAGAACTGACTTGCTTTTGTCATGTTCAAACACTGATTAAGTGTTTCCCCCGATGACTGGCAGGAATTTGTAGTCTCTGTGATAATTCTCTTGGAGTTTACTATAGCTTGAGAATTATTCTGACTAGTGGCATTTTTCAGAGTCATATTTAATGTTTGATCAGGCATTACATCCATTTTATAGCAATTAGAGTTAGAATGTTTTGCATAAAGGATTTCAGTAGGGCATGTCTTTGCAAGTGAATCTTGATAACAGTGTTTTTCATTATTCTGCAAATCATTATTCTTAACAGATTCCAATTTATGCGCAGTATCACTTTTAGAACACATATTGTTGGTTTCCGAATTATTGTAGTTTTCATAACTGATATTTTTGGAAGAACAGTACAAAGGATTTTTATTGTATGAATTTGTTGGTTCCTCTTTATCTGTATAATGTGTATTGTATTCGAACTTATGTTGAAGTGCATCTTCTGATGTCTTAAGCAAACGTTCGTTTTCAGAATATTTGTGCGATAGGAGTTTGTTATCATAAAAATGGCGTATTTTGGGAGCAGGAATTTCTTCTTTCGTTAAGTACTGATTCTCCTTCAAATCAGGAATAATATCTATATTTGGTTTTACAGAATCTCGTATTGCTGATATTTTATCAAGGTCATTGCTTTGATATTTAAAACAGGTTTCTTCTATTTCTTTTTCCCTTTCTTTAGTTATTTCATTCCCGTTGTTTATCATCGGAATGGTATTTTCGTCGGCGGTGAAGCTAAAATCATTACCTTGCACCTTATAATCCGTAACAACACACATGTTTGAATTCTTACTGAATATATTAGAATCTAAACAATTCAATGACGAATTGTTATCATTTAGGTTTAAATTCTGGAAAAATGTACCCCTGGGAGTTGTTTTAATCTCTCTGTCTCTTTCAACTTCTGCAATTTTTGCACCAATACTACTATCACAATAACTTTTTGTTGCTAAACCTATAACTTGTGAAGTTGGAGAAACATTAAATGATACTGAAATTAAATTTCTGCTTTTTTCTTCTACTAAATTTTGTTGGTCTCTTAAATCAGTATCAAAACTATTGACATTGTTTGTTTTGGAGCTCAAATTCAAAATTTCATTTTTGTTGTGATCGCCCAAAATTTCAAGTACAGTTTTTTCAGAGAAAGCTTCATCCGGCTTTCGTGATATATTTTTATCTCTTTCGTTCTCTAAAGAAATTTTAGAACTGCTTGAATCCCTTGCAATACTGTGAGCATGAGTTAGTTTACTATGTTCACTATTAGCATCGTAAATTAAATTCTGCGAAATTTCAGGGTTTATTTCCATTGTTTTAGTTTCTGACTGCTCTGACTCGTTTTCTTGCAGTGAACAATTTGCGTCAGATTTTTTTAAATAGGACTTGATGTTTAGTTCTAAGTCAGCGTTACCAGATATTTCGTGAGCTGTTTTCAAAGTCATATGAACATTTGAGTTGCTATCGGCAGGTTCAGCTACTATTACCTCACGTACTATATCTGCGAGCTTCGACCGAATCTCTGGCTCACTTTCCGATACTTCATTTTGTACTGAATCGTGTTTAGGAGGAATCTTGATTTGATCTGTAAATGACGCATTCGTATTTTGCGTAACACCAGATAAGCAACTAATCTGAATATCGGGATCAGTTTTTTTGTTAAAATCGTAATGTTGTTTTCCATTTTCTTTTGAAATATCTGATTTTCTATCTTCATTATTCCTGTAATGATTTTTCTCTGTTGATTGGGAGACAGAGTCCATTTCCGTGGCGTTGAAAATGTTGATATCTGTAAAAAAAAATATTGAGTTATTGAAAAATAGTAAAAATGAAACCAGGTTTTCTCGCTGAAATTCCTGAATCAGTAAAAAATATCTTTAAAAAAATTTAGTAGTTCTTCTATAGACCCTTTACTAGATGTAGGCCGTAGGGTATATTAGTTTTGAGCAAACGTTTACAACGCCAAGAAAAAAAGAATTATATTTTCATGATTCGGAAGTGAAAAGAGACTGTTTTATGCATGTCCGTGTGTCTATCTGTCGAAAATCAAAAGTTCGTTTGTTTGTTACTCCATCACGCCTAAACGTGTGATTAGATTTTTTTTCATTTTTTAGCTGAAAGTATTTCATGTTTCAAATTGAGACACACAGGCTATTTTACACATATATTATATAAAATACCCTATAAAATATAGGGTTTCAAAATGGCGGGCGAAACATGGCGACCAACAAATAAAAACTGCAACGGATTGGCATGAAAATGTGTATCTAGGTGTTTATTTGTATTCTAAGTGATTAATTTTGAAGTTTTTTAATATGGTATAGTCCTACTATTACTGTGCAGAAGTTTTATCGCCGCCATGTGCTTCTACAACGGATAAAAATTAAAATTGTTACAATTCATTGTATCGAACACCCGAAAGATGAAAACATTTGATCCTAAAGACCCGGATCCACCAAACGTGCAGCTCGCGAGCTGTTTGCGAGCAAAGTTTTGCCCTTTGGCTACACCAAACCAAAGAATATCTACAATAAAGCAGGACGCACACTAGTGAACCATTGCACCAGCACCAGAGTGCCTCTGGTTGCAAGAACCACGGTGTACGTTTTGCTTAACATGAAAACATATGGAGAGCCGCACACTACACACCTCATGGTGCTTGCACCGTGCACCATTGTGATTGCACCATGTTTGGTGTGCTCGAAAAAGCAAACCGTGGTGCATGGTTTATGAGAATGCATGATGAGGAATCATTTTTATGAAAAATAGAAAACAACTGCGGAGCAAAATTCTTTCGGAGGGTTCTGTAGTGTGCGGCAGACAACATTCGAGCATGGTTTGCATGGTGCAAGAGTTCGCCATGGTGCTGGTGCAATGGTTCACTAGTGTGCTTCGTGCTTAAGAAAGGTCACTCTTCTGCATATTTGTGTGGGTACATTTTAGTCCAAAAAGAAAAAAGAAAAACGCGTCATAAGCGGAAGCAGGTATATTTTATCATGCTGTCAAATGTGATTTAGAAAGAAAGATTTCGAACTATCTCTTGCATGCTAAAATGTAGGGTGCTGTCTTCGATAGCGCTTTAAGGCCGGTCCAGACGCTACCTTTTGCACAACCTTTTGTCTGCACAGTTCAAGACGTTGTAGATAAAACGTTGCGTGTAGATAGGAAAACTGCGCAAGGTTGAATTTCGCGCGAAGGCGGTACAGTTGCAGCGATAACTGAGCTAGAGAGCATAGATTTCCATGAACTTTGCGGACAAGTCGGCACATGTAGACGATAGTACCAAAGTTTAGTTAAATAAAGTTAGGAAACTGAGGAACAAAGTACCTCAAGTACCTCCTCCATGACGATATCACACAAAACTGAGCGAAATACACAGATATCTCTCCACCATGTAGACGGTCAAATTCCAATGTTTTCATTCCGTCTTAAGACTGTGCAGACAAAACGTTGTGCAAAACGTAGCGTCTGGACCGGCCTGAACAACATTTTTTTTGTCCTTTTTTATGAAATAATCTATCAAGTGGCTTACCATTTTGGAATCAGGACTAAATGCGCTAACTTTTAAAGTAACTTGCCAAAGTAGCGTAGTGATTTTTTTTTTCAGTACAGTCAGTTAAAGTTGGGCGATGTAATAATTTTGAGTACATGGTTGTGCAAAAGAGTGATATTTTCTTTAAAATTGATGCAGTTGTGTTTTAATTTTACACTGTAACTTGTAGAAGGGCTCTTCAGGATTACATAAAATTAATAAAAAAATAAAAAAGTAAAGGTTTGTAGTCACAGTACTTGAAAGATCAGCACAGGGTGTTAATTTTCTCGATTTTTTTTTGAATCCTTATAACTTGAAAACTACATGACTAAGATTTTATTTTTTATTTTCCTGATAACTGTTACCACCTAGCGGATTACTCGTTTTCGGCTTGACGTTGAGTTTCGGGACACCTTGTCCCATTTACACGCTAGCAGCTCTATTTTTGAAGATATTGGGACCAAATTTTAATTTGTTATTTCTGGGATTAATTTCGTTAATGAGCATAATCGTCCCAAGGAGGTGGCCAGGGGAGCGGGTTGTAATTTTGAAAAAATTATATCTCGGCCCCTATGAAGTGTAGATAGAAACTTTATGTACGTAAATTAGAGTAATCTCTATGAGGTTAATGGTGGCACAACGGAATTAGGGGAATTAGGGATTGGGATGGAAATTCGAATTTTTCTAAATCTTGTGGGGTATCGTTTAAAAGGTCGTGATGAGTAGTTAATAAATCCATAATTAGTTTCTCGATTTTGAATAAATTACCCTAATAAACGCAATCAAAACACTTCGAAATCTCCCTCAGCCTGAAAGCCTGCCGAAAGGGATTTTTTTAAGGTTGACCGTGACCTTGAACTTGAGCTTGAGGTCAATTTCAACGTCATTTTAACGACAAATCTTAAAGATGGAAAAAACTCACAATGAAAGAAGAAAGATTTTAGAATGGAACAAAATTGGTGCTCCGGGGTTTTTTCGTCATGCTGAATCCATTTTTGAGGCTTACATAATATTATGTATGTCTGTTTCTAATTTTTTTTATAAAAATGACTCAGCCTTATAAGGCATTACACCACACCACCAATGCCCGATTTTGCTCATGTTCAAACTTGACCATACAATTTAAACGAAAAATTATTGTGCCGAATTTCGATCCTCTAATTATTATAAGCGTTCTCAAGTTATCTGTTTATCGGTCAGTCTGTACAACCGATAACTTGTAAACGCTCATAGCTAGAGGATCGAAATTCGGCATAATAATTTTCCGTTTAAATTGTAAGGTGTTGACATGTAAGGCTGAATCATTTTTATAAAAAATTACAAGCAGACGTGGTCCTTCACGCCTTTGAAGTTTTGAGGATTTACCGGCATTTTACCGGAAAGACGGGGGCCGAATCCTTTTGTTCATTGTGACACTTTTATGATCATACGAGCCGAGCAACGCGTCGTGGGAACGCGCCTTTATGTGAACCTCAAAAATGGAATCAGCATGACGAAAAAACCCCGGAGCACCAATTTTGTTCCATTCTAAAATCCTTCTGAGTTTTTTTTTCATTTTTTAAGATTTGTCGTTAAAACGACTTTGAAATTGACCTCAAGGTCAAGCTCAAAGTCATGGTCGAACTTAACATTTTGTGCTCTTTCCATTTAAAAATATGGGTTGCCATTTGAAAAAAAAATACTGACCTTAAAATGACCTTGACCTAGACCTGAAGGTCAAACGAAAAGGTCACCATCGAATGTCCCCCTTGAAACCTTACAACTTTTGCATTCCACATTTTTCCCTATCATGCTTTCCCAACGAAATAATTGCGATTATAGATTAAAATGACTCCCCCTGTATATAAAACTCTGCAAAGTTTATTATTCTAAACTGAACAGAATACGATTTTCGATTGAGTTCTGAGTGAAGCGACGGACAAATTTTGAACAGTAGTGTCAAAACGGGGCGGGTTGCAGAGAGTCAGTAAATAAACGGGACAATTATTGGGATAACCGGCTATAATCTTGGCTTCTTTAAAAAAATTTCATTTTTTCTTCTCCTTTTTTATCTCAATTTTTTTAAAACTGATTTTCATTATTTTAAATTTTTTACATATTTTTAAAATATTTTCTTTTTTTTCAATTCTTCACTCTTTGGTCAAAATCGACTTCAGATTTGATTTTCTCACCCAAGAAATCACCCATGGCCCTAAAACCCATGGGTGCATTCCGATTAAGCTGTTGAGCTTCGGGACACAACTAGGGCCCCAATGTACCATACGTTATGTACGAACTACGAAAGAACGATTTTTTTCGACCGGAAATTAAGATACATATCGTTGACACGGAGATTGCATTTTTTGACCCTACGAATCTTGAAACATAAGAAAAAAGTTTGAGGTGTTAAAAAAAATTTTTCCGAACTGTGTATTATTCAGAGAATCCATAAAACAAAGCCAAAACCCAATCACTAACTGATCAATGTTTCTGAAGATCTAAGATTTAATATTTTAGAGCTCATACTTGGTACAGATGTTCCCAACGTATTAGTTGCGCACTTATGGTTTTTGAAAATTCGCCTCCTGAGGCCTAAAACTGACCTCTAAGGACAAATCATTAAAAACTTATTATATTAAAAAAACATTACAGTAGATTTCACTATTTTCTGCGCAGTAGTGAAGCATTGCCGGGTCCGCTAATTTTTATATAAAAACACTGCAAATTTTTCACAAAGGTTTATTATTATCAAAATAATTTTTGTTTCCCCTACATATTCGACCATTGTTCACGCAGGCCGGCTAACGGTGTAGATAAAATTCGACATTTTTCAAGTCAAGGCTAGATGGCAGTAGTGATCATGTGAAGTGATTTCACATTTTTTAATTTACCAAGAAATGGAATATTTTATGGAGATTAAAAATTTCAAAATTCCATTACTAAAAAACAAATTGATATAAATTCATGCAATAAAATGTATTCCATTGAGTAATATTAGAGCATTGTATGTTCCGCGTTTTATGAAAAAAGCTTGAACGGTTTCGGAAAGATGATTTTTTCAATATTTGGTTCCTCAATTTACCCCCCTCAAAATACGTCGATCGGACCCACGAGCTGTTAGGTGTCAGATGTCACTTGATTTTTGAACCAAATTTAATTAATTTATCTCCAGTAGTTTCCGAGAAAAAGCCTGGCCGGCGGACGTCGGACGGGGGACGGCGCGGCGGACAGACGGATTTTTTTTTATTCGGTTTTTGAAATCTACATATCTCAAAACGTAAACTGACAAAATTTCAGGGGGGTATTATAATTTTTTTTTTCGTGCTCGATTCCAAAGGTTTATTATTGAAAATCCTTTAGAATCTCGGGAACCGCTTTACAGATTTTGATGAAATTTTGTGTTTGTGTTCTCTATGATTCTAGGATGGTTCTTAGCATAGATTGTTCGAAATATACTAAACCAACGCCTTTAAAGATTTGTTTACTTACTTAATGGGTTTGACACTTTTTTGCTCTCATTTATCGCGATTTTGAGTGCGTTCGTTAAAAGTGTAAGTTTTATACAAATTTTGCTATTTATGTGAGAATTTATTTTCATAATTATGCGTGCTTGTCGATATGCGAAGTAAATTAGAATGAAGCACATCAAATTTTTTTAAATTTCAGCATTAGAATTACATGTGCTTGCGTGCGTGCTTGTCGAACAGAACAAATAGTGAATATTTTTTGTTTTTAACTATTTTGAATATAACTAAATAGCGTAATATTGTTTTGAAGTAATATTATAAATTTAAAAGATGTAATAGGTAAATTATAAAAAATAAATTCTCTAATATAAATACAAAATTTGTATAAAACTTACATTCTTGACGAACACAGTTAAAATCACCACGAGGTGGCAATTGCAATAAATGACAGCAAAAAGTTTCAAACTTATCAAGTAAGTAAACAAATCTTCAATTAATGATTTATCTTTTTTTGCAGATCTGTGAAGTGTAAAACGGGATAAATGTATTTAAAAGAACTTCTTAAGGATTTTAATTTAAATTTTTTATGGAATACATAAATATGTTAAAATGTCGAAAACTGACTTCGGTTAACAAGTCATTTTTACAACTTCATAGTTAAATATTTTGAAAACTACATGCAATTCCTAAGGAATTTCTGCATTTTCGTCACTTTTAGACCAAAATACGTGTCCCTACAAAATTTGTGGGTGTTCTCGATTTGTTCCCTAATTTAATTAAATATCTATATAATATCGTAAAAACTTAAATTCACTATATTGTCATAAAAAGTCAAACATTTTAACTAATTTTAAAAATAAACTCAAGCAAAACGGTTTCACTCTTTTAAAAATAATATGTTAAACGTTATATTCACACAGGCGCTCACACGTGGTGTACTGACCCCATCACGTACTAAAATTACCATGAATAAATTATCGCCTCAAATAAACTGTTCGAATTCTTTTCTAAAATACATGTTTAAGCAAGACGCGATAGGAAACACCTCGAGTATGCTGTCGAACTGAATAAGTTTCTGGCTTAAAAAGAAATTTAATAAGATTTCGTCTCCTGCACGACAATCAAAATCGCACATGTTCGTGAGCTTGATAACATCATAAAATCGCAATATTGCGGTCTCGTTTTCTCCTATATATCATTTTGTAATTGTTTTGTTTACTTGCACTGGTTTTAGTAACTTAGAGAAATACTGACGATTTCAAGTTTACGGTACTCACTAATTTAAGAATGAGTTAACACGACGTCTGAAATGCTTAAATGTTCAGTGTGGACTGAAATTATTTTCACGATTGTGTAGTGTGTATGTTTGCTTGTATGTTTTTCGTGAAATGTATTTCCCGCATTAACAATGAAAACAATTAATAGAGAAAAACGTTAATGTTGGACGGAGAATAATTTTATCTCGGCCCACATTTATCTCATCTTGTGACAGAAAATTCTTGATATTCGTGACGTAATTAGGTATTAAGGAAAAAGTGAATTAAGTATTGTGCTTCCAAGTTCCAAATATTTATCATCGAATCAGAAAGCGTAGGTACTGAATTCACAAGTCCGAAGTTTTCCAGTGAATGGCATAAAATGTACGCAAGAAAATATTTATGTGTCTCATGCCAAAGAAAATCTATTCACTACAGTAGGTCCCTATTAAAGTCAAATTTGTAAATGTTTAAAAAGTTAAAAGTGGAAAGATATAACTAATTATAATTATGAATTATGATTTAATAATTTTTATAATACTTCTATATTATACATATTATGATATTATTATTTAATTAAATAATTAGGCTTAAGTTAGGGAGACTGACCACCCAGAAGGAAACGTCGGATTGTCATGAAATTTCGTAAGGACGTGTGTTTTAACGTCTGAAGGACGAATCCGAAGGAATTTTATCAAAATATTATTTAATTTAGGAAATATTCAACTTGGAAATTTTCAAATTGACAAGTCAATTTGACCGCATTGTTAGCACTTAAACACATTTCGTCCTAATCAAAATTACACTAACTTCCTTAAAGAACAATCTCCAATCCTGTTTTCCCTTCTAAGTAGTCCACAGGCCCGTAAAATCACAAAAAAAATTCACAAAAACTTTGTTTACACTTACTGTCAATTGCCATGGTTTTCCTGCTGTCAATAACGTATTTGGACTAGAGTAAGTTTGTAAAATAATGAATATTTTGTATGCACAAATTTTCTATTGTTAACTTGAACGGCGCATTTTAATTGTGTTTAATTTCAGAATTTTGATTAAAATTAAATTTAAAACACATATGCGTGCTTGCCATGTAATAATAACAAAATTATAAAATTAATTTCTTTAACATAAATAGAAATTTGTACATACAAAATTTCTTCAAATTATTAATTTTCCCATCTGGGCAATTATCTGAGAAATGGGCAATTATCAGGGAAATTTGAAAGATTTGACTTTTCATAGTTACAATTTTGGTGAAAAGTTTTTCTATTTGAAATGGTTCTTATCTAAGATTTTTATTTACCTATAACTATATTTTGGGTACATAAATTATTTCACCATGTGCAACTGACTATTATCCCATTCCCAGATACACAATTATGGTATACTATTATGATGATGCGCATGGTAAAATTTGTTTACATTTTTCTTTTTAAGTTCTCACCTTTTTGTTTCTATATTTGCTTTTTTCACTATGCGCGTGTTTTAAATAAAATATATTAAAATATGTTTTGTAAATAAAAAATCACCATGACTGACGGGGTAAAATAGCGGATGAAAGTTTCAATGAAAATCCGCCATTTTTTAAGTAAAAAATTCAATAAAATTGGTATTTCGCCTTTTTGGTTAGAAAAAAAGCTCAATGAAAGCTACCAACCTTTATGCTAATTCAACCCCCAAAACTACCCTCCATTGAAAAAATTGACCAACTATTATTGAAACCCGACCTACAGGATTTTCACCGCCCCGGGTGAAACTGGGTAGACACCGGCTAGTAAAGAATATTACCTTCAAATTATGTGCCGTTTGCGTGAAGCAGTACGAAGAAAACGCCCGGATTATTGGCAAAACAATTCATGGCTTTTGCATCACGATAATGCAACTGCACACACATCGCTGCTTGTTCGTGTTTTTAGGCCTAAAACAACACCGGGATCATGCCTCAGCCACCATATTCTCCGGACATGGCCCCCTGCCGACATTTTACTGATCCCAAAATTGAAAAGACCCATGAAAGAACGGTGTTTTGATACAATTGAGATAAAGACCGCATCACTGGAAGAGCTGAAGGGCATACCAAAAAGCGCATATCAGCAGTGCTTCCAGAACCTGAAAAGCGCTGGCAGAAATGCATCATATCTGAGGCCTGAGGGCGATAAAATAGATATCGATGAATAAATATTTTTCAATAAAAATAAAGTCACCTTATTTTTTGAACAAACCTTGTATTATCAAAAAATCAAAAGAAAAGTGGGGGGGTTCCATTTTAAAATTACTCCCCATTCCATCCATAAAGAGTGGTTAGGGGTGGCTAATAATGGCACAGACATATCTCCCCCTTGGAAATATTAACTTTTCATATCATTCATTTTTCGTAAGACGCGTAGCGTATATTTTTTGAGATATTTAGTTGTCTGTTTTACAAATTTCCAAATTTCAGTCGCAAATATTATGAACTATTAATGATTGCTTTTATTTATCATTGAAACGTAACGCATACAAAAATATCAATTTTCTCTATATGCACCCCAAGTTTTTATTTCAAACTGAATAACTCAATGTAGCAAATTACTGGGGTGTAAGTACATTGTATAAAAGATAGAAATTTTATTTTTTAGTTCTTAGTACTTTCTTAAATAAAACACTGTTGCTTAATTTTTTTTTAATTTACATTTATTTTCTATGTTTATAATATTCGACCCTAGACAAATTGACATAAACCTTTATAATATAAAACACAATAGCCGCTGAACTTCTTTCTAAAGAGCGCGTAAACTCCAGTTACCTTGAATGGCTAATCCATATTTCGACACTTCCATGGTAGATTTTGGAAAGTTACTTTCACCAGCCATTTCTTGACGTAAACTACACAAGTCCACACGACCAACACGACCACTGAAGTTGAATAAACAGTTTTTCTTGCGTGGCTGGCAAGAAAAGTAGCACATCGAATTACATGACACATTTCTTATGTGTCAGGGCGAAACTAAAAAATAAATCGAAATCTGTGTGAGTGTTTTAATTTCTGTGTTCTGACAACCATTTATTTCTGTATTGTGCAAATATTTGATCTTCTTAATTATTTGGATTTTTTTTACTGATTGACCTTGGGTTGGCGCAAAGAAAAACTATGTAGGTACTTGCATGTTCAGTGCTGCATGGAAATTCTGCGAACTAAGAAACTTGCATTTTTTTGTAAAGTGATGAAACGGGAAAACGTATACTATTACGTTGCCTGCAAACGCAACGCGTGTAATATTTTGTATATTAGTAAACGCTCTTAAACATTTGCGTTCGAAGCCTTTGTAGAAAGCTATTTCGTTTACATTCTACTCAACTCAAAAAAAGCCGAAAAATTCCACAAAAGTGAAATTTTTAGGTGAAAAAAATTGTTTCCTAAAATCTATTTCGATCAGTTAAAATAATTTTTATCGAAGTAATTTTATTAAAAATTTGAATAAAACTAAAGTTGCTACCTTCTTATTCTCTTATTTAGATTTCGAAGAAAAATCTACCTATTGAGATCGACATACCATGTTATGACTTTCAAAAAATTCTTTCATAGTTTACCGTTTCATGCCTCCTAAGTATGTCAATTAGAGGGGCTCGAGAAACGAACAAAATTGTATGGGCAAATTTCAATTCGCCTAACGGTTTTCGACGTATTCGACTTAAAAGGACATTTCTTCAGGGAAAGTGCAGGGTTTTACATTTTGTCTTAAATCTTCAAAACTGGCCAGCGTATAATAAAGATCTATCACGTATTTTAAAGCAGACAAATCATTCTTGAATTGGGGTAGTGTTGAAGACTTCATATATAGTTCTCGAGATATGAAAACTTAAAGTCGAATTTGTTGGTCGAAATTTTACATTTTTTGTGTTCAAAGGCAAATATCTCGAAAATTTCCCCTATTTTATTCCTTTTTAAATAACATAAATAAATTTTATGTGGTACATAATTTATTATAACATTTTTTGTTTGATTACATTACCTACATTCTAACTAAATTTCTACATACATTCTTCGAAATAAATGAGTATAGCTAAACATACCTTTTTGTTCCAGTAAATAAAAAATGTACCTATATTTGTATTATAATAATTACTCGTTATTTTCAAACAGAAAAACTTTGGCAGCAGCTTCTTTCGATATTGTGAAATAAAGAATGAGTTATGAAATTTTAACGGTAGTTTTTAAATAAGATTTCATCAGCCCATCTTCACAAATGTGTAAACGCCCATTTCGCTCCGATGTCTGTTGAAGGAAGCGACAAGGATCATCAGAAATAGCCGAACATTTTATGGTTTTATGATGATCGGCACGCGCCCCTCTATCACCTCCGTCAATATTGACAGCGATAACTGATACATCCTGTATACAGTGTGTTTCGCTAGCAAGTGTTCGAACATGTGCCAATCGGTTCCTGGCAGTTTTGTGATCAACTATTCTTTGAGACATTTCGTCGTAAAACCCCTCTTCCTTCACCTCTTTTTTAAGAGCTGAAACTCTTTCGCCTGTGTAGGGAGGTGAGCTCAAAAAAACGTTATAAATTCTGTTCAGAATACAATAGAAGTGCAGCCAAGGTCTCAATGAAAAGTAGGGGAGCGGCGTACACTGTTCCTATAGATTTGAGTTTAGAGCTCTTAAGGATATTTAAAGGAGGTTTAGATCAAGAGTGAAGGCATGAATTGAAAGGAAATTTACTAAGCTTTGTTATTACAGAAGCAATCATTATTCAGTTGTAGATATTTTCAGAGATATAGCTCAAAAACTGCAAGGACCTCTTTGCGCCACATTACACGCACATGCGTACAATGTGGCGCACTATTAAAAGTGTAACATCTGCGTGGAAAAATAAAGTAAATACAATAGATATGTAGGGGATTAATCATTAGAATGAATTAGAATTTATTTCGAATTTGCAATCTCAATTGTTTTGGTCAAAAAGTTATTTTTGGATTGTTCTTGGAATCGAATTGTTCTCTCAAATTGTTAATTCTAAAATTTTATTCTATTAAGTACTGTCGAACAAATTAACCGTTTGTAAATGTATCGCCAGCACAGATTTTTCAAACATTCTGGTAAAATCGAAACGGGAATTGATTCCGTATGATCTGCCCGCACGATTGCAGAGCAGGCAGTCTCCGCTTAACTTTCAACCCGAGTTGTAGGAAAAATCGAATTAGTAAATTGTAGAGATAGGACTTAGTACTAAACGTTTTTTAAATCAACAAATCATCTTTTCTTAAAGTGTCCTACGTCCCTACAGATATTTGATACTTTTCAAAAATTCATTAGAACAATAGGTTAAGTATGATCAAAAATTTAAAAATTCTTGATCGGCTTAAACATCATAGTTGAAATCGCAATAAATGCTAATATAGAAACCAGTGGATATATTAGCACATTCCAAGTGCTTTTTCAGGTTTTCTCGGCACTAGAAGGAAGGACAAAATATGTCGTAGCTAAAGGAGCAATAAAACATTTAAAACCCATAATATCTCTGTCATTGAACAAACCTAATTAATGCGCCACTTTGTACGAACCGCGTGCGCCACATTGGAATTTTTCTGTTATTTTAAAAAATGATCGAAGTTATAAGAAAAAAGAAGATAATCCAAAATCAATTATGATGTTTAAAAGAGGATATCACAGTGAGTCTTTGCATATAAAGTTTTCATAAATGTCTTAAAAATACTAGATGTTGTGAAGGAATAAAAAAAAATTTAAAAAAACTTGAAGAATGGGTTTTTTTGATTTTTTTCACAAGACCTATTAAATGCGCGCTTGATTGCACCTGTTACTTAGACAAAATTGGGTTACTAACTAGCACACTTAAGACACCGGACAGATTTCATCTACCAATTGCTATAATACCAAAAAAGGCTCTGCGCCACATTGTACGCTGCGCCACAATGTACGCCACTCCCCTACTTATTATGACCTTTGCAACAGTGTCTCGTATGTCTCGATCATCCGTTGGCAAGTGTGGCAAATAATGTGTGTGAACTTGGCCCAGCACTTTTCGAAATTAATATTTTCAAAAATTGTGCTGAGTTGTGCTCGATTTGTGCTCACTTGTGCCGTGAATCTTAATCCCTTAACGTCAACTGTTTTCCGGGAATTTTGAAAAAAACAAAATGTAACCAGCCCAGCACTTTTGAAATAATGATTTTTTTCAAATTGTGCTGAAATGTGCTCGATTTGTGCTAACTTGTGCCGTATTCAATTTCGAAAAAAAAGGTTTTTTTTTATAAAAAAATATAAATTAAAAAAAAAAATTCCAAAAAAAAAAAACTCAAAAAAACAACCTATTTCTTGTGCTGAGTTGTGCTCTTCTTGTGCTCACTTGTGCCGTGAATCTTAATCCCTTAACGTCAACGGATTTCCGGGAATTTTGAAAAAACCAAAATGTAACCAGCCCAGCACTTTTGAAATAACGATTTTTTTCAAATTTTGCTGAAATGTGCTCGATTTGTGCCAACTTGTGCCGTATTCAATTTCGAAAAAAAAGGTTTTTTTTTTATAAAAAAATATAAATTAAAAAAAAAATTCCAAACAAAATAAACTCACAAAAAATAAAGTAAGATAAACTAAAACCCCACTACGGCTTTAACTGCCC
Organism: Leptogaster cylindrica; assembly: GCA_963082835.1. Classification (NCBI taxonomy): domain Eukaryota; kingdom Metazoa; phylum Arthropoda; class Insecta; order Diptera; family Asilidae; genus Leptogaster; species Leptogaster cylindrica. The sequence goes on from OY720107.1 coordinate 14,363,164, forward strand.
AATAAATAACTATGTTCTCGATTTTAAAATAAATTACTCAATTGCTAATAAATTGAAGGCCTGCTGAAAGGAATGTTTTTGATTTTACCCCATGCCTTTTACGCCGCCGCGCCGTCGCTCTGGGTTGTTCGATAACTTTTCGTGCGTTTTTTAAGATATACGGAAAAATGTTATCTTAAGGTATTTAAACTTCATATTTTTGGAATGTGCGTATTAAAACCTTTAATTTGATACCAAATTCGATACATTTAAAAATAATTTTGATTTTTTGGGTTGGGTTTTTCGTTTCTTAGGCATTATATAAGATTTAACGTGACGTCATGTAGCTATGTTACGCGGAGAATTTTTACAAATCCTACGACACCTCATTTGTCCAAATCTGATGAGTAGCTTGGGAGTTATTAAGGAACAGATGAACATCCATAGCCACATACATAGACTGCTAAACACATTACCCTCCTTTTCTGCCGAAGTCGGATAAAAAACAACCTATTGCTTGTGCTGCGTTGTGCTCTTCTTGTGCTCAGTTGTGCCGTGAATCTCGATCCCTTAACGTCAACGGGTTTCCGGGAATTTTGAAAAAACCCGATCCAAATTCAATGAAAATCAATTCTTGTCGTTCATTGTATGCTCTTTTGTATCTCTTGATCCACAGTAAGGCAAAGAAGAAAAATTTCGCCGACAAATTTTTGTTAGAACTGACTTCTCTGTACGAGTATACTGTATGCTTAGTGGTTATACTTTGCAACGAACCGCTGCTGGAGCTAACGCACAGTTACTTGGCAGGCGTCGCGCTTGAAGCAAGAAATCACGCTTATAGGCATTGCGTATATTGCTATTGATCTCTGCTATTGTTGCATTGGGCGCAAATACTTTTTACTTATCGAAACTTTCTTGATATTAATATATATATATAATATATATATATATATTATTTCTCGGCAACAATGCCTCCCATAGAGACTTTAAAAGAATACTTATTGAGCTCGAATTACCGTCACATCCTAGATGAATGCGGACGGCCCGTCGCTCCAAGTTCTGATATTTATCAAGAACTCAGCGATTTGTTGGAGGGCGCAATGTCACCAAAATACATATACACGGTTATACTACAAAATAGATATGATATTCAGGACGCAATTCTTTCTTACCACGATTTGAAATGTCCTATGAACATAACATCGTCTTCGGTTGGCAATGACGAATCTCTGAACGAGTCAAATGATGGAACACACATCAATTTTGATATCCAAATACCACTGAAAGCGTGGCACGATATTGATTGCGAAAAAATAATTTACCAATCAACAACAAAGGTTCAAAGAAATTATAGCACTCTGCGGCGTAAAAGATGGACGACCAAGATGTATGCACTCATCCGCGAAGAAACAAAACTACCTTGCGCTTTTATGTTCAAAAGGTGTACAATTTCCGGGACAGGAATTTATGTTACCATTGATGCCAAATGCTCAGACTGCAAAGCAACTTTCAAAGGGACCGTTGCCAACAAGCCTGCTAAGAATTCGGCAGTGCGATTGGAGTGCCGTGTCTCGCGATTCAATCCTTCAGTCAAACATGTGACAAAACGACCTCTCAATGGTGATGAGCGAGTTAAAGTTTCGGAAGCACTTGCTTCTGGAGCTTTTACGGCTACTACATGGCGCCGAAAACAAGCCGACGAAAAGATGGATTTCTACGACGCTGAGCCTCCGGACATACCTAGCGCAGCAGCGACGAGAAAAGCTCTACTGCAGAGGCGCGATGAAATTTTGAAAGTAAAAGGGACGAATCCAATTTTGAGTTTACAAAATATGAAATACACCGACTATGCGGGATCCATTCATAGTATTGGTCATGATCCGTTTTTTGTCCATTACTGGACTTCTTCGCAAATAGCGGTATACCTCAATAATTACGACGTTCTCTATATCGATGCTACGGGCTCGTTGGTCAAAAAAATAAAATTACCAAACGGTGATAATTGTCCACATATTTACCTATATCAGGCAGTCGCTAAAACTCAGACTTACAAAATGCCGGTCTTTCAAGCGTTGTATTCCGTCCAAAATGTAAATGCCATCCAATATTGGCTATTCGAGATTTTGAGAATTGGTGAAAAACATAAATCTGGATTTCCGATACCACGAACAGTGGTATGTGATTTCGATAAAGCATTGCTGAACGGTATTGCTAAAGCATTTGGCCAAAGCGCAAATCTCAAGGCTTACTTGTCAATTTGTTATGCCTTGATTATGAATGAACCTGGAGTTGAAGTCCCCAAGTGCTTTATAAGATTGGACATATGTCATTATATGCATTTCTTGTCGCGTTGGAAGTTTTTTGCGGGACTGAATCCTAAAGTCAAAAAATTTTATCTTTTTGCTATGGCATTACTAACAAAACAAACAAACTTCATTCAATTTCGAGACTTAGCCAAACGCATTGTTATCCTATCTCTCAGCGAAGACGTAGGGAAAGACAGCCAAGGAAATACGGTGCCATCTGAGCGAGCGCGCTCCTTCATTACAGGTGCGATCAAGGATATCGTTGATGTAGAAGTGAAAGAGCAAGTTCCGGAGGAAAACGATTCTTTGGAAGGTGACATAGCTATGCCCTTAGATGGTTGTAATATCGTGACGTGGGCTCATAATTTGATCGACGAATGTCGCGAAACAGTAGCATCGTCAGATGCAGGTGATCAAGTGAACCCTTATTATATACCGGAGCTATGCAACAAACTCAAAAATTTGTTGTACTATTTTCCACTTTTCACAGGTGTTATGATATCAGTTTTCGGGTATGGGGAAATAAATATTAGTTCGGCATCTGTCGAATCGGAGATGAAAGACATCAAACATGTCATGTTGAGAAACTCTTCTCGACCAATGAGAGTCGACAAATTTGTCGCTACGCATTTACGTTCGTTCGAAGGTAGAGCGAAACTAGCCGTTGCATCGCAAGAATGGGCAATGGATGAAGAAAATAGCCCGACAGTAGCCTCATTTGGCTTGATGAAGAGTCCTCTCGATACTACGGTCGAAAATAACAAAAAAACAATACTAGCGACTCCGACTGTTGATCTTTCGTTGACTGCTGGTCTTCCTTCGACTCATGTAGAATCCATTTCCTGTGATGACAATCTATATCAGACTTACGATTCTCTCAATATTAACCAAAAAGCAGTGAGCGACGTGTTAAGGAAACCAAAAGCAAGTAAAGACGAATCTTCTCTTCTCTTTGCCGGTGAAGACCATGAACGTTGTATGAGCATTAATGAAACAGAACTGAACATCGAACTTAACTGGAGGAATAAGAACCCGTCATGTTCCACGAAAAAAAGAACCTACTTAGATGCGTGTCCAGACTTTGAATTGACCAGTTTTTCGAAAAAATGTGTAGGCGTGGGTCTTTTGGAAAATGGCAATACATGCCCATCGGTACCGAACAAGGGAACACGAATTGTTGTACAGAGCACGTGCGGCCCTGATAGTCTAATATCCGTACTGGCTGGCGCATGCATAAATGATACGTACAGAAAAGAAATAGCTAATTCCAGCTCAGCCTTTATGCGTTTCTTGCAGAACTTTTTGAAAAATGGTTGCTCCGCCCAAATTTATAAAGAAAGAGCCCTTCTATTGAAAAATACGGAACAGCTCAAATCCGATTGGAACGGCAAGGTGTTAACTGTCGATTGCTATGCAAGTATTGGTAACGTCGCGCAATACTTGCTGGTTGATGATCCAAGCTACACGGAAACGACAGTATGTAACGTTTGCTCCGAAATATCGATTCGGAAATCCATCATCGTGCCTATAAATGTACACTTACTAGAAAATCACGGTATGATTAGTCTCGCCGATGCCATAGAGGACGGTATGCCATCTAAAAGGGCTGTTTGCTGTGGTCAAGAAAAACAAAGAAATCTAATGTACGGTTCCCAAATTATAGTTGAATGTGACCCTGCCGAGATCCGGTTGAAAAAGAAGTGTAAGCTTGAGGATTTCCCGAAAAGATTACAACTACAAGGAAAGTCCTTCTCTTTCGCTGGAGTAGTAGTGCGTTATGGAGGACGGGGTAAAAGATCTGGCCATTACATCGGATATTCATATCAGGGCACAAAATGGATTGAATTTGACGATACCAAAAAAAAAGTTAACACCAAGTCCGATGCATTTGAGTTTGACCCATCTTTAATCGTATATGTTTCGGTATGAAAATATACATATAAAGTAAATATAAATAAAAAATAGTTACATAAAAAAAAAAAAAAAAAAAAAAAAAAACTTTTCGACGACTGACACCTTGCCGCGGTGAAAAGGCTTGAGTGCTACTAGATCCTTTATTAAATAGTGAGCCAGACAAAGATCAGTCATTTTAGTTGATGTAAAACTAGGTATCTATAATTTTTTGCTGTAACGGTAGGTCGGAGAGAATCTTGTAATAGGGAAAAGTTTGATACCGTGCTCTACACTCAGCACAAGTAAAAGATTATTTTTAAAATTTTTCTTTTTTGATTTTTGTTTTTGACAAAAAAAAATGCAATTGAATACGGCACAAGTTAGCACAAATCGAGCACATTTCAGCACAATTTGAAAAAAATCATTATTTCAAAAGTGCTGGGCTGGTTACATTTTGGTTTTTTCAAAATTCCCGGAAATCCGTTGACGTTAAGGGATTAAGATTCACGGCACAAGTGAGCACAACTCAGCACAAGAAATAGGTTGTTTTTTTGAGTTTTTTTTTTTTGGAATTTTTTTTTTAATTTATATTTTTTTATAAAAAAAAAACCTTTTTTTTCGAAATTGAATACGGCACAAGTTAGCACAAATCGAGCACATTTCAGCACAATTTGAAAAAAATCATTATTTCAAAAGTGCTGGGCTGGTTACATTTTGGTTTTTTCAAAATTCCCGGATAACCGTTGACGTTAAGGGATTAAGATTCACGGCACAAGTGAGCACAAATCGAGCACAACTCAGCACAATTTTTGAAAATATTAATTTCGAAAAGTGCTGGGCCAAGTTCACACACATGGCAAATATGAATGTTCAAAATTTAAAATTTTGAAATATTTTGTTTAAAAATTTTGCATTTTTATACTTCGTGTTCGTGTTTACCCTTAAAATATTTTCTAAATTAAAAAGGAATCATGCCAATATCTTTAGTATGCTGTATGTGGCAGAGTTATTAAGATTTTTTTGGAGTCAGCGGAATACCGTATCTAATTGGAAAAAAATTCCCGCAAAATGTATTCCGGACAGAAAATGTTTCCACTGAGTCCACAAAATGTTAATAATGATAACCGAAACAGTAATCGAACCTTAAGAACCGTTTATATGGTTTACGTTCTTTCCGCAATCGGAATGAGAACTGAACCATTACAATAATTGTAAAAGAACCGAAACTGTATGTTCTGGTAAGCGTTTGGAAACGGTTCTTCACGAACCATATATATGAAGATCCGTACGAATCGGATTCCGGAACTGATAGACAGGAACATATTAATTATTACCTCTTCTTTCCACTCTTTGTTTTGTGAGAAAAAGGGAAGTTTTGTACTCAATGGCGGATACAGATAGCATTCAGCCATGGAAGCTTTCGCGCTTCTGTACGTCCTTGAAGTTAATATGTCTGAGAGTTGATTCCATTTTAGTAAATATGAGTACATACTACATACCCGATACTTTTTTTTCGATACAAGTAAAATTTTAAAACGAACTCACTACTGCCATCTACACTTGATTTTTATCTCCATCGTTAGCCAGTCTGCGTGAAAAATGGTCGAATATGTAGGGGAAGCAAAAACTATTTTGATAATAATAAACCTTTGTGAAAAATTTACTGTGCTTTTTAATATTTAAAGAATGTCCTGCCAGCTTCACAGGCACTCTCGAACCTTATGTTGTTCTTTACAAAGCGTTCTCTCAAAGAGCAGAAACCAGTTGAAATATACTTAGGGTTTCAGTGCAGAACGGAAACCATACTTACAAGGAGCTAATTCCAGGTGTCATACTCCGACTTTCAAGCCGAATATCTCAAATGAAAGGTCTTGAAAAAAAGCAAAATTAAAAATTTTGAAAAAACCCACGACGGTTAAACGTAATTTAAAAATTTATCCGTCCAGGGCTGGCATTAAATGAACTAGTTTTGCAGTTTTATAGTAACGAGAATAATTGGCGATATTTTATATATTGCAATACTCATTTATATTTATATTAAACTTTAATATAGTAATGGCAGCCCCCGACGGATATTCTTGGGTTTAAATTCTTTAAGTCGCGGGTTTTTAAATTATTTTATCCTTTTTAAATTACGTTTAACCGTCGTGGGTTTTTTCAAAATTTTTAATTTTGCTTTTTTATTTCAAACTTTTTAGAGAGCATGGGCAATATGCACATTGTAGTACATATCAATATAGTTTATTTGATAGTAATAAAATATAAGTATTTACAACTAAACTTTGCCCGGGGCTTTGTTGTAACTCAACTCGATATCATTACGTACAATTAAAATAATAAGTAATAAGTAAAAATGACGGTAATAAGTAGAAATGATACTCTGTACAGAAATACTCACCTATCGAGTTTCTTAATATGTAGGAGCTAATATAAAATATATTACTGCAGGGCTCTCTAGTGAGTTACTGCCGTAACACCTATTTAAGTATCCTCAGTAATAAACCACAAACCCATTACTGAAAACCGCATCAAAATCGGACTAGTAGTTTTGGTTTTGCACAAACAAATGTTTACTGCAGCGCCCCCAGGTGAGTTGTCACCGTAACACCTATCTAAGAACATGCACCAATCAAACCCAAACCCATCACTGAAAACCGCATCAAAATCGAACTAGTAGTTTTGGAGATAAATGGCGACATTGGTTTGCACAAACATCCTCTCACCCCAAACGCATATACCATCTCCGTGCCGTCGTGGGTAAAAAATAATTCGACACATATTTTTTTTATATCGTCTCGATTCCATTTTAGAGGTTAAATGGAAGGGTAAAGGGGTGGGACATTCCTAACAAAAAATACTGACGTCATTTTTGGATTCTTCGTGGTCGAAAACCCCCAGATACAAAGTATGACTGGGATATATGAAGGCTTAAGGCGTTTTGAAATTCAATTTCTTTTTCACTCCACATTGACAGTTGCCTAAAATTATGCGACAAGGAAATCAAAAATATTAGTTTCTCTCTTATTTCCAAAAACACATCTACCAAATTTCACCACTACGTCCAGTGCGTTATATATAAAACTTTGAGCGAAATCAAGTGTTATGTTTTGAGCTATTCAAATTTTAAATGCTAAATCCCACCCCTTTACCACTCAATTTGACTTTCAGGCTTATGTTGAAATGATGTAAAAATTCTTGATCACGGTATTGTTTATTAAATTAAATCAATTCTGATTTGCAACGTATTCATGAATAAATATAAATCAAGCGGTTCACCAATTGTACATTTTACACTAAAAATTTAGCAAGCTTTAATTATTCTATTGACGGTTGCTCACTACAAACACAATTCACACAAGGATCCCGATGTCTGGTTAAATAGCCATTTCTCTTTTAACGACCATATCGATGCCATAAGGGTCCTATCCAGTATCAGTTTCGCATGTCAGTTTTGGTTGATTCCAGACATTAAAAAATTGCGTAATTCCAAACAAGCTCAAGTTTCGCATTAATTGAATTTTCTCCCTAGCTAAGGAGTCACAACCCACCGGTTGAGAACCCCTACCCTAGACTAGTTGATCTAAAGAATTGGGTATATTTACTAAGCTGGATTAAAAATTTAAAATGGTAAAACATTATTCTGCCACACGTTTATTATCATTGTTATTGTAGTTTTTGTTTACTTTTTGCTTCCTTTATAAATTTCACTCAATTTTGAAAAGTCGCGCAAAACATGAATACCGCTGCAACACTTTTCATCTTATGCCATTCTATTGCTATCTAATTGCTATAACCACGATTTATACCTATTATACATGTGCAATCAAACCGCGTACAGACGTGCTGATGTAAGGAGTTTCGCTTCTTATTCCGTAGATATTCTTCACAATATTCTACTGTAATGTATTTTTTTAAACAAATATTTTTCAATGCTATGGATTCCCTTTACATTTGTTATACGTACACAACAAATATTTTTTCCCAGACATCGAAATGTTTATTGACCACTTAATTTTACGTAGTTTTCTTCTATAACTACTACAGGGTGGCCCAAAAGTTTCTCCCCACCTATTAAAAAAGAGTCCCTACACATTTACCGATGACAGGAGTTATCCCCTCTCATTCCTTAAAAACTTCTAAGCGGAGTTTAAATATAAACCCTTCAGTTATCATAAGGATCATATTGTGTTCGTGTCCGGTTGCATAAAGATCTATAATTTTATATGGGGCTTCATCGGGAAAACCTTTTTTTTTTACTTCGAAAAGCATAGTTGTAGTGCATCAATATGGCTTCGAGGAGGATACAAACAAGAGTTCAAATCCAAACTTTGGGAAAGATGGGAAAATCCGTTTCCGAAATTTCAAGGACACTAGGTGTGGATAGGAACACCGTAGGACTGTGGCTGAAAAAGGAGGAAGGCATGGTTGAGGACAAAAAGCGTTCAGGTCGACCGACAACTCTTTCACCTACAACCAAACAAAAAATAAGAAAGATGATAGAAAATAAGCCGGGCGTTGGAACAAGGACCGTGACGAAAAAAATCAACCAATCCCAAAGTTACCAACAACGACGAAAAAAAACATCCCGGTCAACGGTTCAACGATACGTGAAGTCGACGAATTGGGGAAAACATGCCTATGTGAGGCCAGTAAAGCCCCTTCTTACTGAAAAGAACGTCAGCAGGAGATTGGAAAGCGAGGGATTCTGCGAAGACAGCGCTCTTGGGAGGTCTAACTAAAACTAACGTCCTTTTTACGGATGAATCACCGATTGTTTTGCACCCAAGGCCAAATCGGCAAAATATGAGAATAAGGACTAGTGATCCCACCACTATAGAACCTGCCCAGAAGCCTAAATTCGACCTCAAGATAATGGTTGCAGGAGGAATCAGCTCACGTGGGAAGTCGAAACTTCATATTGTTGATCAAAAGCAAACCGTCGATGGATGCTACTACCGTAACAACATTCTACCTGTTCACGCAGAATGTCTAGAAGATAAATGGCAGTTTCCAGATGAAAATTACGTAATTTTTATGCAGGATGGAGCACGGGCACATACGGCAAAAGCGTCAGTAACCCTAGCGAAGTCGATGTTTCCAAGTGTTTGGAAGATTGGCCAGGAAACTCTCCTGACCTTAATCCCATCGAACATGTCTGGGCTCGACTTCAAGATAGTGTGTTTAGACGTCCGATGCCGAAGAATAGACGACAATTGATTGCAAGAGTACAGCAGGAATGGGACAGCTATACTGAGGACGAACTGAAGGATTTGTGTGATAGTTTTGGTAGACGTATTTTACAATGTTTAGATAGTAATGGTAGTCATACAAATTATTAATTATAAGACCATGCAGTGTAATATGTTAACTTCGTATAAATAAACTTAAATTTCTAAATTATGTTTGTTCGTTTACTTTTTATCACTAAAAATCTATGGGGAGAAACTTTTGGGCCACCCTGTACAATTCAGCAATTGAATATTTCTCCTCTTTCTCATTCTTCTTAACTCAATCATTTTATTGATCATGTCAAGGACACGATAAACAGTTAAATCCGATTCATTTTTCAATAATTTTCAATATTTCACTCAATGTCGCACTAGGCACAGCTCTCCAGCCACTCTAAGTTCAATGTAAACAAACAAACGTCAAACGTAACCATTTAAATCCGGTGTGAACGCATTTTTGGTTATCGTTGACCGAGCTAGTTACTAATTTCGGTCTGGACCCACTACAAGAACATAACGAATCTCAATGCAGTGGAACTTATAAATTAGAATCCAAAAATTCTAATTACAAAAGGTTTTTTTTAAAGGTAGGCGCAGACTGACGCGATTTCTCTGGCGGTAGCGGTGGATTTACGGCATGTACAACTTCACCGCCACCGCCTGAGAAATCGCGTCAGTCTGCGCTCGGCTTAAAGGACTGAAAACATTCAAACTTTACTCTTGTCGTTAAAGAGCTTAATTAAAGATAACATTAGTTGTTTCTGTTTATAAATTGACTTTTCAGGCTACTTTATTAAAGGAGTGCAGTCTTAGAAGTGCTATGTAAATGGTTTTCCATTAAGAACTATATATTTTCTGTTTTGAATAAAATAAAACCCCGAAGTATTTTAAACATCCCCAAATTTTTAATTACAAATGAAAGATCTCATACCATTTGAGAATAAAAAAGGGTCGGTTTGGTGATATGAGTAAACCGAAGGATATCTCGTAAACGGTGCGATTTAGAATTTTTTTTTTACCGTGTTCAGCGACCCAATATCCTTCGGAAATCACCAACAAAGTGAATTGCCGCAGTTATCCGTATCGTGCCCGTTCTGAATTTGCTTAAGGGGGCAAACCACATTAGAGAGCTTATTTTAAGGTGTTATTTATGAATTTTTTTGAGTGTGAAAACAATATTGGAATGTGATAAAACTTTGGTATTATTTTACTAATATTTTGAATTATATTTAAAAATTTCTGCAATTACTTTTTTCAAAAAATGTCGAAATTATAGGCTCTTGTTTTTTGAAGCTCTTTCGTCCGAGTTTGTTGTTGGCGGGAAAACTGGAGGTCGCAATTTTTATCTGAAACCAAAACGTTTTTGTTTTTACATTAGGTGCGTTTTTTTAATGACCTCCAGATCCCGATCATTAAAAAACATGGCAGGGGAAATTTACGAAATATCACATCGAAGCTATGTTCAGCGCATTGAAGTGTCAAATAAGATAATAATTTATAATAACTGAATGTTTTATAAAAATGGAATTCTTTGTTCGTTGAAAAAAGTAATTGCCAATGGCTGTTTATTAAAATATTAAGTCTGAAGGAATTTTTGGAAGATGACTTTCAGCAAAGTTTACAATAATGACAGTTAATTAAATTTGCTCTGAAGTTGTCTACATTCTCAACAATGGGAATTTTAGAAATTTCTCATGATCTGTATAGTGATCTTGATAGAAAGGAGGATTAGCGATTTGTATGGAGAAAACCTATAAAGGTCATTAAAAAAAACGCACCTATTATTAACAAGTTTTCTAAGAATATGAACCTCAATGCGAGAAAAAATTGTAAAAATTAAAGTGTTGACAGGTGTTTGAAAAAAATATCTCTAATTTCACCATTTCTTTCACTAACTTTGCAATAAAAAACACCTTTAAAATTACGACAACATCCCAAATGTTGGTCCATGTCCTTCGTAATTTTATAATGAAAAACGCTTTCCATTTTCATAACGATCGGTTCATAAATTTGTCAGCTTGAACTCCCGCAAATCAAAGAAAATTCGTTTCGAGAAAACGCGGTTTGAAAAAAAATTTCCCTCACACTACAAAGAGAATAGTCTAATCAAATTACGATTTGACCTGGAAAAAATTGTCTCACGAGCGATTGAAGTGGTAATCAGTTCAATAAACCTGGCCTTATAACATATCCAAAATTCGACCATGCAAAAAGTGGTTGTTGGGGGGTTTTGAAAATTGTTGAGTATTTTCTGCGATATTGACGCTGTCGATTTTAGGTCCATAACTTCGGAACGACTTCAAATTTTGCTTTGAAATTTTTCCAACGTATTCTCGATTACTTATGCTAACAATTTAAATCATTAAAAAAAAACGATTTTTTTTAACATTCTAATGTGGTTTCCCATTGTTTCCCATGTGTGACTCTATGTCACAAAAATATCCCCCAAAAATATTTGCTTATATGGGTTTTTTGCTATGGTCTGACTCCGGCTTAATGCTTAAAAATGGCATACACCATATTCATAAATAGCATAATAATAAACTCTATTTGAAAAAATAAAACACAACCCGATTGTATTACAAAAAATAAAAAGAAAAGCGAAAAACTATTTCTTAAATGTTGGAAAAGGTATTACAGGCGGGGACGAGCAAAGAATTAAACAACATATTACAACAACTTAAAGACCACCACTTGGGACCAGCTATTAGCTTGTCGGCCTTGTCCACGGAGAAATAGACATACATACATGCAAACGTTCGAAAAACATTACCCTTGGCATACGAGTAAAAAGAAAATGGCATGTGAATATTAAAATAAAAAAATCTCTTTTGGCAGGCCTATAGGCTGAGGTGGGTTTCGAAGTGCTTTCAATTTAATTTTTTTGAGTAATTTTTTTTTAAATTCGTGAACCTAGTTATTGATTTATAAAGTACTACTATTGATTTATAAGGTTTTCAAATATAAAATGTGGTTCTAAAAATTTCGAATTTTCACAACCACCCCCACCCTCACAACCACTGAACCAGTGGTGTCACCATAAGCTTCATAAAGTGTACTCTAATTTATGCAGATAAAGTTTCTCTCTAAACTCCATAGAGACCGAAATATATTGTTTTCAAAATTTCAAGCCCCTCATTTGCTCATTTAGCCGGAAGTCTGACTATAGCAAACACCCCACATTTATAAGCAATTTTATTTTCATAATCTTCTATCGTGTGACTTGACAATATGCAGTGTGGCATATCACTTATAAATTATGTGCCAAAAATTTCGGAAAACTTGCGGCCAATCAAAGAAATTTGAAGCGTTTAAATTGTCCAAATTGTACGACACAAAACTTTGTGTACACATTTTTGAGGTTGCCCTTGCTGCTCATACGGGCGTCATGTCACGGTCGTTTGCGAAGTGCGAACTGCAGGCTGCAACATCATGGTCAGATTTTGCTTATCATGTGACTCGATGTCCCAAAATTTTCCATTATTTGCTTATAAATTTGTGAAATTTGCTATCGTCTGACTTTGGCTTTATAAAGTTTCAATCTTTGTGAAATCCTTGAATTCTTTTTGAATATAATCCTTAAGCGTACACCATAATAATTTTGTACCGTATAGTTTAAACTCTAAAATAAAGTATAAAAATGATTTTCTATATGCTTTTGCATAATTGTTTACCTTTTTGTGGAAATTCCAACTTGTTAAGAACTGTCCGAATCTGCGCAGTATTATTAGAAATTCAAAATCCTGGAGATTTGATCATTGGCTCTATAAACAAAACCCACAGCAAAAGGAGAACATTTGCACTTAATTTCTAAAACTAACCGTGAGAATGGAATCTGGATTTGGATATGACGTGTGCTACAATTACGTTATTATATATTCGCACTAATTTAATCTTTTTTTACAATGTATCACAACTAATGGTTTTAACCACATTTCAAAATTTTCATTTGGTTATTTAAGACGCAACCTTGTTGGCAAACCCGCACTAATTTTAACTTTTAATACACTTCCTCAAGCAAAACACTTCGTTGCTCCACCACATGATGTTCCTTATTTATTCCATTTCATTGTTTTGTGCTGATTTTAAGTTGTATTCATCACACTTGGACAGCTGCCCTTAAAGAATTTGTAAACAAATACGATAGCAGTTAAATTGGGAACACTAACGGAAAGGAAATTATTTAACAAGATACCTAGCAATATTGATATTTTTTCAAGTTGCTATTAACACTTCTGATACTTTTCACTTTGTTTCTTGACCATTACATCCCTCCCCCTCTGATGGGAAGAAAAGAGATCGAAGCAAAGTATTTCCAGCTTGATTACCTTACTACAAAACTGTCTTCATGTATAACCTTGTAGATGTACAAAAGTATTATCGTTTTGACGGGAGGAATGCTATTGGTTAGAAAGAGAAAACCTTGATCGTGCTACGCTGTGAATAATAAGAAAACGCAATTTTCACAAACTTTTTTTCTGACACAATTTTTATGAAATGAACGAACATTTAATGCACTATACAGTTGAGAACTCTTGCAGAATTAACACAATTTAGCTATGGGGTACCGCTAACGGGAGTTTAATGCAAAAATTTTGCGATTAAATTACGTGAAACCAGCAAACTTTTCACATCCACATCACACTTCACGAACTATGGATTCAACACAGGAAATTTCACTAACTACAAAAGTTCTCTAAACTTCAAAACAAACATGAAGGTGTTCTTTGACGACAATATCTTTCTAAATATAGGATAAAGGAAATATTTTATAGGAAGAAAAGTTCAGAGCTAATACAGCTCCCACGACCGATGTTTTTCACTTAACTGTGACATCTTAAGAAACACAAAATCATCACGCTTGCCAAAACCACAGAATCAGTGCTAACAACCCGATGGTAGGCTTGCAGGAATTTCTTGTAGCATGTGCTCACAATAATTGTTTTCCCCGTGACAAAATTCAAAATTTTTTTGCAAAATAAAAACGTTGTCAAATTAAATAATAACAATGCGAATAGGAGTGCGTTCAAAAACTATAGTAAATTTTGGTCGTTCAAAAACTCTTAGGTTTACTAATACATAACTATGAGAATAACTATTTGTCGTTCAAAAACCCTCATAGTGTACTACGTCGGCGACGTGGTAAAATCTTAGGCAAAAGTTGACTTTCGCGACCTGGGGCGGATTTCAATGAAATTTTGTGGAGACATGTATTTTAGTTAAAAAACCAAGAATATGCAACAAAAAGTTATGCGACGTATATACTTTTGGAAAAAAATACAATTTACGATGAAAAAATTTCATGTAATTTTTCGGTTTTTTGACGTATTATATCCACAAAATTTAGTTGCAAAAACCACTAAAACCCGCCACAAGTCTACTTAAACACATTTATCACGTTTTTACACTTCACAACACTATATTAATCAAGAAATCTCTGTTAATTTTCATTGTTTACAACTTCACAATTTGACATATGCTGACATGCATGTGCCAATTTGATGAACGTTGCAATTAAAATTTAGTATTGATATAGAATTAAAATTAATATAAAAATACAAATGCGTGCTTGTCGATATGCGAAGAAAATTCGAAAGACGCACTTCTGCCCAAGTCGCGAAACTCAATCTGTTCCAAATCTTATTCCGTAGACACATCGCATCCCGTAATCATTCATTAGCGCTAATTAATAATTACGACCGCCTAATGATCTCAATATTGCTAATTAAGGACTGCCCTAAAGAACAACATTTCTTGATAATAGAGCCGTAATGACGGAAAAAGTACTAGAATCGAGGTTGTTTGACAGCACAACTGATTGTACACGACTGAAACTCACTTGTCAAATGACACTTGACATTTTTGTTTACGTTTAAACTATTCAAATAATTAAAATAATTAATCAATATTGCTTGCAATGTGTACACAACGCGTTTGAGCCTCAATATATTTTCGCATAAAATACAACTTTTTATTTTGTATAACCTTACGTTGAAAAAGCAATTTTGCCATTTCAGAAATATTTGCCTTTCTTTGAACCATTGGAACAAAAGCTTGACAACTGTCAGCTGATTTTCTGCTAATGCAGAACTGGCAGTGCGTAAGCACCATCACTAATATTCATTAGGGTTAGTTATTAATTAGGTAATGAATAATTAGGGGTGCGATCTGTCTACGGTATTAGAGTATTTTAATACTCTAGGGTATAATTTTTACTTTAAGGGTAGCCTCAATCCTGTCTTAAATATTCGACAGAAAGAAGAAGAGACTGTTTTACAACTAATTTAATAGCAACAAACAGTTGTAAAAAAGAAAATAAAGATTTTGCATTTAAAATGGTTAAGTATGCAATAGCGAACTGCAGAATTATCATTAAAAGAAAATGTCGTGAAGAATCATCGAAATATTTTGCTTTTTCGAAAGACCCTTGAAATACTGTTAATTAAGGCAAAGGATGTAAATGTAGAAGTTATTTTTTAGATGTAGAATGCATTTCAAGATAAGATATTTAAATAGAAATTATTCTAATGTTGTCTGTAAACAATAATTAAGAAAAAAATAAAAACTGTGACATAAAATTTACTGTTTTATTTTTTCGTCTACATTACACTTTTAATTTGATGTTGATTATATTTTTATATGGATTATAATATAAAGTTTCAGTTGCTATTAAATGAAAAACATCATTTTAAATAACTTCTCAAATGAATTACCGAGGGAAATGCTTTCAGTAACAATTGAAAAGTGCGGCTAACAATTACGCATTTGAAAATACCTGCACATAGTGACGTCACGGCAGCTGTCAAAAAATCTTTGAATACTTTATGTTCCTTGTATCATGCCTCGTAGCCTCTATAAAACATTTTCCTCTTTATCATTATAATACTGGAAATTAAAAAACGTCTCTTCACCGTAATATACGAATTTTATAATTATACTGAAAATTTTGACTTGCTTGTAAGAAAAATAAAAATTTGCTTATTTTACTTACTCATTCAAATCAAAAGATCAGTTTGCTGCGCGGAAGGAACTTTTCTCTCCATTTAAAGTCTATGTAAAAAAACGCTCAAGAAACGCTGAAGAAAGTGATCAAGAAAATATTCACACTTTCCGTTCTTGAGGTGGTACGCTGCTCGAAAGAAATTAAATGTGTTTCCTGTGCTTTACGTAAGATGGCGTTGGTGTAGAAAATTATAATTTCTTCGCCAAAGATGTACCATGGTCCATGATACTTCTTTAGAACAGAAATTTTGACATTTCGTGTGTGTTGTTACTTGTCAGCTTGTGAAGTGAAAGCAAATGGATTACAAACTCCAAAACCCTGAAACAAATGTCAAATTAAAATACGACGCGCCAATTGTCAAATTTTTCTTCCGCTGTCAAAATTTCTCCGCCAAAGATGTACAGAAAATTTCTTGACCGTTTTCTTCAAGGCAGCATACTGAGCTGAACAAAGCATACCCTCGAAATGTTAAACAAAATGCCAGACGGAGCAAAATTTAATTGTCCGAAAATTTATTTTTCGCGAACTTGGACGGAAAATAAGTCTCCACTTAAAACTACGCCATCTATTGGAAAAGTGAAACTTGCCAGATTTCCGTAAGTCTTTCAGTTTCGTCTCGAACTGCGTACCAACGAAACGAAAAGTCACTACAAAATTCCGTGGACGAAATTTCGTCCACTTTTTTTACATGTAGTTTATATGGAAGACAAAATCCCGTCCGAACTCCATAGTAGGCTTTACAAATGTAAGGTTTTTGAACGCGCTCTAGATGCACCCAATTTTTCCGTATGATCCTGCTCTTTGTTCTATAAATACGCAGCTCGACTTCGAACGGAAAACTTGTGGTAAAATTTCGCTATAGCATATGTCTAAAGCCGGAGGTACACGATACGGAAAACGTCGTATTTATAAGCGATACGCCGTATTTCATATCGTGTGACTCGACGATAAGCAATATGGTGTATCGCTTATAAATATCCCAAAAATTTCGGAATATTTTCGGCACATCCAAGCAATTTGCGGGGTACAAATTTCCCGAGTCACACCATACAAAACTTTATGTACACAGTTTTGAGATTACTGCTCTTACGGGCGGCGCAGCGTCGCGGTAATCTGTGAATTGCAAAATACAGGTTGCAAACTCATTTTTGCTTATCGTGTGACTCGATGTGTCAAAAGTGACATCCACAAAGATATTTCCTTATAAATATGACGTTTTCCGTATCGTGTACCTCCGGCTTAACAGGTGTGGCTCTGCAAGCAATCGGAGACTTTTTTTCGCGCACTTATTGACAGAATTAAAGCCTAGTATGCTGATCACAAGTAATAGGTCGTTTACACTAGCAATTAACCTCAATATTAGATTACGTTAATCTCAAATAGTTTACAATAGCAGAGGCAAGCTTAACTCGGTCATGCGCATGGCATATTTGTTTACATTATTTGACCGAAAAGCAGTAGAAATACCAAAATGAGCTAAATCATATTAATTTTTTTAATTAATGAAGAAATAATGAATAAAGGGAAGGGTAAGAAATAAGGGACCTTTCAGTTCGGTGGCTCGAGTTTTTTTAAAAAATAAAGTTGGAATTTACTTAGTATAAGCTATGAAATAAAATATCTTTAAACTTCTATTTCCAACATTTTAATATATTGCAATAAGTTAGGTATATTTTGTTTGCTTTTCCTAATCTTAAAACGCGGTTGTGCATTCAAATCAACACTTTAAGTCCTGCTCGCTTTTAAAATTACATGCAAATGAAAGTCTACCTGGTGCGATTGGTGAGCGAGGAGGTTACGATTTGTATGGGAAATCTCGTGATTAAGTACCTGATTACCGCCGTAACCTCGAAAAGCGACGTAAGCTCGTCGGTGAAAACGCCATATAAAGCTTTATTGAAGACAAAACTCTGAACAGAAAAAGAACATTTATGTTGCGCCTGTTTAGTTGCGCGCGGTCTGCGTAATTACTCGCCCAGATTACGCTTGCGCCGATTCCGTGCACCCAATTTCAAAGCTTGGATATTGAAATCGCACTGTCGGCAGTTGGCACATCATGCCTCGAATATAAAGTCTTTGCTATTGTCCTTTCATTCCACACTCAGATAACACTGTCCGACGAACGCAGAAATAAGGTCAGAGGTGACTGATTGTGAAATGTGAGTCAAAAGGTTTCTTTTTCTAAAATAAATTTACAATGCCTAAAAGTTCCCCTATTATATTTTATGTCTCCAGCACTAATTTTGCGGATTTTTTATCCGGTTGTTGCAATTAAAATGGCGAAATTTTTTCCTAAATTTTCGTTTCGTTGGTACGCCGCGCTGTAGCTGTTCGTTGCGAAACGCTTGCAAAAATCTGTCATGTTGCTATTGTCCAATAGATGGACTGGTTTCTCTTTCAAGTGGAGACTTGTTTTTCGCCCACGTCTGAGAAAAATAAATGTTCGACGATTAAAATTAAAATGGTGTTTTTTAATATTAATGTTCAGAGCGTGAACATATTGGTGTCGAAACACGGAAATTTACCCATGCTTTGGATATTCAGTGGGTGAACGTCCCTTTGAGCTATAGGAGGAAGAAAAGCTTAAAAAAGGAAAATCTTAATATTTACAGGAATATTACTGTTACAGCGTTTTTGAATTCAAGGTTCTTTTAACTTGAAACACACTTATTTAATGACAAAAATCTATTTTTTATTTATCTCAAATTATGAAATATTAAATAAACAGAATTGAGGACAAAAGAAAAACTGCATTGAAAGTTAGTAGTTCTGTTGTACTTGAGAAGTACAAATAATATTCCATGTATATGAGAAAGACTAAACGGAATAAGAGAACAACTTTATACAAATCGTTGAATTTCTTTTGTACTTTTGAAGTGCTTAAAAGTAGATTTCGAGTTATTAACAAAAAACTGACAAAAGGGACTTAACCCCCCCGCCCCGTTAGCTCCACCACCACCCACCAGTACTTTTAGTATGTTGTTCAGGACACTTTCCTCTACAACTGTACCAAAAATGGCTTATACACGAATTTTTTCCCCTATTTGGCATTTTTTCGTCTTCGTTGCCTGGACTATATGGGTTATGCAAAACATCACTTTCAGTATTTTGAATATTATTCCAGTATATCACATCACCAATTGTCAATAAAGAATACCGAATCGGTACTTTTTATTATGTAATGAGCATTTGGATATACCGAAGTGATACATTTAAATACCTCGTGTCCATCACGGTACCCATTTCGAAATTTTTGGTGTAAACAATATACTAAAGATAGTTTTAGTACATTCGGTAACCCAATAGTAGTTCAGATGCACTTCCGCCATATTTATGGAAAAATTCAGATGAACTTAAATATCAAAATGGCGTCTTAGATGATTAAAATCTTTGTATGTTAAAACAAAACAGTTTTTTGGTTTTTTTTCAGGATTTTTTTAAAAACAAACTTAATGTTCATACTTGGCTTTTAAAATAAAATATTTCCAAACTATTCTAGTGGCAAATTACAGTCAAATTAAAAATTATAATATTTTTAAAAAAAAAATGTTTTGATTAAAATTCAAAATTTTTGTGGCGCACGAATTTTCAGAGGGGTAGAATCATATTTTATTCATAGAAGTGAATTTCGTTTTATATTTTCTATGCGCGAAAATGATTTTTCTTTGCATTTGCTGATATTCTTCCAAAGTTATGGCAGTAACAGCAAATCAAGACATTTAAAGAACAAATATGTTGCCAAACATTTCATAAACCATTACAAATACTCTTTCCAGAATATGTATTAGACTGAGCGATACAAATGAAATTGCATATGTGATGAACAATGGTACAAAATATAAACGACCATCAAAAATACCCTTTTCATCTCAAAAGTATATCCGATACACAATTTTGTCCTAAAATCATGTCCTAAAATGATATATTTCATGCACAATTTTTGGTATATTTCAAATACTTCAAGTAAAAGCAAAACACCATTTGGTATAAACTATGAACTAAAAACATGGTATATAGCATGATCAAATTTCGCACCACTTATGTACCGCGGATATACCGGTATATCCGGCTCTCTTTGTGCTACTAGAGGGGGCTGTGGGGGGATAGAATTTTAATTTTGGGGCTAAAATCGAAATTAGAACTCATTTATAGAGTAGGCCTAAGAAAGTATGTTTTTATTTTAAACTGTCTGGCTGCAGTGGCGAAGCTAAAGATTTGTTATTGGGTGTTCAGAAGTCCAGTTAGTCCTCCTCAGACCTCCTTAACCACCACAAATTTGAAATTAAACACTGAAATTGAACAGTTGAACTGACTACTACTACTACTAAACGCTATAAAAACAGTATCGACTGTAACTTCAAAGTTTGAAAAATTTTTTTTGCTCTTTTTCCCCTGACCCTCTTTCTCTATATTCTATGTTTTTCGGTGACAATTTCATTTCAAATCTAATTCTATTGACTATTTGCCTGAGACACAATTTATTATACGAGATTCATGGACAATTCAAGTTTGGACGTCGAAGACAAAATTTATTTATACAATTATTTGTTTATTTATTTATTTATTTCATTTATTTATTCATCGGACGATGGAGCCCATTCTCAAAATGTGAAAATAGATGTGTTCGAGCTAGTTAGTTTGCTCAATTTGCATGTTTTTTATGAACACAGCTTTTGCATTTTTCAATAAAATTTACGCAAATTCCGCAGGTAAATGCTGAAGAAAAATCAATTCTACAAAAATTATTGAGATCCCAACAAAAACACTCCGTGTAAAAAAGGTGGCCAAATCCCCTCAATCAATCGATCTTGCAAAAAGTTTCGCCATCTTATGTATTGAGATAAAAGGAGCCAAGTTCTTTGGCCAATGAAAGTACTGATATGAAAGTGGCCAAGTTCTTCATCTCATAACCAAATTTTAACTTGGCCAGCGTTCCTTCTTCAAGTATACTTTTTATATTCTTAGTGCATGGAATGTTTCCTTTAGTTACCGTACTGTTTCACCTCTGCGAAAGATATCAACATAATCGAAGGCTCCAATGAATTTGAGGTATTCTTCACGCTAAAAAAACTGGCCAAGTTAAAATTTGCTTATGAGATGAAGAACTTGGCCACTTTCATATCAGTACTTTCATTGGCCAAAAAACTTGGCTCCTTTTATTTCAGTAATTTGTTTGGCTAAAGAACTTGGCTCTTTTTATCTCAATACATAAGATGGCGAAACTTTTTGCAAGATCGATTGATTGAGGGGACTTGGCCACCTTTTTTACACGGAGTGTTTTTGTTGGGATTAATTATATTTTAAAAATTAAATCTTCAGCATTTGCTTTCTGAAAATAATAGAAAAATAATGATATTTAATTTTTTTCGGTGAGGTTTCAGTATTATTATTTTAGTTTTTAGTGTTTAAATGATTTGTATATACTATTCGGCGTATACCTGAATAATTGAATATGTACTATTCGGCGTATAACAGAATAGTATGTTGTGTATTACTCGGCGTATACCAGAGTAATTGAGTATTTATGGGTTAGTTGTATATTTATTCAGTGTATACCAAAATCAATTCATAACCATAATATTTCTATAAAATTTTATTATTCGGCGTATACCAAAACAAATATTCATTAATTTCAAAATAATTCTCGGTGGAAACCAGAGACTTACTTTTATTTGAATCACTCTCGGCGTATACCTGAAAGCGACTGAATTTTTTGGTAGAATGTCGTTCCTTTTATAGTCATTTTTGACCGGAAAATTCAAATTTGTTTACTACGATTTTCTAGTTTTGATTTTCGTTTAATAAGAATTTTCAAATAGGTTGCTATAATTATATTCTTATTTTAAAACAAGTTATTTTTTTAATCAACGTGCTTTTTTGGGCAATTACTGCGATTGTAATTAAATTATGTCGAAGCTGCGACAATTACTTAATTGCAATACTTTAATCTTGCAGGTAATATATTGCAGCAATATCCCTATGTCCACCTCTCTGCAAGTTGCAGCAATATTTCGAATAATTATGACATTAATAACTACTTAATAATAAATAATAAGTTTTTATTTTTATTTGAAAATATTTATACCTACATTATAATCACAATGAAATATTAAACTAACAATAATAAAATACTTATAATAATAATATAACAATAATAACAATAACAAAACTAATTATAAATATTTTTTTACCTACAAATTTACATCATCATTCATTGCATCCGGCTTAAGGCTACAGATTCTTGAACTGGCCCTTCTGTGAGCTACTTCGACACAGAATGTTCAATTACTTTTTCTGTCCACTTTTCACCCTCCAGAATTTATAAAGTTTTTGTAAAATAATATAAGACAAATTTAATATATCTGCCAAAATTACGACATAATTAACAATTTTTTAAAAAAAATTTTGTATTGATTTGGCCATTGCCAGTTTTTTAAAGGATCGCTTTTTCGACTTTCCCTGCCAACAGCAATTCTGTCAGCTATTAGTCTGTCATGAGTGACACTGCCATTCCTAATTTGAAACACCCACCATTGACGGGTCTGAAAATAACACACATTAATTCAATGTTAAAAAGAAATAAAATTAAAAATTTTAAGTAACCCCCGAAAAAAAAAACTTTAAAAAGTAAAAAAATAAAATGTCTCTCTCGGTCTTTTATAACTTCATTAAAAGAACCTATTAATATTTTTAAGATGAGCGTCGCCGCGTCGGGGGACCGCTAATGTAACGAATCACTAGAATTCTTTGTATATATATTCTATAGAATTCTAGTGATTCGTTATACTTAGTTACTTAAATTATTATATATATTCTATAGAATTGAAGTGATTCGTTATATTTAGCGGTCCCCCGACGCGGCGACGCTCATCTTAAAAATATTAATAGGTTCTTTTAATGAACTTATAAAAGACCGAGAGAGAAATTTTATTTTTTTACTTTTTAGAGTTTTTTTTTTGTGTCGGGGTTACTTAAAATTTTTAATTTTATTTTTTTATTTCATTCTTTTTAAATTACCCACGACCCTAATTCAGATAGATACCTTTTCTTTGAAATTTCATTTGTAGTTATGTGATGGTTCGGGATTGATTACAAAGAAGAGGTAGTTCGTTTATGTTTAGGTGATTACTTCGTAGAAGTAATTTTCGTTTTCGATTGTTGTGACCATTTTCCCGGGGCTGGGAGAAAAGAAAGGCGCCGCGCCGGTGAAATTTCGGGATAAGTGGGAATTTTAAAGAAAAATTACATCAAATACGACATTAATATTATAACTACTATTGCTTTTTCTGATGTTCTTCATACAAGTCAAGTAACTCTTTTGTAAAGTTATCAAAGGGTGCCTGGCGGGCGGGGGGTTGGGTAGACATCGCACTCCTGCATGATAAAAGGAACATAAGGTATGGATTTCGCCATTTTTTTGTAATGTTGTGCTACAATAACGTGCTTTATAACTAACAATGTACATATATGGGCTCATACTCGATGGGTTCACTAGTAGGCATTGCAGGTTCTATGTATCAGGTTCTATCAACCTTCCAGTTCCAGCATCAAGTCCTCGTCATTGCAGGAGAAATGAACAGAACTCATTAAAACGAATCTAATGAGCCCAAGCTTGGTGATTTTACTAATAGGCAATCGAGGATTTCGTCTCCAACTTTCGATCTCCATCATCCGATTAGCTCAGTGGTACCAACGCACATGGTTGTTTCAAATGCTAGGTCACACATATGTTTGAAAGTAAAGTAAATACCCATTATGCGTGTAAGATCCCTACCGCAGCTAAAAATAACACCCTTTTTTTGCTTCGGGGGTTAAAAAAGTGCTGATGACCTTGAAACGCCTGAACAGATCTTCATAAATTGAAGCTAAGAACCATCTCGATCACGTCAGCTTTCAAACAAAAAAAACCGCATCATGATCGGTCCATTCGTTTCGGAGCTACGATGCCACAGACAGACAAACACACAGATACACAGATCCACAGATCCACAGACACGTCAAACTTATAACACCTCTCTTTTTGCATTCGGGGGTTAAAAAATAAGTTCTCTTGAAAAGATATTGAAACTGAAGTATCCTCTCTAAAGGAGTTTAGTTCTATTTCAGTTTCAACGATAGGAAACTTCTCAAATTCTTCGTCTTCATCATAATTTTTTACACTATCTTCTGTGGTCACCCTAACCTCAGTTAATGTGTCTACGTTCCTATGGAAGTCTTTAACCTCTACAGTCAAATTGGTGATGGCTTTCGCCATATTTCTTCGAAAATCTAATTAATTTAGTAATTTAGTAATTTTTGTAATTTATAACAATATCAACAATATTAATATTTTTACTCATTTACCTGATTCAGGCTTATTCTGGTCAATCCCACTATCTCCTCCAGTACTTACACATTTTGGTGTTTTTGGTGTTGACGAAAGAAATGTCGGAGGTGGTACTGGCCGTGTTATTAAATCTTCGTGACTATTTCTCGTTCTATTTTTTCTTTATTCAGCAGTTTTCTTTTTGGTGGAGATCTGGCTTCATCATCGGAAGAAACAGTTATTTTCTTCGCCCTTTTCCTCCGTCGATCCGTTAACATTTTTGCAACTTCATTCCAGGCAAGATCCTCAGATTCTATTAAATTAGAAGTATGAATTTCTATTTGCTGCTTTACATAATAGCACAAGATCTGAGACCAAGGATTCATTCTAAGTTGTGAAGTCCTGTGAGAAGTTTGTAAAATTTAAATTGTGCGCGAAAGTAAAACGTACAGTTTTAAAAAGGCGAAATTAAGGTGATGTAGTGAGTGTAGTGGATGTATTAACTGTAGTAGATGTAGTGGAGGTAATTAGAAATATTTTTTATTTATATATGTTTGGAGAGTTACAATTGAATATTCAACTACAATATTATTACGTTGACTAACAGAACAACTGAACAAGATTCTAGGTAATACCTAATCAAAACTATATGGGACAAAAATTCAACAATAAAAACCCAAAGAAATTCTTACTTACTAACCCTACACTATCTAAATACAACTATACCTAAACAGTAAACCTAAACTAAACCTAAACCTAAATTGGGTCATTCCATGCGAAATCAACCAAGCACTCAACCCGACCATCTTAGATTTCCTTGAAACTTATCTGCTATACCCTTATACATCCTGAACGCAGATATGATTTTTAAAAAATTCAACCTCTTATAATTTTTGAAGTTTGTAAAAAGTTTTTCTTTAACTCGTGTTCAGTGTTAAAAATCTTCTAATTCTAGTTCTATAAGACATAGAGGGTTGTATGATAGCTCGTTTTAAAGAGAATTCAATAGGCTTCAGTTTGATATGAAACATACATAGGTACTTTTTTTTTTGTTTTTTTTTTTTAAAGAACTAAAAAAATATTTCTGAAAATCTTTAGAAGATGGTGTTTTTTTGAAATTTTTGAAATTAAGATATATTTTTTATTATAGTCTGGTGAACAAGTCATCCAAATTTCAGAGTGGGACCGTAATGGGATCTGCACTTATACCTTATAATATACAGCAACGTTCTATGGTTGAAAGGTTTTTATTTGTAATACCTGTAGCAGAGTGAGAACAATACATCATAATATACCTAAACTAGGATACAGAACACTAAATCAGAGATGGGCAGGCCTATGCCCGCGGGCACTCCAGCTTTTAGAGCTTTGAATATGTACACGAGCAGCTGTCAAGTCGAGAGCGCATCATTCGGCCGCCGGCCGTCATGCGAGCAGGACTATGTTTCTTTGCGCTTTGCTTTCAGGTACACTGTAAATTTGAAGTCATTTTGCCATGTGGCTTAACTTTTACATGACAGGTGACGTCACCAAAATTAACAGTGTATAAAAAGCAGGAGAGCTTTGAAATGCTTTCACACAATCTCAATTTGAGAATGTGGTTGCATGCCCATCCCTGCACTAAATACAATAAAATAATAGAACAGAAAACTAAATAACTTAATTAAGCAAGAAATTTAATTTAAAGTACATAATTTTGGTATTGGTGCTTATCAGCAACAATGTACTATACTAAATGGTGCTTGTATGGTAGGCACAGGTAATTCCGCGGTGGCGCTAAACGTTTATAAAATGTAATTTTTAAAGAGAAACTCATGTGTTGACTAGATGGCTGAAGTCCCTACCAGAACTAAATATAGCAGTATCGTCAGCGTAACTAGATGACAAGCAATATGGTAGATCTGGGAAGTCTGCTGTAAAAATTCTATAAAGGACTCGGCCTATAATATCGAATCTACGCATTTCGGACGAGGCCTTGCGGACTCTGCAACTAATTGAACTTTAATCTCTCTCGCGGTGAGGAAATCATGTATCAGAAGGTCCTAAATAGCAGGAAACCTAAATTGCATCAGTTTGTTTGTGTATGAGAGCGTCATGCCAGACCAAAGAATATCTACTCAATAAGAACCGACACTGTTTTTTGAATGTATGTGGAAAAAACACTGCAAATTTTACACAACGGTTTATTATTTCCAAAAAATGTGACATTTTTCAAGTCACGGCTAGATGCCAGTAGTGATCATGTGAAATGATTTCACGTTTTTTAATCCACCAAGAAATGGAATATTTTATGGAGATTAAAAATTTCAAAATTCTATTACTCAAAAACCAATTGTAATAAATAATGCAAATAACGTGCAAGAGGAAAAGAGTGCCAAGAAGTTCGTCGGCTCTGACGTAGTAATTCTCTGCCTCTGACGTCGATATTCTTTGCCTCTGACGGTTTTTTCATGCCGCACTTTTAAATGGGCAACCATGTGCTTTAAGTGCTTTTAAACTTAAAATGAAAGTTTGTAACAAGTCAAAAGCTCTGTGTAAGCTGAGTTGAAAAGTGCTTTCACTGCATGGCGACTTGAAAGTTCGCACGATCGCAAATAAGATTGCTTGCGGGTTTTGATGTGCTGCGCCAAATATGAACCACGCTGTACGACAAACCCCCATTTGTTATTCCACTTTAACAAATGTTACTCTGCTGCTATCTAATTTTCCACAGCACCGATTCACACATCAGCAATCCAGCCGTGTACAGATAGTAGTGTCGGTTCTTATTGAGTAGATACATATTCTTTGACGTAACTGGACTACGGACCAAAACGTCTCGTCTTTTTCTGAGTGCTTCAAGATCTATCTTTGACGTCATCAGCTTAACTGAAACATGGCTTTGTGGAGGTATCGTCGATTCTGAGCTTTTCTGCTCTGAATACTGCGTTTTTCGTCGTGACCGTTTTTCTTCTCTTGATTACCCTGTTGGTGGAGGGGTCCTGTGCGCTGTACGTCGTGGTTTGTCTTGTGAGCTGGTGGACACTTCTCATCTGTCTGATTTGGAGCTTGTTTGTGTGATTCTTCATCTAAGGCTTAAAAACATTTTCATCGTCTCGGCTTATATTCCTCCGAATGCGTCTTCTGTAATATATGACATGTTTTCTTCTTTCATTGAAGGTCTCTCTAATGACATTAGCGCTGCTGACGAAATTTTGATGGTTGAGGATTTCAACTTACCGTCTGTTGACTAGAGTCTTTCGGAGGATACTGTTGTGATGCTGCCTACGAATGCTTGTGCTAGCCATGCTTCCACATTTCTGGAGGACATCGTATCCTGGTGTTTATCGCAGTGTAATGGGGTCGCAAATGATAACAATAGGTATCTTTGCCTCATCTTTTCAACTCATCTGGCATCAACTATGGTAAAACACTGTTTTTTCCCCTTTGTTACCCGATTGCTCCCATCATTCTGCTTTGGCTATAGTGCTCTCGTTCGAGCCTTTTTCATGTGTTTCAACTTTACCCTGTGATGTATGCTACGATGTTGTTAAGGCCGACTTTTCTACGATTGGTCAATGGCTGTCTTCCTGTGATTGGGCGGTGGTTTTGAATGAGCGTGATATTGATTCGGCTGTTTCCTCGTTTTATAGTGTAATTTCTATTTGTTTTTCTCTTCTGGTCCCTACGAGTTAATTATTCTATGTCTTCTCCTTTCCAACCATGGATCAACTTTTCAGTGAAGCATTTGAAGAATTTGAAGGGTAAGGCCAGGAAATCTTTGTGTTCCTCTCCATGTGAGTTGGATTTTTTAACTTATATGAACCTCCGTATCAATTTATTGCTGCTGTTAGGGCGTCGTATTCTGATTATTTGGCAGGGATTAAACTGGGGCTTCGTAACAATCCGAAGCTTTTCTGGCGGTTTGTTAATTTGAAGCGTCGCTCTGATGGTTACCCTTCTTCTTTATTTTATGGAAATATCAAGAGCTGTGATGCTTTAGTCATTTCTAACCTTTTTGCTGGTTTTTTCAAAACAGCTTTTTGTGATAACACCTGTGATATTAATTTTATTGATTTTAAGTATCTGTCGAAGCTTCCGCTGACCTCTCTGACCCTAAGTGATATTATTTTTCAGATTGTTCAGATTTTCAAGATTGTTCTTGATCGCATATCTAAAATGACTGACAATGAGACTTCTTCTCTTAGCTCTGATGGCATTCCATCTTATTTCTTAAAGCGTTGTGGCTCAGTTATTGCTCCTGTTTTGTGTTATTTATTTAATTTATCTCTTTCTGTTGGTATTTTTCCGAAGCCTTGGAAACTGTCTGTTATCACCCCCTTGCATAAAAAGGGGAACAAATCAGATATTGCGAATTATAAGCGTATTGCTAAGTTGTGTCCCATTTCTATTAGCCAAGCTTTTCGAAGCCTTGGTCTGTGATATTCTTTCCTTTCATTGTAAACCTTTCCTTTTGCCTTGCCAACATGGTTTTATGAAGGGTAGATCGACCACTACAAATCTCACCAATTCTCTCCAATTACTGTTTATCTGCTATTGAATCTGCTAATCACGTTGATTGCATTTTTACGGATTTCAGTAAGGCATTTGACAGGATTAATCATGGGATTCTTGTGCATAAATTATCTTTGCTTGGGTTTCCTAGTTCTTTTGTGGATTGGATATCTTCGTACCTTTCTGAGCGTAGCAACGTGTCTACTTTCGTGGTGTATTGTCGGATGTGTTGACTAACACATCTGGTGTTCCTCAGGGTAGGCATCTTGGTCCGCTTTTGTTCTTTATATATATCAATGATAATTCCTTTACTTTGAAACATTCTAGAATTCTTTGTTATGCTGACGATCCCCACCTTGTATCCCCACCTTGTCGCGGTGGTGGGGCTTGCGGATCCCGGGGATGGGATTGAGCTATGTCGGCGGTGGCATACCACTGGTAGGGTCTCCCATGCCGGACAGGTCGTCCCTGAGGGGTCTTACCAAGAGGGATACAAAGAAAAAACTAATGGCATGTACAACCTAAAGGATATTTGTACCCCAGGTGGTAAATCGGCTACGCCGAGAAATCCACCCTCTGCGGAGGTCGGCCCCATGGACTCTGGGGGGGGGGGGGGGGGGGGGGGCATACAATGCCAACCGACGTGCCGGGCACGGACAATCTGGAGAGCTCGCTCGACAGATTGAATCTTGGAGGCAGTTCGCTTGCTCCTGACGAGGCAGCGAATCCGGGACAGGTGACTGTTTCGGGAGCGCTTGCTGAGTCCGGGGTAGCGGTACGTGCCACCAAGAGCGAAGCGCAGAAGCTACGTGCGCAGCGGAAGCGTTTACGTCGGAAGGAGAAGCGGAAGCTAGGGAAGTTGGGGGCTTCCGTGGGAGCGGAGGAGGGTCCGATGGAGGTTGAGCTATCGACCCCAAAGGAGCCGACCAACGTGACCATCTCCACGACGCCGACGGACTCACTGGAGCTTCCGAACAAGCGTCTGAGGCCCTGAGGGGCGAAGGCACCTCGCGTGATACGGTCAGTACTCCGGTGAGGACGGATGAGACCGAGCGGCCAGGACTAGCTGACAGGAAGCTAGGAAGTCGGCAGGAACTTGGCTGGCAAGGTTACCGGGAACCCCAACATGGCTGCGGGGGCTCGTCCCACCTACTCTAAGGTGGCACAGGCGGACCTGGTCATGGGTATTGCGGATATCGGTAGGGAGGCTCCTCTTGACAAGAGTCATGTAGCGACTTTTAAGAAGGCGCTGCTGACTTTGTTGGATGGTCTCCCGAACGATGCCGGCGATATCGGGGTAACCCAAGTAGACTTGGAGGATGGGTTGATTGTACTCCCGTGCGTCAACCAGAAATCCAAGGAATGGTTGTGTGAAGCCGTCGGGAAATTGCCTGTCCTATGGAAGGGCATGTCCTTGAAGGTGGATCACCTGCAAGCTCTTCGGAATTTGCAGAGGATAATAATCCGAGTACCCAGACCACCGGTGAACAAGGATGTTATCCTGGCCAGGATCTGTCGCCAGAATGCCTGTGTGAGGGACACTTCTAAATGGAGGGTCTCTCGTGCAGGTAGATACAGCGACGGAGAAGAGGGGGGAACTATTCTCACCGTATGGTGTCCGGAGGAGGACGCGGGCGCGATCAAGCTTGCAGGAGCCAGGCTCAACTGCGGGTAAGGGGTCGCCTACGTCAGGATCCCGGGCGTCTCGGTGGGAGTGGAACCCTCCGCTGGAAAGGCAGCTGAATGATGCCAGAAATGGTATCGGTGTCAGCTGGGAGGGAGGTGGGCCCGTTCCAGCAAATAAAATTTTGTCAACTAAACCTCCATCATTGCAAAGAGGCGACAGCACTGTTGCTTCGACACTTTGTGGAGGATAAGTTGGACATAGCCTTGTTGCAGGAGCCCTGGGTCTACAGTGGTAGAGTCAGGGGTGTGCCATCAAGTGCAGGCACGCTCTTCAGTCAGGACTTGTATATTGGTGAGGCATGGTGTGCGAGCTATCTTCTTGCCGCACCTGTGTACACCAGATCTGACTGTGGTAAGGGTGGGAGCCGGTGCGGGCTCGTTTCTGGCCGCATCGGTGTATCTGCCGTATGATTCGACGGATGCTCCCCCTTCGAGGGAGATGGCGCATCTGGTGCGATCGGCCGCGGTAGGAACCGATGGTCTGATTATGGGATGCGATGCTAACGCACACAATACTGTGTGGGGTAGCTCAGGTGACAAATACAAAGGTATAGCACTGCTAGACTTTGTAACTGGAAATGATCTCTATGTTGGGAACAGGGGGACGGAGCCGACTTTCATCGATGCACGAAGGAACGAGGTGATTGATGTTACTCTGTGCAACACGAAGATGGTTGGGCAGCTTATGGGCTGGAGGGTCTCGGATCGTCTAACTATGTCGGACCACAGAGCCATCCAGTTCGAAGTCGCATACGGATCCCGAAGGGAGATCAAACGACTCCAAAGGTTACCTCAGAATACCAACGTGATGAAATACACGGAAAGGTTGACGAGAATCCTGGAGGAGGAGAGGTGGAGTGCACCGAAAAGCATCAGGAAGGCGGAGTTACAGCTGGACACAGTGGTGTCGGCCATGACTAGAGCCTTTAGAGAATCCTGTCCCTTGACCTCAGTGAGTGAGCAGGATCCCACGCCGTGGTGGTGTGAGGAACTGCAGCACATGAAAGTGGGGGCCAGGAGAGCTTTTAACCATGCTATGCGGAGTGACGATCCGCAGGCATGGGAAGACTACAAAAATAGGAAAAGGGAGCTGAAGAAGTCTCTGCGAAGGAGGAAGAGGGACTCGTGGAGAACTTTTTGCTCAAGTATGGAGAGTATTTCTGAAGTCAGTAGACTTCAGAAATTGGTATCCAAGGACAGAGTTTCTAGAGTTGGACTTATCCGGGATAAGGATGGAAAGATGATGGAAACTCTGGAGCTATCAGCAAAAACCTTGATGGAGGCACATTTTCCGGGAAGTAAGGCCTCGGACGCGTCGTGGGTCATCCGGAACCGGGTGGCCTCGAGGTTGGATCGAGAGATGGCGGAAGGAATAGTGACTCTAGAGGGGATTGGAAGGGCAATAGATAATTTTGCACCTTTCAAGACCCCAGGCATGGATGGGGTATTCCCAGGGCTCCTTAAGTGGGGTAGGGAGGCCCTCAGTCCGTGGCTGAAGGGAATTTTTGTAACCTGTCTTGCGACAGGGCATATACCGGTTAGGTGGAGAGAAACAATTGTTGTTTTCCTGCCAAAACCAGGAAAAAGGGATTACACTGAGGCGAAGTCGTTCAGGCCAATTAGTCTGACATCCTTCCTATTGAAGACAATGGAGAGAGTGCTGGCAGACCGATTGGAGATAACGATGCTTAGCAGGTATCCCTTGAGTAGCAACCAACATGCATATCAGGCTGGAAAATCTACGGAGACGGCACTTCATCAGGTGGTGAGAGTGGCGGAAGACGAGTTGAATACAGGAGGTATTGCTATGGCTATTTTTATGGACATAGAGGGTGCCTTCAATGAGATTCAATTCGATAAACTTCGCAAGGCCCTGTGGAAGCGGAAGGCTGACCCTCTTATTATAAGATGGGTTGATCAAATGATAAAAAATTGGGCGGTAAGGATTCGCTCCGGAGATTTCTGTCTGAGAGGAAGGGTCACCAGGGGGTGTCCTCAGGGGGGAGTGCTTTCTCCGCTCCTTTGGAATATCACGGTAGACTCCCTACTCAGGAGTTTGGAGGAGAGAAGAATCGAGGTCATCGGCTATGCTGATGATATAGCATTGATGGTTAGAGGCAAGTTCATGTGTGTCACTGCTGATATCATGAGGGATTCCCTAAGAGTGGTTGAGCGGTGGTGTTCTGAACAGGGCCTAACCGTCAATACGCGGAAGACGGAGCTCATCATCTTCACAAGGAAGAAGAAGGGGCTGGACTTCGAGCCGTTACTGCTTTTCGGCTCACCTGTCCAAGTGTCCAAGGAAGTTAAATATCTAGGAGTATTCCTGGATTCACGACTGAATTGGATGCGCCATGTGGACGAGAAGGTACGCAAAGCGAAAATGGCATTACATCAGTGTAGAAGGGTGTGTGGGCTAGGGTGGGGAATCTCGCCGTTGTCAATGCATTGGATATACACGATAATGATAAGACCAACTATAACCTATGCGGCAGTAGTCTGGTGGCCTAAGGTAAGCCAGGCAACTGTAAGGCGCAGGTTAGATGGTCTACAGAGGATGGCGTGCGTGGGAATTTCGGGAGCTTTTCGAACGACACCCACCGCTGCGCTAGAACTTATACTGGGAATGCTCCCGCTGGATTTGTTTATTACAAAGAAAGCAGTGGAGACAGCCGTGAGATTGGACAGTGAAGGCACGTGGTGTCGAACTGGAACTCCATACGGTCATCGGAAGGTTCTGGATCTCGTAAGAGGGATCGGGGAGCTTGGCATGCCTATGGAGAACATTGGAAGGGTTAGGATTATCGGAAGGTTTCACCGGACCCTGATTGGAGACGGCATGCTTCCGGAGGATGCGGCTGGTAGCATCTGTATTTTTACTGATGGATCGCTGACGAGTGGCAGGGCGGGGGCAGGCATCTATTCAATGGACATGGATGTTGCTCAGTCCGTCAGCCTAGGGAGATGCACCTCGGTCTACCAGGCGGAGTTGATTGCCGTGATATGGGCGCTGGATTATCTTCTGGACAGTCGAGTGCGAGGAGAAAGAAACCTCATAGCGCTTGACAACCAGGCGGTGATTAGGTGCCTTGCTCGGACGGATATCAAGTCTTCTCTTGCACTGGAGGGGGTCCGGAAACTCAACAGATGTGCCTCACATAATGAGGTGCTGTTATGTTGGGTCAGAGGGCACTCTGGGATAGAAGGAAATGAGCGGGCTGATCTCCTAGCCAAGCAAGGGGCGGCCCGTGAATTTGAGGGCCCGGAACCATATACCCCTATTGGAGTGGGTATGGTAAAAGACCTGATTGATAAATGTATAAGGAGAGAACATCTGAGAAGGTGGAACTCCCTTAACAAATGTAGACAGACTAAGTTAGCCTTTAGTCTGGGGCCGAAATCGGCCGCTGACTGACTCCTATCGCGAGAGCGGGGAACAATCAGATGGTTGATTTCAGTGTTTACAGGGCATGGGGGTTTTGCGAGTCATCTTCAGAGGATGGGTATCGCTGAAGATGGGTCCTGTCGTCTATGCCTTGAGGAGCCAGAGTCTGCAATACATTTGGTATGTGCATGTCCGGCGATTTCGAGGATTCGGTGGGCTGTCACAGGTCATCCTTTGCTGGAGGACATGCGACAGCTTACCATAAAGCAAATTCTCGAGCTGACGACGCGTTCCGGGTTAAGGAGTCTGTGCACCACTGTGCAAGGTGACTGACCTGGGGCAGCTTTGGAAAGAGGAGCGAAAAGGGACCCACTTACGTGGTCTGGTTCGATATTTCCTCGACAATATTATATATATATAATATATTATATAATATATATATATATATATATATGCTGACGATACGAAAATTTTTCGTACTATTTTTAGTGAACATGACTGTCTTCTTTAGAATTCGGACTTGGATGCTTTCCATCAATGGTGCATTCGTCAATCATCTTCCCTTGAATGATTAGTGGACCTACTCTTAGCAGACTTGACAAAACAAAAGGTCTTTCTTTTGACGACCTCATTGAATCCATTATTGATCGTGCATTTCTAGACTTCTTTACTGTACGTTTGTCCGACCTATTCTCGATTATGTTAGTGCTGTTTGGTCCCCTTATTACGATGGAGGTTTTTAGTTTTGCTCTTCGGGGTTTACCTTGGGTTCATCATTTCCATCTCCCTCCATACTTGAATAGGCTCAAACTAATTGCGTTGTCATCACTAGAGCATAGAAGGACTTCCGCCAGAATGTTGTTCACTTTTGACTGCCTTCAGGGCACTATTGATTGCCCCGAATTGGTGTCATCTTTTAACATTTCTGTTCCCGCGCGTCTCTTGAGGTCCTATGATTTTTTACATTTGTTACAGCACCGTACAAATTATGGCTATAATAAGCCCATTTCATCGATGTCACGCTCTTTTAATCACCACTACTCTTTGATTGATTTTCATCTCAACAGAGATCTACTGAAAAGTCGACTTGGTTAGGTTTCTGTTTTTTTTTATAATTTAATTATTATTAGTTTTTGTAATTAATATTTGCACCTATAGTCCAGTGCAATTAGACAAAAAATTGGCTTAACCCGGACAAAATTATTAACAGGGAAAAAATTGGTGGAAATTGTTCAGAATAATGTCCATAGTTACCCACCAAAAGTCCCAAGAAATCCGAGTTGGGGAACGCCCACAATCTTGAAAAAATGTGGTCCAGAAGGGATGTTCTTGCCGTTTTTCGCTGATATCTTCTAAAATATTAAACTTTATAAAAACCGCCCCAAATAAGAGTTGTAGAGCATGAAATTCTACTTCGAATGACACCAAGAGTGAATGGTTTGGACTACCCGCTACCAAAGTACAGTAGGTCAAAGTTGGACCAATTTTCCATTTTTACGAAAAATTCAACCTAGTTGTATCTGTAATCTTACTGTTTTATGATATTTCTCGTAATTGCCACTTTGAACATTGTATATGTTCCAAATTTCAGGGTTCTAGATCGATTGGAACTATCCCATCTTTGTATAATCTTAATAGCCCGTCAGAGAAAAACACCTATTTCTTGGAAACTAAACCACCTAAAAGTATGAAATTTGAAATGATACTCACTTTTGATAATCCCAACTACCCTGAAAAATTTCGGTACTATACGTTGACTATCTTCGGAGATAAAACAAATTTTATTAACATTACGTTAAGTATCGTAAAGTAACGCTCAACGCCACCGCGGACCAATCTGTGCCTAGGATTCATGCGTCATCTAGTAGTTCATTGTTGGTCCTAGGTATCGATACCAAAATACGCACGTAATTATGCCCATTAACATTTTTGACGAAAATATTTTCTAAAATCTGAAGTTAGAACCATTTTTGACATGCTGTAGATAGATAGCGGGTGGTCCAAACCATTTGGTTTTAATCTCATTCGACGCCGAGTTCAATGGTCTACAACTTTTATATAGAATACTTTTATGATAAACAGGTTTTTTTGGAAGATATTTTCGCAAAACTGACGTTGAAACGAAAGTTTTTACGAAATGTGGAAAATTGGTCCAACTTTGACCTACTGTACTTTGGTAGCGGGTAGTCTAAACCATTCACTCTTGATGTCATTCGAAGTAGAATTTCATGCTCTACAACTCTTATTTGGGGCGGTTTTTATAAAGTTTAATATTTTAGGAGATATCAGCGAAAAACGGCAAGAACATCCCTTCTGGACCACATTTTTCCAAGATTGTGGCCGTTCCCCAACTCGGATTTCTTGGGACTTTTGGTGGGTAACTATGGACATTATTCTGAACAATTTCCACTAATTTTTTCCCTGTTAATAATTTTGTCCGGGTCTAAGTCTAATTGCACTGGACTACTAGGTATATATATATTTTTTTTTTGTTATTTTTTAGTAATCAGTATTTGGATCAAGTTGTCTACAAATAAATAAATAAATATTGTAATTAGAAATAGATTACCCCAAATTGAGGCTAGGAAACCTAGATAGAAGTATTTTAAAAAGAGTGCCATTGCGTGAAGAGATATGTTCCCGAAATTTTGGGGATTTCTTCCCATTGTGTAAAGGGATATTTTCCCGAAAATGTGGAAATTTGTTCCTGATGTGTGTAGGGATATGTTCCCATGTATGAAAGGATTTTTTCTCTCCCTGCGGCAATTGTGTAGTATTGTAGTGTAGCTGTAGTTCTTTCCTATCCACTGAGTATTGGCGTAGAACACTCACACCCTTCTTTTATCAATTTCCGAATTGGAGACGGAGAACGGCGGATGCTCTGGGCCCCATGTGTCATATTATCATATTATCAAAAGGAAAAAAATACATGTGTACATGCCCTTGCCATTTTGTGTTTCATTTCTATTACCCTGTGCATCATTTACTTCGTAATATGAGACTCGTTAAAATTGAGTAATCAGGGAAAACAAAAAATCTGAAGATTTGATGATTGTTGTTGAAATGCACCACTATATAAGGGGTTGGCCATATTAGGTGGACTCATTTATTTAAAAAACAAAAAAACATTAAAAACAATCTTTTTGGCTGTTCAAGTGAAACATCATTTAATTTGGTTTGAGGAGATTTGATTACATCACTTTTTGAAGATGAAATTGCGCAAGTGGTTGCCCTGAGCTCGAATGGCGTAATGCGCCCGTTTTTCGGCATTTTC
Organism: Leptogaster cylindrica; assembly: GCA_963082835.1. Classification (NCBI taxonomy): domain Eukaryota; kingdom Metazoa; phylum Arthropoda; class Insecta; order Diptera; family Asilidae; genus Leptogaster; species Leptogaster cylindrica. The sequence goes on from OY720107.1 coordinate 14,400,717, forward strand.
CGTCGTATTTGGCAATGTTGCGGCCGATATACCGACTATTTCCTGACGGATATTGGCCTTAAGTTCGTCTAGCGTCCTTGGCTTGTTGAAATTGGGTTTGGACTTAAAAAAACCCCACACGAAAACGGCCGGTGGCCAGTCATAATCACCGTCTTTGGAAATTTAATTGGAATTGAATTGGAATTGGCGTTTTCACAGTTGAAAAGTTGCTTTGAATGGTTAAGCTAAGCACAGACTGACGCAATTTCGCTGGCGGTGGCGGTGGATTTAGGCTGGCGACATACTATCCCGTTCCGCAGGACGCCGCTGAGCGGTGTGCGTTTTTGCGGGATGAGGCTACGCAGGCACACTATCCCGCGCAGCGTCACGAAAAATCTGAGAACCGTCATCAGTTGAAATTTGCCTTGTCAAACATTACTTTCCTTCAAAATTCGTCCCGCAGAACAGGGTGGTGTTCAGGAAGCTGGAAGCGTACCTTTAATTAGGTTAAATTTGACCAACAATACTGACTTAATTACAGAAACACGTCAAGTGACATCACTTAACGGGTTTCTGCAGTAAATTTTAGCTTGTTATCGCGTGAGAATTTTTTCCTGGAGAGAATTTTTGAATATGCTATAGAATGAATGAAAAATATTATACTTAGGCTTAGAAAAATAATCGAAGGAGTTCTTTGTAAAAATCAAGTGATTAAATTTGTACTATATTTTTTCACTTGCAAAAATATATTCAAGCGAATAACATATCTGCTGCTGCTTCTAATTTTAAAATGACTTTACTGTTGGAAAAAATGCACAAATAAATCTTCTTAAATTAGAAGGAATTTCCAGCATGCCTAAATTGTTTAATGAGGGTTCTGCCTAAGCAATTTTCAGATGCAGATGCGGATGCAAATTGCTCGGACACCTCAATAAAGCAATTAGTCCTTTCCTCGATATGATATGATGATCATGATATGTATCGAAGTAAAAAAAACATCTGGTAACCATTTATATGTAACCAGTTATATGTAAATAATGTTACTCAGGTTAGAAATTTAGAATGTAAGTTGCTAGTTTTGGTTAGTCCTTAGTTAATGGTGAGACATCAAAGTGAAGACTTGTGAAGCATTTAAAAATAAAATAAAATAAATTATAAACATGAATTATAAATTATTTACATGAAAGAATTCCCGAATTTCCCCAATAACCAACATTTACAACCTGTTGTTTTGTATTCTTACGTTCTGTATTGTGTTAATTTAGTTTGTTTAAAAAAAAAGTATAGTGGAAGTTCTGATGATGATGAGCCTGAACCAAAACGAAAACGTGGTGTGTTCGGGTTCTCGTTGAATTAGTGAAACAGCTCTATTAACAAAAGAACTCTTTATTGAAATCCAAATTCCAACTGCACTTCTGAATCGCACTACTGCTCTGGCTGCTGGTCGCTTCTTCACTGACTAGATTACATTTTTCTCTTATATCTAACTATTACTCTAACACTACTGTAACAATAACAGTGATTGATTAATACCGCCACATCACTCCCCCTCAAAAGATCGAATTTTTTTTTTTTCTGATGGAAGTGTATTTTCTATAACGTAAATTTCACTTTTTCTTTGTAAGTTAACCGTGTTTCATTAGTGTCATTGGGAAGGTCTTCATTTAACAAAAACGCTGGCTTAAGCCTATCGATGGACAGTACCGATTCCTTTCCTTCCACCATAACTGTAAAGAATTTTGGATTCTTTTTGCTAACCTTGTAAGGACCTCTATAAGGATTGGTTAAAGATCCCTTCCGTACCTCTTCTCTAACAAAGACGTGTGTACAAGTTTTTAATTCTTGCGGTACAAATATGTTTTTTTGCGATCTCAGTTTTGCTATTTGGGGTCGTACTTGAGAAATTGCTTCGTGGATGTTTTTGGCCAATGCGGAAGTGAGTGTTGATGATTGTTTCTGAGACACTATCATTTCTCCTGGAAGCCGTAGGGATTCTCCGTACGTAATTTGTGCGGGTGCCATATTTATATCTTCCCGTATTGCTGAACGTACGCCCAATAAAACCCACGGCAAATTTTGGTACCAATTTTTAGAGTTTGCGCTGGCCCGCAAGGCGCATTTTAATTGTCGATGGTATCTTTCGACCAGACCATTAGCTTGAGGGTGGTATGTGGTGGTTCGTATTTTGTGACAACCTAACATTTTTGAGAGTTCTTGGAACAGCCTTGATTGGAATTGGGTTCCTTGATCGGTCGTTATTATTCTGGGAACACCATATCTTGCTATCCACTCTCGGATTAGGGTTTTGACGATTGTTGAAGCTTCTATATTCCTAATTGGGATGGCTTCTGGCCAAAAGGTGAAACGGTCTTTAATAGTTAATATATATGTATGACCATTGCTTTGTGGTAGAGGACCCACAATGTCTATATGGATGTGTTCAAAACGTCCACTGGGTGTTTCAAACACTCCATGTGGCGATATGGTGTGCCTCGTTACTTTGGATTGTTGGCAATTTAAACAGCATTTGGCCCAGTTGGTAATGTCGCGATTCATTTTCGGCCAAAAATATTTTGATGTAATGAGTTTCTTAGTGGTTCTAGCGCTAGGGTGTGATAAACCGTGGATGCTGTTGAATATGGTACGCCTTAATATTGAAGGGACGTAAGGACGATGGATGGGTGTGGTGAGTTCACACCAAATCTCAACGTCTTCGGCTGGGATATTAGTTTTTGATAATTTTGTAGAAGAATTGTTTTTGTTTACCAAGAGATCTTCAAGTTCCTCGTCTTGTTGTTGTTGTTGGGCGAGAATCTTTAAGTCGAACTTCTCGACGTCGACAATGTCTACACCAGTCCTAGACAGCGCGTCTGCAACAACATTTTTAGTGCCGTTAATGTAACGTATATCGGTTGTGAACTGCGCAATGTAATCGAGGTGTCTTGTTTGCCTCGGAGATTTGTCGGTTTTCGAACAGATGGCCTTAGTTAGTGGTTTGTGATCGGTAAAAACCGTGAAACATCTCCCTTCAACTGCGTAGCGGAAATGCTTAATGGATTTGTATATAGCTAGTAGCTCTTTGTCAAATGTAGAGTACTTTTGCTCTGTTTGTGAAAGTTTTTTGGAATAAAAACTCAAAGGCTCCCAATGATTTTTGTTATACTGCTGAAGAACAGCCCCTATTGCGGAGTTGGAAGCGTCAACCATGAGGCTCAACTGTGCTTGAGGGTTTGGGTGTACTAACATTGTTGAGTGGTGAAGATCAGCTTTGAGGGAATTGAAAGCTTCTTTACAGCATGATGGCCATTGGAAGCATTGCCTGGTTTTTTGTTTGCTTAAGTTTTTGAGTAAATCGTATAATGGGATTGCTTTGTGCGCTGTTTCTGGAAGAAAACGGTGGTAGAAATTTATCATACCTAAGAATCGCTGTAATTGTTTCATTGAGTTTGGTTCTGGAAATTCTTGTATTGCTTTAACGCGTTCTAAGGAAGGGGAAATTCCATTTTTGTTAATGCGATAGCCCAAAAAATCTAGTTCTGATGCGCCTAGAATGCACTTAGAGGTATTAATGTTAATGCCGTATTCATCGAGTTTACTGAATACCTGTCTGAGATGTTTTCTGTGATCATCTGCTGAGCGGCTGCTGACGAGAATGTCGTCAACGTAAACGAATATGAAGTCTAGGCCCTGCAATATTTCGTTGATAAAGCGCTGGAAGCTCTGTGCGCCGTTTTTGACGCCGAAAGGCATTCGAAGAAATTCATATAATCCAAAAGGGGTGGTGACGGCCGTTTTGAAAATGTCAAAAAAAATGTCAAATGAAATGGGGATCTGATGGTAGGCCCGAATTAAATCTATTTTAGAAAATATAGTACATCCGTGTAGCTTCATGTTGCAGTCCTGAATATTTGGCAGAGGATATTTGTCAAACAGAGTGACTGAATTTAGTTGGCGGTAATCACCACATGGACGCCATTCGAGTGAATCTTTTTTGGGGACCATGTGCAGAGGAGAAGCTACAGATGATGAAGATGGCCGTATTATTCCTAATTTTAACATTAGTTGGAATTCATCTTTTGCCGCTTTGTATTTCTTAGGGTCTAGCCTGCGAGGGCGGCATGATGGCAAAGGACCATTCGTGATTATTTTATGAACGACGTTATGTTTAATAGGATCGTGAAAATTCGGTGGAGTTTTAAGTTTGGGGAATTCCTGTAAAATTGAACCAAACTGTCCCTCGACAGTTTGCAATTTAGGACAACATGAATAAGTCTGTTTGATCACGCCTATGGCGGACACATTTGTTTCTTTGTCTTTGAGTGCTTTTCCGCGAATGTCTACTGCTAAATTATGTTTGTAGAGGAAGTCTGCTCCTATAATAGCGTAATCAATGGAAGCTACAATAAATGTGTGATCAAATTCACGTTTTAAACCTAGGCATACCGTGAGTACTTTAAAACCGAAGGTTGGTATACTCGAGCCATTTGCAGCTGTGAGCACCATACCCGATCTGCTCATGTTGCTTGAAACAAATTTTTTTGGAATGATGGAGACTTCTGCTCCTGTGTCGATGAGAAAATTTATTTTAGTTTTCTTATCGAAAATGAAGAGGCGGCGTGGAAATTTTGAGGTGCTCGAATTTGCCGCCGGTGAGACCTCGAAGATTAGTTTTTTGTTTCAGAAGGCTTATGGGATTTAAAAGCGCAAGGGGATACACATTTTCTAGCTTTTGTCCCAAAACGTTTATGATAATAGCAATAACTACTTTGAGAAGTTTCCCGATGTGGTCTGAAGTTCGATCGAGAGTTAGATCGACTTCTTGGAGCGTGATTGCGGTTTGCATAATTGCGTTTGGTCTCCATTTTCCGTAACCTCTCAGATAAATTGTTAATAGCGGCTATTATGTTTTCGGATTCGGTATGTTTGTTAGGTGTGATTGTAGCGATGTTATTTCTAGAGGTGGAGTCATGAATCTTATCGGCAATCGCGAACATTTCTTCTTGCGATTGCGTGCCTTCGATGGCTATGAGACAAGACTGTAGGGAAGATGGCAGCTTGTTTAGCCATAACTTTTTTAGAAGTGCTGAATTGACCAGACTGTTTGTTCCAGCTAGCGACTCCATTTGGCGAAATAAATCCGATGGTCTTAAATCGCCAAGTTGGATTTTATGTAAGAGAGCATCTAACCTCTTTTCCTCGGTGTCTTGACTCTTTTGGAGTAGGGTATTTTTAAGCGATTCATATTTATTTTGAGCTGGGGGATTTAGGAGTATGTCCGCGACTATTTCTAACGTTTCTGGAGTCAACGAAGAAACGAGGTGATCATATTTTGTATTTGAGGCAGTAATGTTTCTGATTCTGAACTGCGTTTCCACCTGCAGAAACCATAGTTCGGGTCGGTTGCTCCAAAAGGGTGGAATTTTTAAAGAAACAAATGAAGCTTCAGCGACTTGGGAGGTGGAAGAATTTGACTGACCGTTCGTCGTACCATCGCCTTTAGGTGGTTCCATATTTGTTTGACCACTTGGTTGTACAGTTGGTACTAAAATTTTGTGATATAGATGTATGGAAATGAATCGGTATGTCAAACTACTTAAATTCTAATTCAATATGAGTAGATTAACTTATTGATGGTGCATTAAAAAAGAAGAAACAAAGCTAATTACAGTTTCGTGTACAAAACTTGTGTAAATGTTAATTAATGAAACTAATAAAAAACTTGACTTACGCACTTCAAATTAAATCAATTTTCGTTTCCTGAAATGTGACGTGTTGTTTGTAGAGACTATTGATACTCTTTTTGGAGGTAAATGGTGGAGTGATGCGTGGTTTACAATTGTAGGCATCAACGTGTAAATCTTCCTCAATTTGTCATGTATCCTACTAAATAACAGTTAATATATACAAACAAAGTCTAAATTTGGCTAATTGAAATAATGCATGTGCATTTGCTACTTAGTATATGCTGAATTCCCTTTGTCGTTGTCGTCCAGTGTCGTGTGTTTGGATGTCTTCTGGAAATGTATCGAGTGTGGCTTGCGGTACTGTGTTGGCCTTGGAACTCTCGGTGAGTGATGAAGCGAAATGCAGCGGTTAATTTGATGAACGGGATTTTTAATTTTCAATATTGCGAACTTTTCGTATGCGCTCATGAAATACACTTTATAATAAATTGCACTTTTTAAATTTTGATTAAGTGGTGTTCTGATTAATTATTGTTAATGTTTGTCTTTAAACGCGCAATTTCACATTTTATGATAACACTGCTATTAAGTCTTAATTACTATTTAATTTTTATGATAACACTGCTATTAAGTCTTAATCACTATTTAATTTTTTAATTGAATTCCGTTGTCGGGGTCACCATTTGTTCGGGTTCTCGTTGAATTAGTGAAACAGCTCTATTAACAAAAGAACTCTTTATTGAAATCCAAATTCCAACTGCACTTCTGAATCGCACTACTGCTCTGGCTGCTGGTCGCTTCTTCACTGACTAGATTACATTTTTCTCTTATATCTAACTATTACTCTAACACTACTGTAACAATAACAGTGATTGATTAATACCGCCACATGGTGTTACCAATGTGGATAAATATAAACCTAGTGTTATTCGAATGACAAGACTGAAAGGTGAAAAATACACGAATAGGTAACGTAATACCAGCAAAATGTGTTCCTGATGAACTTATGTGCAAATGCCCACGAAAATGTATTTCATATATTACTGTCGAAACCAAAATTCAAATCTGGAACTTTTTCCATTCGATGGGTTCCAAAAACGAACAAGATGTGTATTTGCAAACACTAATAGAAAGTAGAGAAGTAAAGCGTAGACTTAAGAAAAACCTAGAACATATTCGTGGCCATGCTGATTTAGATGGAACTCAATCCCTACGAACAAAAAGTAAGTCTTTTGTGTATAACGTTAAATTCAATGGTGTGATTACAACAGTTTGTGTAGCCGCGAAGCCGGCAGATTCCCTGGTAAAAAAGTAATTCTGGATGAAAATTAAAACGACTGAGTTTGTTGCCTTGTTGGTTAGATTGATCTTTTATTGCGGCGCTTTGAGAACAGACTGATCTGAGATCGCTGTCGAAATTACAAATTTGTTACCCATTAGAGTTCTGAACAAAAAAAACCCGTATGAAACGGTAAATTGAAACTATTGAATTTAAGCAAGAACAATAAAAGATATGAATGCAAGCAAGTACATGTAGAATGATATAGCTGAAAATTTACAAACAGTAGACTCTAAAATTAAGAAATTATTTTCGCAAATTAATTGAAGAACAGTTGACTTAAATTATGCAAAGATTATACTAATGAAAGTTGCTCGAAAACTGTTTGCAAAAATGTATTTTTGAAAATACATGGAGTTTCTCGTGTTCGCGTTGAAAGGTTGACAAAACTATTAGTTAAAAAAGAAACACCTGTCGATATGAGAGGCAAAAATCGTAGTGAAAACGCGATTAATTTGTGTTACTATCCATGAACACATTTCTCAATTTGAGGTCAGAGAGGCTCATTATGGAACTAAGAAAAAACAATATTTGGCTGAATATTTCAAAAATGTATAAAATGTTACAAACCGTTCACTCTAAACCATAAAGTCAAGTATAGTTTCTATTATAGATATTTTAAGGAAAACTTTGAATTATCATTTGGGCGGCCACCGGTCTGCAGCCAATGTGAGAGCTATAAGACGAAACTCAGCGATCTAGATTTAAGTGAAGACTTCAAGCGCAGCGTGATTGCTGAACAAATATTGCACAAGCGCAGAGCCAAACAGTTTTATTTAAAACAACAAGAATTGGCTCAAAACCAGGACGAAAATACAGTATACAATGTATGGACTTCATGCAGAGTCTACTACTACTGCAAGAGGTTTTCTATATGCGACAACTTTGACTTAATGTTTTTTGCATTCATGATATGAAGCCAAATAAAGCAACAAAGTACATATACCACGAAGGTAAAGCCAATAAATCTCCTGATGAGGTTTGCTCAATGTTGTTGCACTATTTACAAACTGAGGTTTTTCTAACTAGAGTAAAACATCTTGCACTGTTCAGCCACGGTACGTCAGGACAAAATAAAAATCATTGTGTTGTGAGGTTTCTACTGAGCCTTTGTGATAGGAGAATATTTGAGACGGTGGCTCATTACATCCCAGTCAGGAGACACTCGTTTTTACCCTGTGACCGTGACTTCGGGAGTATAGAACGCCTTGTGCGAAAAGTATGACAGAGTGTACACACCAAATCAGTATGCTGATATGATTTTTCAAACAAGCAAAACTGGGCGCTTCATTGCCCACGAAGTATACAGTGACATGATCTTCAGTTTTAGTACTTGGTGGTCAGAGTTTTATAAGAAGACTGTTAACTCAGACGAAACATGTGGAAGAGGTATGCCAAAGGATAAAAGAATACCTTTGAAAGTTTCAACGTCCAAAGAATTCAAATACAACAAGGCTGACCGTGACCAAAGAAAAGTTGGGGTTAAGGACTTTATCAACGGTTTTACATCCAAGACATTCACCTTGAAGAAGTATTTTACCGTTCCTGAACTTCCAATAGTGCGATCATATTGTCACAATAAGTAACGAGTCAGTGCAGTCAGCCATCTATGTACGCCACTGCAGTCCTGCGGTACATTGCAGGCTAGCGGTATTTATTATGGGACGACTGTACTGCAGTCGACACAAAATTGTCATTTGGAAAGTAGACAAGAGTTAAGTTTTTGGAGAAACGTTGATGGAAGATTGTCACGTTTGATTTGAAATTGTTCTTCAATAAAGAAAGTATCTAGAAGGGTAATGGATGTTTTCTTCATTTAGAACTGGCGCAGTCGGTATTCGTTCAGCTCGGAATACATGCGGTCTAAAAAAGTTTATACAGTAAAAAGTGTATAAAATTTTGAACAATTTATAGAACTGATTCAAGAAACGGAAGCGGAGCCTCGAATAAGAAACTCGGTAACGACTATTGTCACACGAATTAGGACTAGAATTGGACAATGGAACGTAAGAACATTAAGAGAACTCTCTAGACTAGCTCAGTTGGAAGAAGTAATGGTGAAATATAAAATTGAAATCCTTGGAATCAATGAGATGCGGTGGCCTGATGTGGGAGAAATTACTACAAGCAGAAACAACGTTTGTATACACTCAGGTGAAGAGGGAGCTCAAGCTGGCGTTGGAATAATAATATCACAGAAATTAAGAGCAAGCATGATCAACTGGGAGCCTATAAAAAAGGGAATAATAAAGGTCAGAATGCATACAAGAATATGCAAGATGACTGTGATCCAATGCTACGCACCCACAGAAGTAGCAGACAACGAAACCAAAGATGAATTCTACTCACAGCTAACAGCAGTGCTCAATGCCACATCCAGAACAGATCTAGTAATTATGATGAGTGATTTCAACACAAAAGTCGTATCTTCTACCAATCCAGGCCCTCGAGGTGCATATGGAATAAATGATGCTACGAACAACAATGGAGAGCGCCTCATTGAGCTTTGCGAAGAATTCGACCTGAAAATAGGAGGAACTCTCTTCCCTCACAAGGACATCCATAAATATACCTGGATAGCCCCAAATGATCGATCGAAGAATCAAATCGATCATATATGCATTAGTCATAGATGGAAGCAGTCCCTACTAGATACTCGAGCGTGGAGAGGGACTGATATAGGCAGTGATCACTTGCTAATCACGGGCGATATAAGACTACGATCTGTATAGCACTAAGGAGAAACCAAAATAGAAGACACAAAAGGCTAAACAGGGACAAGCTACAACAAGAAAACATAGCAGAAGCAGTTGCTCTAGCATTGGAAAGAATGATAACGGAAGACAACAACACCCTCAGTCAACAATACCGACGAATAGCCAAAGAAATTAAGAAACTGGCCAGACAAGATAAGCGAAGTTTCTATAACAACATAGAACAACAAGAAGCTTCTGAACAAAATAACTCACGAGAGCTATACAAGAACATCCGGACATTAACCAAGAAAGGTATGCAACGAAACCAGCCAGTTAGAGACATAAACGGGCAGCTCCTAACAACAACACCTGACCAGCTCAGATTGACAAGGTAATGGAAAGACCAGTTAATAACAGTGCACTTGACTATGGACTATCCAGTCTTCATGCCTGGATTCGTATGTTCGAATACTTCCTACATGTTTCCTATCATTTGGACATCAAAACATGGCAAGCGAGGAAACCAGAAGAAAAGGCCAGCAAGAACATACGGAAGCAGCAGATACATGATGGATTTAAGAAGGAACTAGGACTCAATGTAGACGAAGTAAGGCAGGGCGGAGGTACATCCAACGATACGAACGGTTTTTTGAAGATGCAGATGTTTCAGCTGAGATCATTGGTCTGGACGCAACTTTAATTAAACGTTGTGGAACAATTTTACAGGTATGTACTGCATACGCATTTAAAAGGCCAATATTAAATTTATTTATTCCAAAATACATAATAAGCCTCTCTGTACTTAGGTAATGTCATCTGGATATGCGGTAAACGTGGAAGCGTTCGACTCGTTCGCTTTACAAACTGCCCGGCTTCTTGTATTACCCATGGTACAAACTCCAAGCCTCCGTACATAAAGTCCTCATCCATGGGTCTGCAATCATTGCTGCAGCTGAGTTGCCAATGGGGATGTATAGCGAAGAAGCTCAGGAAGCACGTAACAAGCACTACAGGTTATACCGGCTACATCACTCCCGGAAATGTAGCAGAGCTTCCAGCAACAGGGATGTCATCAACATGCTCTTCATCACATCTGACCCAGTGATCTCAGCTCTGCGATCGATACCCATTAAAAATATTAGACCTTTAAGCAAAGATGCACTTAGTTTATTAAATGAGCCTTCAATGTAAGTACTGGATAAGAAACAATAGATAGGAGATAACATATCAACTAGTTAGGTTAAAATAAATTTAGTAATAGAAATTTGTCATTATTAATGTATTCAAGCATCATGTATTTTGTAAGTAATAGTAGGTATAACTAAATAAAAAAAATTGCACAACAACATTGATTCGTAATTTTAATGTTAATAAATAATTTCTCCTATCGTCGAAGGCAATAATCGGCCGTGAAAATCCATTTTCGAGTTTTGTCCAGGTTTTTCGCTCCAATCGCCCACTGTGCGCCGGGAGAAGACGAAATCCTGACAGCCATAGCCAAGCTCAAGAACTCCAAAGCGGTAGAAATCGATGATATACCAGCAGAGCTTCTCAAGTTCAACATTCACTGGACAGCCAGAACATTACATCCAATAATAGGTGATATCTGGAATATCCACAACTGAAAAAAAGGAATAATCGTTAAACTCCTAAAGAAAGGGGATCCAAAGGATTGCTGCAACTGGAGAGGAATTACGCTACTTAACACCATTGTTAAAATCCTGGCACTAACCCTTCTTCAAAGAATGGAAGGAGTAGATGAGACAAATTTGCAGGAAGAACAAGCTGGCTTCAGGAAAAATAGGGGCTGCTTAGACAACGCTAACACCCTGCGTATCATTGTAGAACAATCCGTCGAGTGGAACTCCCCGCTATATATGGCATTCGTGGACTTCACAAGAGCATTCGACACAATAAGCCATAGTGCCATATGGAGGGCACTTAGAGCCAAAGGTGTCCCTGACAAAATCACAGCACTAATAAGAGCGCTATACACGAATGCCGAATCAAGTATCCTTCATAATGGCATCCTAAGTGAACCCATTAGGATAAACATGGGGGTAAGACAAGGCTGTCCACTTTCCCCAGTACCATTCAATATAGAACTGGATGAAGTAATGAAAGAAACCACAAGAACGCCGCGAGGAATACGATGGACAATCAACACACACTTAGAAGGACTGGAATACGTGGATGAGATGACATAGCACTCCTAGCGCCCACATGGCACGACATGCAAAGAAAAATAGATCAACCAGTACAACAAGCAAGCATAGTCGGCCTGAAAATCAACACCAACAAGACCAAGATCATAAGAATCAACGCGAACAACAACAGGCTAGTCACCATCAGCGGCGAAACAATAGAAGAAGTCAATAGCTTCAAATACCTAGGAAGCATCATCAGTACAAATGGCGGTGCAGACGAGGATATCAGCAACAGAATAAGCGAAGCAAGGAAAGTGTGCGGCAGATTAAGGGCGACCTAATAGCGAATGGGACGAAAATAAGGATATTCAACGCGTGCGTCAAATCTGTCCTCCTATAAGGCAGTGAAACTTGGTCAGTCAAGAAAAACAACACAACACTGAGAAAAAAACACTGGTAAAATCAACTTAAAACCTAGATTACTGCAGCCAAACACTTGGCTCGTTTTCAGCTTACCGAGTTTTTGGTTGCAAGACACAATGTTTTGTTTGACTTTTATTGCAACTAAAATACTTGGTTAAATATACCAAGGGGGATAATTAAATTTGGTTAACAAAATTTGGTTATTTTTAACCGAAACTCTGTTCCTCTTACGAAGCTTCAGTTATGGAATTAACAGAGAATATGGTTAATTTAACAAAAGATTAAGTAAAATTTTAATCAAATCCTGGTTCCTTCAACCAAGTCATTAGGGATAGTTCAACCAAGTTTTTTGAAAATCGAACGATAGACACAGTTCATTTTATATATTTATATACACATATTTGAAGAAGCCCATGGTTTAATTTTTGTTCTGCTTGCGAATTCCTGTTCTTTTTTTTTGGAAATTTTCACTCTAGTTATGCGGCCCAGGATCTCAATATAATATATAATAAAAATGATACAAATTTTATAATACACCATTCGAAGGGAAAATGATCCTATAGATTTTATATTTGTTTAGGAAAAAACATTTTAAAAACGTTTAGGTATAATCAAAAAATTTCGTTTTATTATAATATATATGTAATATAAAAAGTATAAGGCAATTTAATTAGACAAGAATTCTCAAAGTTTACATATTTCTTTTCACAGAATTATTCATGTCACTAATTAGTGTCATAACAATCGGACTGTCAACATCCCACTTAGTTTCAATATTATATAAAAATCTTTGAATAAAATTCAAAACCAAAACACTTTCTGTAGGATAAGATAAATTAAAAATATGGAATATTTTGAAATATAGGTCTAAGGCACTTAAAAAATTTTGAAATTTGTACTTAATATTATCTAGTAGAACAAAATATTCTTTACAAAATTTATCGTCGCCTAGGACGCCAAAAATAAGTGGTTGTAATTTAATTTTATTAAGACGACATAAATTGGTTTTTTCTTCCAGTTTTGAAATTAGTTCGTTTGCTGACTCTACAGTTACCATTAAACTGTTTTGCGAGTCCTTGATGCTGTATTTCATACGGGTTTTCCCAGAAGCGACTTTTTGCGATGGTTTGAGGAGAGCATGAAGAAGCTTCACATAATGCATATTTTTGAAATCTGTAATATTAAGGAAATTAGAAAATTTTTAGAAATGCAAATATATTGATTCTCTTAAACGTTCGTCCGATAGGAACATTATAATATCTGAATATTTAATATTTGTGAAATTGGAACTTACCAAAACATTTTTCTATCAAATAATTAGAAAATATATCGCGGGACACTAAGAACAACGTTATGCTTTTTAGCACTCTCGGTTTACGATTTCGATACATTTATTACACACTGCACTCACTACTGATCGAACTGTTACAATGATTCTCTTACAATGAAGCTTCGGCATCTCATTCGGAAGAATAAATAGCGGTAAACAGTTACAAGTTTACTGAGCAAATCATTAAGTCAACCAAGGCTTGGTTGCTATAATTTGTGTACAATTTTAACCAACGAACTTGGTTGATTTTAAACAAGCAAATTTTTAATATTCAACCTAGTTTTCAGGGTCATAGTAAACAAGTACATTTGGTTAAATGTAGCATACAGCTATTTAACCAAGTTTTAAGTAAAGTTGTTGCACCTTAGGTAGAATTAACCAAGTACTATGTCATTTTTAAGCAAACAAATTTGGTCAAAATAACAAAGTCATTTCTGTTGCAGTAAACATGGGTAAAATTGGCAATGGTTGAAGTAACAAATTGTTTTAGTTACGCTAATAGAATTTCGATTGAAATAAACCAGAGTTTGAGTTAAATATTTGACAAAGCCTACTTTGTAGATTTAACCATTGTTATTTTTCTCAGTGAACCAAGATCTAGACATTCATAAACAAATGTCTAAGGCCGGCGACATACTATCCCGCTTTGCGGTCCCGCAAAACGGGTGCCGTTTTGCGGGATGGCAAGAATACATTGCCGGGAATGGGCGCAGTCACACTGTGCTGCTACGCGGCACCCGCTAAAAACTGCGGGAAGCGGTTGCCGCAGAACGGGAGACCGGGACTGCGGGACAAAGCCCAGAGAACATTCAATCAAATGGTAGCAGTCACACCATCCTGTTCTGCGGGACGAATTTTGAAGGAAAGTAATGTTTGACACGGCAAATTTCAACTGATCAAAGTTCAACTGATGACGGTTCTCAGATTTTTCGTGCCACTGCGCGGGATAGTGTGCCTGCGTAGCCTCATCCCACAAAAACGCACACCGCTCAGCGGCGTCCTGCGGAACGGGATAGTATGTCGCTAGCCTAAGAAGAATATTTGGGATATAGTGGCCAAACAGAATAACAAACGAGGAACTATGGAGTGAGTACGGCAAGATAAGAAGCAGTCCCCATACAAATAACTAGAAGAAAGTGGAGGTGGATTGGATAATGGACATGCACTTCGAAAGAATGAAATATCGATCGTACGACAGGCACTAGAGTGGAATGCGCAAGGCGTCAGAAAAAGAGGAAGACCCAGAATAACATGGAAAAGATCTGTGGACAAAGAGCTGCAATCAGTCGGGAAAACATGGGGAGAAAAAATACAGTAAAAAGTGTATAAAATTTGAAAAATTTATACAGTATAAAGTGTATAAAATTTGAACAACTTATACAGTAAAAAGAGTATAAAATTTTGAACGGTTTATACAGTTAAAAGTGTACAAAATCCGATTTTTTTTGCTTGACACAACATAACTAGACAGGAAAAAGAGGAAACCATTTATGACGTTCTATTAGACGAAGACCCAGGAAGTCAACTAATAGGCCCACTGGAACCCGTCAACATGAGTAGAAGCATTCGAAATAATTAGGATAAATGGTTATTTTATATTTAAACTAGCAGGTCTACCCGTTTTCACCCGGGACGATGAAAATCATAATATAATGTACATCATAGTACTTTTTGAATTTACAACTGCTCCCAAACGCGACATATTTTACATAGAGCCGTTTCCCGTAGGACGGTCAAAATAATAGTTGTTTAGTTTTCTTCGGTCAAGGGTGGTTTTGGGAAGTTGAATTAGGATAAAAGTCGGTAGTTCTTATTTAACTTTGTTTCGATCCAAAAAGCAATACCAGTTTTTATGATTTTCTTACTTCAAAAATGGGGAATATTCATAGAAACTTTCAACCCGCAGTTTACCCTCTTAAGGGTTGAATTTCAAAAAATTGTGATACAGGTATTTCTTTATTTCTAACAAAAGGACAATTACCAATTTTTTTGAATTGTTTACATCAAATATGGCGGATTTCTAACCAAACTTTCATTCCCTATTTTACCCCTTTAGGTGTGGAATTTCAAAAAATTCAGCCTTAGTGCTTGTTAGGCCAGTGTTGCAAAAATTTCGGCTTTTTAGGTCCAGCGATTTAGTCCGTGCGTTGTCTGTCAGTCAGTTATGGAAGTTGTTAGTGTAGCTATAGTTGATCTACCCGACTTTACACGGGAATGCTTTATCATCACTATTCAATATACGTGCTTTGCTACGGTGTTCCACAAAGTAAAAATATTGGGTATATTTAATAAGGTGGATTAAAAATTTGCAAAACGTAAAACATTATTCTGCACATTTATTGTCAATCAAACCGTCATTTACAATATACATATATGGACAAAAACCCTTTGTTCCCACCACGTCCCTCGGGTAATGGCATATAGGCTTATGAGGTAGACGTAGCCAGTCATTTGATCTTATTTAACGTTGTCTCTTGAATGTTTTCATTTTTTTTTTGTGCAGAATGCTTCTATATAAACCATCATTTCGGGTTATTGTCCACCTCTATTTTGCAGTTTTAGCCCGTTTTCACCCCTTAAAAGTTGAATTTCTCTGATTCTCTGCAATCACCTATTAGGAAAGTTGTAGAAATATTCCAAATTTCATGGAAATCGGTGCTGTGGTTCAAATTCGTGCTTATGTCTAAGACTGCAAAGTCAATTTACATTAATGGAATGGGTGATGAAAATGATTGTTCGCAAAATGTAATTAAATTCGCTTTAAAAAATTCTATTCTCAAAATGTACTACCTTTTTTACGAAAAAAAAAAAACAATTTTAAATTTATTAGATTTCACTGTTTGGGCACAACCGTACACTGTGAAAAATCGAATCATTGAATTGAATGTGAATAATCGAATCATCGAATCGAATCGAGCTGTCAAACGACAGGCCCGCCACTAACACCATCTGGTTGTGAAAAGTGCATTCTCATACAAAATGCAAACCACGATTTTTTCGATTTTCCGGCTTTCCCTTTGAGTTTTTCTAAATTTTCTTTTTTCCTAAACCACCCCTATATTGAGACAAAGCAAACTAAAAAAGAATCATTCAAATCGGTCGAGCCGTTCTCGAGTTTTTGTTAGACTAACGTAATGCAATTGATTTTTATATATATAGATTATCAGTCTCCGACTAACCTTTGCGCAGTCAAGTTGAGTTTAGCAAAGTGCTTTTGATCGCTTCGTTGCATTGATCCCGTTATTAGGTTTTTGTTTCTCTGTACATTACTGTATTTGCTTATAATTTGCTATTGTATATCGGCTATTTATAGAACGTTCAGAGTTTAATTGAAATATTAGTAGGTATAGTTTGGTGTACTCTTAATTTAGCATAATGGCGCCAGGGCCACCTAACCTGGAATCGAATAAGTTTAGTATTCTGGCTGAACAACCAGCGAACAAAAAACGCAAAACCAAAAATATTACAAGTGAATGTTTTCCACTTCTACCCACTGTGCAGAAAGAAGACCCCAAATATGTAGTTGTTTCTTCAAAAAATAGTGACAAAACGCTCTCTCAATATTCTTGCTTTGCAGTGCATAAATCCTTGAAGTTAATAATTAGCAAAAATATTTTATCAATATCTGAACTCCGCGACGGTAATCTACTCCTATTATTGAAAGATTCAGCGACTGCTTCTAAGTTTATTTCCGCCAAATCATTGCTTGGAATCTGCGATATATCAGCAAAGTATCATGATAACCTTAACCACACTAAGGGCACAATTTATGCTCCATTTTTAAATGGAGTTCCAGAAACTGAAATCATTTCTGAACTTAAAAACAGTGGCGTCGTTGAAGTATACAAATTTCAAAAATTAGTTGAGAATAAACTCCAGCCTAGTGGGGTTTTGTTGCTCACTTTTGACAGATATTACTTGCCTTCTATCATCGACATAGCATGGAGAAGGGTAGAAATTAAACAATATATTCCTAATCCTATGCGATGCAAAAATTGTTAGTTGCTTGGGCACACCGCGAAATATTGTAAAAAAAACTCCTACTTGTGTTCAATGCAACTTTCCTCCTCATTCCCCAGCCGTCTGTGAACGTACTCTCTGTGCCAACTGCAGTGGCGATCATCCAGCCTCTTCTCCTGATTGCCCAAAATTCAAGCAATCGAAAGAAATACTAAAAATTAAAATTACAAACAAGTGCTCAATGCGCGATGCAGTTAAGCAATACAAACAACTCAATCCTATCTCTGCTGAACCACGCCAACCCTATTCTTCAGCTGCTTCACAAGCAGCTTCATCCCTAAATTACCCCAAAACTAACTTTACAAATCCCACAACCAACACAGCTAACCCTGAAAAAATCGAACCAACAAAAACTTCTACCACACCTCAAAACCTTTCATTGAAACCTTCTGATTCTCCATCTAATGCTTCAATGGAAACTATTGAAAATGAAACTTCTTCCTCCCCTCTCCCTTCCTTACCAAAAGATCTATCTTTATCTATCCCTCACAGTTCCTCTGACGATGAGTTGCCTCTCGATACTACAAAAAATAAAAAAACAAAACAACAAAAAACAAAAAAACATAAACAAAGAACATAAATACATTTAAACAACAATAATATTCAGCTAATTAATTCGAAATAAAATATTATATATAACTTTTTACAGTACAATAACATACTCATTGTATAACCTAGTTATGAATTCCTTTTTGCAATGGAACATCACAATCTTCATGAACTTCATATTCTACTAAACCTACATTCTCCTTCTATAGTTGCTCTGCAGGAAACTCATCTAGCAGCCAAGTCCTCCTTCCCAGTTCCTAGACAATATGTGGGCTACTTCAGCAATTTACCCCACAATACCTCCAATAAACAAGGAGTCGCTGTTTTGATTAACAAAAACCTCCTACATAAACAACGTTTTATAAACGCTCCTTTTTCTGTTGTTTGTATTGAATTCAACTGTCCGCTCAGATTCTGTCTCATCTCCATTTACATTCCTCCGTGTCAAAAATATTCACTAAAAGATTTTGATTTTTTATCTCACATTCCGCTCCCCTTCATCCTCTTGGAAGACTTCAACGCCTGGAGTTCCCTTTGGGGTTCCTCCACTACAAACTCTCGAGGTAAAATAGTTGAAGATCTTTTACTATCTTCTAACCTTACTTTGCTAAACGACGGATCCCCAACTCATTTATCAACATTTTCTACGCTTACGCACGTAGATTTATCTATTGTAACTTCATCAATAGCTCACTATTTCTCTTGGAATGTCTTAAATGATTTACACGGCAGCGATCATTTATCCATTTTGATAAAATGTTGTGTACACTCTTCCCAAACCCTTAAATTCACACCCCGATTCATCACCGACAAGGCAAATTGGGAAAAATTTCAGGTCATCAACTCAGAACTTTGTAATTCAATTTCAATCTCTTCCAACACAAATCAAGAAGCTGCAAAAATTTGTAAAATCATCAAATCGGCTGCTAACCATAGTCCAGTAAATAGAGGGAAAAAAGGGCGTTTTCAGGAAAAAAATATAGAAGTAGGTTTTTCTATCTTATTTTATGTTTTTGGGGGTGCTGAAAACGAATCTGAGGTTTGCCACCTCACCAGACGCGAGCTTACCTCAGGAGGGGCCTAAAACCCGCAAATTTTGGCACTTTTTTTAGTTTTTTTAATATAATTCGAAAACCAAGCATTTTAGCCTGAACTTAACCATATTCCAAATGAAAGTACACAAAATTTTCTATAAAATGAGTATATAAACTTTGAAATTTAGACAACCTGTATAGCCGCTAAAGCGAGTTGAAAAATGACATTTTTTTAACTCTTCGCTAAAAGACATGAAAACTCTATTTTAACTGCGCGCTGATCACCTGTTATAAACTTTATACCCCTAAAACCACATATTTTGTAAATACCTAGTATTCTGAGGTCACATTAAAGGAATTTGTTAGCCTCAGCGAGCCATCCATGGTCAGCGGACTCCACAGTTCTAAGAAATAGTGCTAAGCGTAATAGTACAGTGCCATTAGGCTTTGACCCGGACAAAATTATTAACAGGGAAAAAGTTGCTGGAAATTGTTCAGAATGATGTCCATATTGACCAACCTAAAGTCCCAAAAAATTCGAGTTGGGGAACGGCCACAATCTTGAAAAAATGCGGTCCAGACGGGATGTTCTTGCGGTTTTTCGCTGATATCTTCTAAAATATCAAACTTTAGAAAAACCGGTCCAAACAAAAGTTTTAGAGCATTAAATTCTGTGTCGAATGACACCAAGAGAAAGTGTTTTGGACTACCCCCTACCAAGGTACACTGCGTCAAAGTTGGACAAATTTTTCAATATTTCCAGGAAATTACGACGCAATGAACTATCAACGCTCTTCAATCAAACTGTTAAGGATATCAACCTCTAGGAGTTCCATCTAATCCGTCACCTCATTTCAAGGGCGAATTGAGGAGTCGAATTGCCATACCTTTCGTGGAGCAGGAAGCAGGCAAGGGAAATCCAACCAAGAAAGCGAAACTCTTATTCAGCGGATTTTCATAAAAATTTTCATCCCCTGTTTTAAACCCTTAGGGGTGGAATTTCACAAACCAGTTCTTAGTGAGCACCTATGAGATAAGTTGAAGAAGTATACAAAATATCGTGGAAATCAGTTCAGCGGTTCCGAAGTAACGGTTTTCACCCCTTTTCACCCCCTTAAGGGTTGAATTTTTAAAAAACTGCTTTTCAGTGATAACCTGAGAGGCAAGTTCAAAAAGTATACAAAATTTCGTGGAAATCGGTTCAGGAAAATCTTGGCGCTGTGACTTGTGAGTGACGAACACGGTGAGCGATTCCACCACGATATTACAGCAATGGAAAAGCGTTATCAGAGAAACCGGAAAATGGAATCGAAATATGCTTGCAGACTATTGCTGGACACTAAAAAGGGACGTTCCTCAAGCGAAATACAGTAGACAATCGTTTAAAACTACATTTTCATTTAAATTATATATGTTAATTAAAGTAAATAAAACCAATCACTTTACAAAAGTATGAATTTACCTATTATTACATATTATTACCTATTACAAAGAAATCTTGCCCGTTACAAATGAATAGTCTACAAATTTGAAATCAGAGCACTATATTCCATAAGAAACCGTCATTCTATTCCATTTAACAGACAAAAAGTTCAATTTTGCAATTTAGCATAACTTTATTGCAAGCGTAATCTGTTTTAGAAAGATTTCAAATAATACTCCTAAAACTTTAAAGCAAAAGTCTACAATTTTTGTAGAAAATACACAGTTTTTCTTCGTTTACCGAAAATTTGAAAAACTGCACTTGACGGCTTTCTGAAATAAACGATTCAATTAACATCTGCCATATTGACTTTTTTCGTATAAAATATAACAGCTATGCCACCCTAACCCGGACCAAAATAACGAATCGATTGACATCTCATTCATCAAAATCAGCTAAGTAGTTTAGGTGGAATTTACATAAATACAAACATATATAGACTGCTAATAATGTATCTCTTCTTTTGTGCTTTGCTGTAATGCACTATTCAAGAAGTCAGTCACACCTTGAATATAATTAGCCGAAATTGCAGTTCATTGCACTGGGAAATTACTTTGTAACAACGCGACTTATGATATGACAGTATGACACGTTGAAAACCTCACGAACCGAAGTCAACATAACAATTTTGCACTTTCGACACTAAATTGGGATCTAGGCAATTCAAAAAAACAATGTTTGAGTAAATGGAAACCGTAATTATCGATCATAATATGAATTTCTTTGCTCTACCTACAAGCGTTCTCGAATTATCGTCTATAGTCGAACAAGCAATAGACAGACTAACATCCATAAAACGGTTTCTTTTCACTTCTCAATCGTGAATTTATTGTTCTTTTTTCTGTCACTATTATTTCTTGGCGTTGCAAATATTCGCTCAAAAATTTCTATACTCTTCGAACTACGTCCCTACCTCTAGGGTATAAAAATGGTACATTGCGAGAAAAACATTTCTTTAGACTTTAAATTAACACCGAACTAAAAACAATAAAGGAAGAATTTTTGTGAAATAATTTGAATTCAATTGTTTTACATTGCTGATTTTCAATACAAAACAAACTGAAGATAGCTTCGCTCAGAATCATGTTATTCAGAGCAAACTACTCGCATAAAACGTGACACGAAAAATTAATTGAAAAGTTATGGAATGGAAGGAAACAATAAAACGAAATTACATCTTTCCTTTTATGGGTAATTCCTTAGAAAAGAAATCTCTGGTATTTACCTGAAAGAAAGAAGGCATATTTGAAGAAAATAATTAGGAAGCTTCCAAGCACAAATTTAATTTTCCAGTGCATTTGAGACATCTTTTCACGAAATTCATTTCGGAGTGTACTTTTTTTGTTCAAATACTATTTATCAAGTTGAGTTTGTTTAAAAATGTTTAAATTTAATTTCCTGAATATCTGATTGCGTATCCATGCAGAGCAGCGGATTTAGCAGTTTAGAGCAGGGATTCTAATGGTGCCAATACACTTACCGGGCGCGAACTGTCGTTCTGGACTGACGGCCGTGGACGAAACTGAGGTGCCCCACACTGTGGCGGATTATGAGCTCAGCAGCGCCTAGGCACTTTTCAGTTCGCGGCCCCTTCATAGGAACACAAAACCACAAATAAATGGTAAACTTGATATCAACATTAGTTAATAAAGAATATTTTTAACACAAATTTAAACCAATAGAGAAAAAAGGAAGTCAATGACAATGTTATGAGGTACCTACGTTTAATAAACGCTGCTACACAGAAACTTTTCGAGCTTTCAATAATAAAAATTCTTTAACAATATCATTAAAGTTTATATCATTCAACAATTCTAAGCTGTACAATCTGGAATCTGTTGTTGAATTGCATTGATAGTTTTCCACTCGTTTTAAGATGCTAAATGATCTTTCACAAGACGCATCTACAACAAAATTCTCAACGCAGCCAGTGTCGATTTTTTGAAAAAGAGTTGTCAGTTGTTTTTGTTGAATAAATTTCAAAAACTCGGCAAGCAAATGGTAATACTTTGTCTTTACTTTTCATCAATAGCCTCAATAGGAAACGACTTGAAATGGGTAAACTTTTCTCCAAGATCTGTGTTAATGTCAGATGGATATTTCTCGAATAAAACAGAAGCTTTTTCGCGAGTTTATTCACTTTTCAAGTTTTACAGATTGTACATTACACCAAAAACTTCATTCTGATCAGAATAAATTTTTTATTCATTAGTTATATTGTCAATTATGACATAGAATGTATTGATTACCATGTTCCCTGTGAATCACGCTTGCTGTTATTCTTTTTATTTAAACCTTTAAATATCGCCTAGAAGTTGGCGAATTAAATAGTTTGCTTTTGGATAGTTTGTTTTGTTTTTTTCTTTTTCTTTTTTTAAGGGTGGCGGTCCCTTGAAGCTTGCGGCCCCTAGGCAACTGCCTATTGTGCCTAATGGGTAATCCGCCGCTGGTCACACATTTACCGGCCGCGGACTGTCGTCCTGTCCTTCAGTCCACGACAACGACCGTGGCCGACATCGTCCACAGACTACCCGGCCGCGAACTGTCGTCCAGGACTGACGGAGTGACCACCAGAAATATCAAATCATTTTAAAAACTTGTCCGTCCACTGTTTGCAGTACAGTTCACCCTCGTATATGGCCGTTAGTCCTGGACGACAGTCTGCGGCCGAGTAGTCTGTGGACGATGTCGGCCACGCCCGTTGTCGAGGACTGACGGCTAGGACGACAGTCCGCGGCCGGTAAGTGTATGTGTACCGTTAGTAATAACTAGTAAGGAAGCAATTGGTCACACCAATTACGTGATACCCTAGATGTAGAAAAATATACTCATTCTATCTAAAAATCTAGGCATGCATTTTCTTATGTCCGTGACTGCTTAATTAATAGTACTCAGCATGAGCTTTAATTTGATATCACACATGCCCCAAATTGAACAACTCCAAGGGAGATGGTTCCACCCCCACCCCCACCCTCACAACCCCAATAAATATAAAAAACAATTTACCCCAGTAGAAAAATCCCAATTAATTCATTAATTCTATATCCAAAAATTACATGTAAATCCCATTACGTTTACCATCTTAAAACTGCCGACGTTTTCTTCAATTTCTATAATTTTAATATCATGTAAAAAACGACTGTGCAAAAAAAATTTCTGGCAAATAATTAATTATAATCCGTATTTATAACAATGTTTAACGAAAAAAATTCACAATGTAAACATTCAGTCAACAAAATCAACATTTTTGTATAAAAACGACTCAGGCTTATATTGCAACACTAAGAAGGAGTTGCCCAATTTTGTTCATCTTCGTACTTGACCTTGCAATATTTATCAAATATTATTGTGCAAAATTAGAAGTCTCTAGCTACAAGTGTTCTCGAGTTATCGCCAGAGAGACAGACAGACGGACATGCATAAAACGGTTTCTTTTCACTTCCCAATCATGAATATATAGTTCTTTCTTTTCTGTGATGATTATTTCTTGGCGTTGCAAACGTTCGCTCCAAACTAATATACCCTACATCTAGGATATAAAAATGAAATCGTGGTTTTTGTTTTGTTTTATTGAAAACTTTTAGTTACATGCAAATCTGCAATTAATTTGATTGACCCGAATATCTCCAAATCATAATTCTATGCAGTTACGCAATTCACCTACACAGCTACTCTACTTCGCTACTCTATTCCGCAATACTTTCATCCAGTAAGTAAGTGGGCTTGTATGAGCTACCATAAGGTAAGCCCGACTAATGTGTAAAATGGCTCAAAATGTATTGGATACAAACCAAACTTTTTTCGTTCACACATTTTTTTCGATTTTTAACCTAAAAATGTTGATAAATTGTGAAAAAAAACCGAAAAAAAAATATTTTTTTTTCAATTGTTTTTTACCATATAGACAAAACCAATGGAGTGATTAGAACAAATGAGGTATTAAAATTTTTGTCTTAGTGTCGTCTTTTAGATTTTGTGAATTTAAGACTTTTCAAACAACTATTTTCTTGTGTGTGAACTGAAATGTTTATGTGCCGCGAAGGTGCATTTCTTTATATTACCACGAGTATCTCGAAAATTTGACCTGATACGGAAAAACTATTATTTTTGGATTCAGGAGCAAATTTTAAATTAAAAAAAGTGTATCCTATTCAAAGTGGTCAAGGCTTACCGAAATTTCTTAACTAGTGACAATTTTTTCAAAAGTTAAACTCCCTCCCCCGCCCACCCCCTTTGGGCGATTTTGATCATTAACGAAATTAACCGAGCTCTTAACCCTAGAAATAACATAATAAAATTTGGTTCAAATATGATACTTTCAAAATTACGGAGTCATGATCTCAATAGATAGATTTTTCTTCGAAATCTACCTACTAAATCTGAATTTCCCATAGTCCCAATGTAACTACAAATTCGTATTATATACCAAAATTTGCGCAATTTTATTCTTTACATTTTACTTACATACATACTTAAGAGGAGGATACACCTAAAAATTTTTCCGATTTGGAAACTACTACAAACAAGGCAAAATTCTGATCGCCACACAATCGCAGGTCCCTTTTGCTTGTGTGTGTAGCGACGGCCTCTAAGTTCTCTGCTCTCTGGTTTTAGACTTTTAGAGCAGGGATGGGCATGCAACCACAGTCTCAAAATGTGATTGTGTAAAAGCTCTTCAAAGCTCTCTCCGGCCTTTTTTACACTGTTAATTTTGGTGACGTCACCTGTCATGTAAAAGTGAAGCCACATGGCAAAATGACTTCAAATTTACAGTGTACCGAAAGCAAAGCGAAAAGAAGCATAGTCCTGCTCGCATGACGGCCGGCGGCCGAATGATGCGCTCTCGACTTGCGAGCTGCTCGTGTACATATTCAAAGCTCTAAAAGCTGGAGTGCCCGCGGGCATAGGCCTGCCCATCACTGTTTTAGAGGCACGCAAAAAATATCGATTTTCTGATTGCCTTCGCCGCCGCGCCGCCGCGCCACCGTGGTTTCTGTTGTGCTTTTTTGTCTTGTGCATCGAGATCGTACTTGGCGCTTGCGGAAAAAAATTATTGAAGTCGTCGAGGGGGAAGGGGCAGATCACAGGTCTTTCGTTTTTGGGTAAATTTCATTCTTGAATGAATTTTACGATTGTGATTTGTAAATGCGGTAAGAAAATTTTTTTGGTTTGTTTTATTTTAGATTGAATTTTTTAGACACTTTAGAATTTAGATTATTATAATTAATTGTTCCATTTTGGAGTAATAGTATGAAATTTTAATAAATTAATTATTATTGATATAATCATCGTTTTCTCAAACTATGAGGGTTATGTTTTTGCATTTTAGCTGCGTTCTGTGCTTTAACTTATGAAACATTTTGATTTAATTAATATACAATATTGATCAAAATAGAGTATGATTTTTTAAAGATTAATAATTAAGAGTTATTTTATCAACTTAGTGGAATAGAATTGGAGAGAGGTGGCGGTATTAATTGACATACTGACTTGGGGGTAAAAAATAAACACATGAATCATGATTACATAACGTACTCATTTGGCATTTCAATAGTGTTTTGACCAGATTTTTCACCCTAAATTTTGACATTTTTCATTCCCAAACTATGTTACTTAGCTGCTTGAACTACAATTAAGGAAAAGATCCCGTTTCCACATCACCCATGAGGTAGGCAAATCGATGCGTTTTTTTTACGAGGTATCCCGCGTAGGCCTAATCCTCGGCGTTAGTGGAAAAAAGCACGAAGAGAATAAATTGAAGAACAATACCAGCAAAAAAGAAAAGTTGAGGAAATCGAAAAAATACGCAAAAGCATGCTAATCCGCGAAACGTTCGACAATTTCCGGAAGAAGGAAATCGTAATAAAAATTCCGAAGTTTTGGAAAATTTTCCGACCAAAACTCATCATCGCGATCAATCTTTTCTACTTTTAATTCGTTATCTAGCGAACTCCACGCGGCAAAATAACAAAATTCTCGACCCGTTATATGTAACTGGCCTTGAACCTGATAATAATAAGAGTGATTTTTATTGAAACGGCCGTCTTTTTTCCAAAACGTAATACTCCGATCGGCAATCGCTTCGTCGATCGTCTTTTTGTCCTTCGCGCACGTGTAAGGACATTTTATTTCAACTAACGCCATATCTCCTATTATCCCGTCAGGAGTCGCGCCTAAAAATTCAAACTCCGCGTCGATAAAAAGCCCGCATTTTTCAATTGTAACGCCAAGTTGATCCGACAACTGGGTTAAAGCTCGATTTTCATTAATTTTCCCGTATGAAATAGACGGAACGAACGATAAATCCCGATATGTCAGAATATTATTGACTAATTTCGCGACAAAAAACTAGTACGCAAGTGCAAGTCTAAGTGGTTTAGGGCAATCATGAAATACATAAGCCACGTTTGTATAGAAATCGTGTAAAAAACAGTGCAAAAACAGTTTTCTCAATGTGAAGAGAGAAATTTGTTATAAATTATTTAATTATTGAAAAAGAAAGTTTTTGGTTGGTATCTGAAAAATTTCGAGATCGAGTACAAAAACCCTGTAAAAACAGTTCCGTTCAAGTAATTAGTAATTGTAATAAGTATTTATAACATAATTTAACGAAAGAAAGTTAATATCTAGATATACTATATACACTAAGCAAATTTCTTGGCGTTGCTTGGAAACGTTTTCTCAAAACTAATATACCCTACATCTAGGGTATAAATCAAAATTCAAACTAAAAGAAAACAAACCCATCAACACCAAATTTATTTTAGGGCATTCAAAATCATAAAATTCATTCAAAAATGAATTTTACCCAAAAAACTAAAACTAAAGGAACGAAAGATCTGCCTGCTCTATTTTGCCTTCTCCAAAGCATCATGAAGTTGCACATTATTAATATAGCATAAAAACTGAAGACGGATTAGTGCATAGATAAATATAATTATTTACTACTTATGTTTATATATTTGTTTTCTTATCTACCTACGTACAAAATTATCCCAATTATTATAATATTACAGACAACTTGTATTTTTACAGACAAGTTGCATATTAAATTGGTACTAGAAAGTAGACAATATTCATGAAAGCAAGCCAAACTCCTTTTCTCGAACATGCGAAATTCTAAAGTCAAGAATGGAAGTTTTCTAACGAAATGTATTCGCTGTGTACGTCACCCCCCGTCCTAAAAAACGTAAATTTACAATCCATTGAAAAATACGAATGCCAATGAGAAATCGTTTTGCCCCTTTATCTACCCTCCCCGTTCCCAAATGTGTCAAGTGGCTAAATTGCCCGAACAAGAAAAATGCGCAGAAGCAAAAATCCACTTTTCTCTACATTGCATCCCACTAGCCATCCTGAAATCTTACACCGCCGCAGCGCAGGCTCGTAGTGCTTGTTTTTTGCATGCTAGTTCTACCTACGTCACTCGCTACGTCGCTGAAATTTCTCTCAGAGGAATCGTGTGCATGAACGGCACGCTCATATGATACACAAAGTGTTTGAGTGTATATGTTGTCAACAAATTGTTGGTCAAAAAGTGTGAAATTTTGCCTATTCTTAGGCGTTTACAATTAAATTCTCTGAATTTTACATCAAAATATCGCTAATATTATGCACTTCTTTATTGAAAAAAGTTAAAAAAATAAAAGAAATGACATTTCTCTGTATATGAATGAAGGAAAATCTGAAAAAATCCGTCCAAAAATAGAGGAAAATGCATTTAAAAAATTCAAGAAACTACTCTTAGAAAAATGTCCTTTATGAAAAATCTAGGACCTTGTTTAAAAATCCCCCTATTCACATCAAATGCGAGCCTTCAATCTATCAACTGAAGTATATTTCATTGGAATCCCTTCATAAATAAAGGAGTTATCTGGTATCAACTTTTACCAAATTCGCCAAATTTAGCAAAACCACTTTTTTAAAACTGCTATAAAAAAAAATCTAGGACCTTGTTTAAAAATCGCTCTATTCACATCAAATGCGAACCTTCAATCTATCAAATGATGTATCTTTCATTGAAATCCATTGAGAAATAAAGGAGTTATCTGGTATCAACTTTGGTCAATTTCGAGATTTAGGTGTATCCTCCTCTTAAGCTAATTGTACTATTTTCAAACTTATTGACTAAAATCCTGAAAATACCCTGCGGCCATCTTCAATAATCTACCATAATAGGCCTACGCACCTGCCACTGCCAGGAGTGGCAGACTTTACGGCATCGTTTTTTTCAGGCATTTTTACATAAGATCCCATTAAGAGGAGGATACACCTAAATCGCGAAATTGACCAAAGTTGATACCTCATAACTCCTTTATTTCTGAATGGATTTTAATGAAATATATCTCATTTAATAGATTGAAGGTTAGAATAGGAGTTAAATAGGGGAATTTTTAAAAAAGGTCCTAGATTCCTTTTTATAAAGGTTTAAAGTGAGTGATTTTGCCAAATTTAGTAAAAGTTGATACCTCATAACTCCTTTATTTCTGCATGGATTTTAATGAAATCTAGATCATTTAATAGATTGAAGGTTAGAATAGGACTTAAATAGGGGAATTTTTAAACAAGGTCCTAGATCTTTTATAAAGGACATTTTTCTGAGAGTAGTTACTTGAATTTTTTATATGCATTTTTCCCCTATTTTTGGACGGATTTTTTCAGAGTTTCTTGCATTCATACACAGTGAAGTGTAATTTCTTTTATTTTTGTAACTTTTTTCAATAAAAGAGTGCATAATATTAGCAATATTTTAATGTAAAATCCAGAGAATTTACTCTAAACCGCCTAAGGATAGGCAAATTTCGCACTTTCTGACCAAGAATTGCTTGACAACACAGTCAAACACTTTGTGTATCATATGAGCGTGCCGCCAAAGAATATCTACTCAATAAGAACCGACACTACTATCTGTACACGGCTGGATTGCTGATGTGTGCATCGGTGCTGTGGAAAATTAGATAGCAACAGAGTAACATTTGTTAAAGTGGAATAACAAATGGGGGTGTGTCGCACAGCGTGGTTCATATTTGCCGCAGCATATCAAAAGCCGCAAGCAATCTGATTTGCGATCGTGCGAACTTCCAAGTCGCCCTGCAGTGAAAGCACTTTTCAACTCAGTTTACACAGAGCTTTTGACTTGTTACAAGCTTTCATTTCGAGTTTAGAAGCACTTAAAGCTCATGGTTGCCCATTTAGAAGTGCGGTATGAAAAAACCGTCAGCTGATTGTCAGAGGCAAAGAATATCGACGTCAGAGGCAGAGAATTACTACGTCAGAGCCGACGAACTTCTTGGCACTCTTTTCCTCTTGTACGTTATTTACATTATTTTAGTGACCTCTCTCTCACATTTTTCTTTTTAATCTTTTTATCCTATACACTCAAAAAAAAGTTTCGGTTCTTATTGAGTAGATATTCTTTGGTGCCGCCGTTCATGTACACGATTCCTCTGAGAGAAATTTCAGCGACGTAGCGAGTGACGTAGGTAGAACATGCAAAAAAACAAGCACTTAGAGGCTGCGCTGCGGCGGTGAAAGATTTCAGGAGTGCGATGTGATGTTGAGAAAAGAAAAATCGATTGTCGAAAATCAGATTGGTTCTGTGTTATGGTTATGGGTGGCGATCTGTACAGAGTAGTGAAATTTTGAATTATTCTCACAAGTCTCGTACGCGAAAAACGGCCTGAAGAATTACTCCTGAAATAAACATTCTTCGTTACTGTGTCAAACAGTGCAAACCCAAAAATCGTGGTTGTAAAGTCAGTTTATTTTACGCAAAGCGAATATTCGCACAAAGCTTATGAAAAAAATGTTTTGCTTTGCTGCGAACAGCAAACAAAACACAAACGCCATCGCTGAATTTTGGATCAATAGGCAAATCAATAAATTATTGAAATGCCTACTCTGAGTAGGTTATGTGATCATGAGTTTATTTTTTACCGTCGAATCAGTATGTCAATTGATACTGCCACCTCTCTCTAATTCTATTCGACTAAATTGTTAAAATTATTATTAATTACTAATCTTTACAAAATCATACTCCTATATGATCAAGTGTAAATTAATTAAATCAAAATGTTTCATAAGTAGTAGCACAGAATACAGCTAAAATGCAAAAATATGTCGCTCTTAGATTGAGAAAAGGATGATTATCACTAATTAATTTATAAAAATTCCGTAATATTACTTCAAATTGGAACTATTTTTTATAATAATCTAAACTCTAAAATGTCTAGAAAATTCAAACTAAAAGAAAACAAATTCATCCAACAAAATTTCTTATCGGGCATTTACAAATCACAATCGTAAAATTCACTCAAGAATGAAATTTACCCAAAACTATAAACGAAAGACCTGCCCCGTCCCCTACTTCGCCCTTACCGTAAAATCATTTTATTCCGCAAGCGCCAAGCACTGGCCGAGATGCGCAAGAAAACAAAGTAGTAAAGAAGCACAGCAGAAACCACCAAGGCGAAGGCCATCGCAAAATCGATATTTTTTGTGTGCCCCAGAGAGCAGAGAACAAAAAAGCCGTCGCTACACACACAAGCAAAAGGGGCCTGCGATTGTGTGGTTTGACTTGTTTGTAGTAGTTTTCAATTCGGAAAAATTTTTAGGTGTATCCTCCTCTTAACAGAAATTATATTACAATTACTTCTAAGTGAAGCACATTTTTAAGCAATTTTTACTCGTCTATTTATAAGAAGCTAAACATAAAAAGTTTAATGGATGTAGATAGGTGGTGGATCAAATGTATTTCTTCAGCTTCGGGTTTTTCAGCTTCTTCGGGTTTTGTTTCCCATACAGAAAACAAGTTTTTTCAGGGCGAAGAGTGCCCGAAGTGGGCACGAACGTTTTGACGGCCAACGGTGGCTATGGGACTGGGCCGAAGACTCAAATTAAAGTTAAGGGGAACGAAAAAGAGTACGCCGTCAAGCCACCGTCAAGACCGTCAAGAGAGAATTTTTACTTCGGTTCTGACGAATGTTTTAGAGGGGAAACATTGTTTACGTTAAGTACTACGTACAGTAAAGTAATTCGAGTTTTCTTTTGAATGAAATATGTTTACTTATTTTATAATATATTGCTTACATTCCTAGACCTAAATATAAATTAAAAATAAATGCAAATACAACTCTTTAGTGGTTCTTTAACAATAAATAAATTTCGAAATAACACTAACATATAGATTATAAGTACTTAAAACCTAAATATTTAACGTTTACAAATGGCGAAATGGTCATCTAATTAAATTAAATTATTATTTTTAAAGAATTGTTTTATTTTTTATTAAATAAATTTAATTTTTCAAGAGCTATATTTAGTATTAGTAGTTTATATTTATGCTGCTCTTCTGTACATATTTTCAAAATCAATTATCAAAAGCCTTTCAACATTTCCGGAAAAAGTAAGTTAACGAAATCAAAATTAAATTTCTTCGATGAAATTGCTTCCCCTCATTCATTTTCGACCACTGTACATGCAGAAGAAGCGTAGCAAGCATCGGAAAACAGGTTCAATATGAGGGGATTCAGACTCGTAGATGAAAGCAAAATACAGGCCGTCGTCGCCGTCGTCGTTAAGATTTGCTCAACTTTGCTCTCTCAAGAACATTTTCTTGGGCCGAAGACTACCCGAATGAGCACGAACGTTTTGACGGCCGACGGCCAACGGTGGCTATGGGACTGGGCCCTAACGGTCGCATTTGGACTGTGAGGGCCCAGTCCCATAGCCACCGTTAGCCGTCAAAACGTTCGTGCCCACTTCGGGCACTCTTCGCCCTGAAAAAACTTGTTTTCTGTATGGGAAACAAAACCCGAAGACTCAAATTAAAGTTAAGGGGAACGAAAAAGAGTACGCCGTCAAGCCACCGTCAAGACCGTCAAGAGAGAATTTTTACTTCGGTTCTGACGAATGTTTTAGAGGGGAAACATTGTTTACGTTAAGTACTACGTACAGTAAAGTAATTCGAGTTTTGTTTTGAATGAAATATGTTTACTTTTTTTATAATATATTACTTACATTCCTAGACCTAAATATAAATTAAAAATAAATGCAAATACAACTCTTTAGTGGTTCTTTAACAATAAATAAATTACGAAATAACACTAACATATAGATTATAAGTACTTAAAACCTAAATATTTAACGTTTACAAATGGAGAAATGGTCATCTAATTATAATATTAAATTATTATTTTTAAAGAATTGTTTTATTTTTTATTAAATAAATTTAATTTTTCCAGAGCTATATTTAGTATTAGTAGTTTATATTTATGCTCCTCTTCTATACATATTTTCAAAATCAATTATCAAAAGCCTTTCAACATTTCCGGAAAAAGTAAGTTAACGAAATCAAAATTAAATTTCTTCGATGAAATTGCTTCCCCTCATTCATTTTCGACCACTGTACATGCAGAAGAAGCGTAGCAAGCATAGGAAAACAGGTTCAATATGAGGGGAATCAGACTCGTAGATGAAAGCAAAATACAGGCCGTCGTCGCCGTCGTCGTTAAGATTTGCTCAACTTTGCTCTCTCAAGAACATTTTCTTGGGCCGAAGACTACCCGAATGAGCACGAACGTTTTGACGGCCGACGACGGCCAACGGTGGCTATGGGACTGGGCCATGAACTGGCCTGGTTCTGCCATCTAGAGTTCTTGTTACAATCAAATTGAACTAGGCGCGATGATAGCCCAATATGCGGTGGCCCAGTGGTATGAGAGGTGGGACCACAGCCCACATCACCTGGGTTCGAATCCCAGTCTCGGCATGATTCATTTTTTTTTGTTTTTAATTTTATTTTGAATTTATTTTTAACTATTGGGACGCCCCAACAGTTATCTTTTCCAGTATTGACCTCGACAACTTTTGCTAGGGGCTAATCGATTCTTTTTTTCTTATCTTTAATTACCAGAACGATTTCACCAACTTCAATAAGTCTTCATCTTCTCACAATAGAACTTTTGTCTTCACACGTAAAACTTGATTTTCATCAACAAATAAATCCATTTTGTCGAGAACCTTGTCATTACCAAGAAACGCTTCGTTTTGTACCATAACCAAAATCTTCTTTTCTGACAAATCCAATTTAGAAAACGAAAGTTCTCCAGACACATGATGGCTTCCCGATTTCTTACAATTTCTACAAAATCTGAATATCAGGGCAACAAGACGTACCATCTTGTTGTAATCAGTAGAGTAGTTCACAATCTAGTTCGTACTGTTTTTCGTTCGTCCGAATTCCCATGCACTTAATACAGTCTTCTTTCATTTTATTTGTATCACCTCTTCATCTAGAATGATTGCTTCAGAAGGCCATTGTGATTCAGGTAGTTTCAGCCAATCTGGACGTACCCACCAGCCGACTCAATAAGTTGTGTAGCATTACAGCCTCGTAATGGAAGATCTGCAGGATTCATTTCACCCGGTATGTGCCTCCATGAATTAATGTTCGTCAGTTTACGAATCTCTGTTACTCTATTCCATACATAAGTTCCCCATTGATGATCATTGTAATCATCCAATGTAATGAATTCATAGAGTCGGTCGCAATGGTAACATTTCAGATTTTCTAATTCCATATCTTTCTTAATTGTAACTCTGTGGTACTGTGATGTCATGAAACATCATATATATGTCATATCGGGTTCTGCCTTAGTACCACAGAACTGATATTCGACTTCCAATGTGGCAGCCAGGCAATTCTAATCGAGGAATTAACAACTTCTTGAGTGGAGCTATTCTTGCCTTGGACTGTAGAAGACGTGTTGATACTCCAACATCGCTTTCGATTCTCAAAAATGCACATGCTGCGTAGGCTGACTTACTTGCATCTGAGAAAATATGAAGGGACGTCGAGTTCATATACTGACCTGAGCAACCCAACCATCTCGGATTTTTCATTGTTTGAATCTTCGACAATTCTTTGTACCATTTACGAAACTTGGTCGAAATTTCTTCAGGAAGTTCATCCTCCCATCCAATTCTTAATTCCCAACAATCTTGTAGGTATAGTTTTGGACATATTAATAATGGAGTTGTAAAGCCAATCGGATCAAAAATTTGATGAGTTATTGCTAAAACTTTACGTTTCGTGACCCTCTTTCAAGTTATTCGTCTTAACAATAGCGCACTGAACTGTGCCGTCTTTCAAATTCCATGTCAACCCAAGTACTGAAATATTTTTATTTTGAATGTTGGATGATGAATTCCACTCCCAGCCACGTAAATCAAATTTAGCCTCAGGGAGTATTTTTACAGATTCTTGCCTAAATTTGGTCACAGCTTGTTCGTTTTCTAGACTTGTAACGCAGTTGTCAACATAATATGCATAATTCTTAGTTTGACTACCATGTCTTTGTATTGCATTGATGCTTGATTGATTGCTTGATTGTCGCTGCCAATAAAAATGAACATGTCATTCCGAATACTACTCTTCTGTGACGATAAAATTGAATCTGTTTGTTAGAATCTCGCCCCCACCAGAGAAATCTTAAATTATCACGATCTTCTGGACGAATGCTAATTTCTAATAATGTTTTTTTGGATGCCACTTACAAGTCCAAACTTCCACATCCGGAATTTTACAAATATACTGACGTTATAATTTCAAGTCAGTTGTGACCTTTCTCCAGGCAATCATTCAGTGACATTGCTGTTTTACTTTCCTTTGCCATCAAATACTGGTCGAACAGGTGTTGTTAAACTGTTTGGGTTAAGAACTGCTTTATGTGGCAAGTAATGGCCTTGATTATTCAATTCATCCAATAGAACTTTTTCTATTATGCCGTCAGTTTCCCATTCATCGAATATCTTTTGATAAATAGCTCTTAATTCTGGTGTTAATTTCTTCGTCATTGATACCAAACGTTTTTTTGCCAACACTTTGTTACTGCAAACTGGAGGTGATCCATTGATGAATGGTAAAGCAATTTCATAACGTCCTTCTTCATTTATTGTTAATGTTTCTTTGAAATATTTATGTTCGATGCATTTTTAATTTTTTTTTTGCTTTGGCTGCATCTTCGATTCCTATAACATCCAAAAGCCATAAATTAGACACATCCAATTTTTGTACAAATAAAATATGTACAAGCAACGTTGCAATACTCTCTCCTGTACGTTTCTTGTAAATTTCCCCCATAAGACTAAGAGTCTAACCAAGACTATGATTCAGCGCAACCAATCCATTTTCATCCTTAAACTTGTACATATGAATGAGTAATTTACCAGCTACTTTACTCCCAATGAGTAATTCAATTTCGGATGAACCTTCTCCATTCTCCAATATCTGTTAAAATGATGCCTTTGTCTTGTAGTTCTTTCATCCAAGAACCTTGCCTTAACTTAGGTACACTATGACAGATTCGATCTTGATCCAAGACATCAAATGAATGAGTGATGTTTCCGGCTAAATTTTCAGCAAATATAGTGTAACGATTATGTACCTTTTCGTTCGATTGATGACCACCGAACAGTTCGTGGAATCTTTCCTCTCCCTTCTTTAACAATCCCAATTTTATAATTAGTCTCTTTAACATGTAAGTCTTGTCTTTTGAGAGATCCGGAATCGATTGCGGCTCGAACAACTAATGACTTATCTGTCATGCGAAATGGTTTTCTCCCATTGAATTTAAACTATTTTTTTCAATAGTTGAATTTTATTTAAAACTTCAAAAAAAAATTAATTAGTCATTAGGTAGTAGGTACTTAATTACTCGTAGTGCCTTTGGCCTGTCAACGGTTCTTTTATTAACTACTATGCATCTCATTCTCTTGATGAAAGTGACGTCATTATGACATTATCTGTCTCACGCACACTTGTACACTAAAGCTACGACCTTAGCGAAAGTCTAGGGTGCATTTTAAGCATTTTGACAAGGCAAAAATAATTTCCCTGAAATGGATTTCTTTACAAAAAAATTTTTTTTGCCCTTTTTCATGAAATAATCTACCAAGTGTCATACCATTTTGGGATCAGAACTAGGTAAATGCGTCAACTTTTAAAGTAACTTGCCAAAGTAGCGTAGTAATTTTGGGTTATTTCGAAGAAAAATCTACCTATTGAGATGTATACCATGTCACGAATTTCGAAAAATTCTTTCATAGTTTTTCGTTTCATGCCTCCCTGAGAACGAAACCACCCCCCGTTCGAAAGTTTATATATACAGGGTGTTTTAAGGGGGGTAGCAGATATTTTGCATATGGATAGGGGGGGGGGGGGGGGGGTAATTGTGAATATTTTGAATCATATATGCTTAAGTCCAAAGTCGCATGGTTTTTGAGATATTCGGAAAATTCCGATTTTCTGCTAAACAGGGGTGTTATAGTGGTTAACAGCCAATCAATAATGCATCTAATTAGAGTTTTTTGTCGGACTCATTTGTGTTTTGCTACCGCAGCGTACAAGGTCCAAAATAAAAAAATGAAGGCAAAATAATACCAAGGATAGTAGTTTTTCACATCAGTCTTATAAGTTCCGTTATCTGTAACAAAGAAACTACCCAGTGTATCACCCTTCAAATAACTTAAAACCATCCTTAATTTGTATCCTTTCCAATGATGTTTATCGTACTTCACCAGCTGGCTGCGTTTTCTCAGGAAACGATTTTTGAATGGACGAGCGTAACTAATTTTTAAAAATAATCAAAACTTAAGCTTGCTTTACACACGGAGAATTTCTCGTATTTGAGTCTAGCGATCAATTTTTGGATAATGTGTCTCGGGTTGTGCAAACCAGGCGTAACACAACACAGTTATTATCCAGCACGTGTTGATATTGTTGTAAAATTCCCCGGGCCGAGCGGTTTGTTTTCAGGGGAATTATCAATGCGTTATCCGCTAAGAGGGGGGGGGGGGGGGGGAGTACAAAATACAAGAAGCTTGAGGGGCACTTGCCGGTCTTCCTGCAGCGGGCCGAGGTAAAACTAGAGCTGGGACTATCAAATCACACTTTCAGGTAATCACAAACGCGTCTTATCACCACTTCTAATTAAACCAGTACCGATTTAAGCAGCGCTTCGCTAAAAAGTAAAAACTTTCACTTGCTAGCAAATTTAATTTCGCTTGGGAACTTGCAGAGCTCAAAGGCAGACGCTAACTGATCGAAATCCCGAACCACACACAGAACACCAAATCTGTTTTTGTTTTGTTTTTGCTACACCCGTAAGCCACGTCCGAACACTGTCATCTCACAACGGCCACTCCTGCAGTTGCATCTCCAGCAATCTGTTCTCGTCAATAACAAAAATCTCGTGTCGCAAATTTTAAGTGAAATTTTAACAAACTTAGGAGAACCAGCCGTCGGCCCTTAGCGGTAAACGCAATCGTTGCGGTAAAATGCCAGTGTAGCTCCCCCTGGCCACTCTCTTAGCGGCGGAATTACCGCGTTTTACAACACTAGACCCCTTCTTCTCAGCTCGAAGTTCCAACCGAGCTAGTCACTAGTGGAGCAGGTGCAGTTCGGTGTTCACCTTGCCCCAAAACTCCCTTGGGCTGTCCATTAAAGGACCGCCCTCTTGCGGTAGGGGGCGAGACGATCCGTGTGGACGACTCGAACTCTTCCCCCGGTGCGTTTTTTTATCCGGTACACGACCTCCGTGAGACGGTCAATGACCACGTAGGGGCCCTCCCAGTCGCTCTGGAGTTTAGGACATCGGCCGACAGTTCTTCGTGGGGAGTAGAGCCACACAAGTCGTCCTGGCTCGTATTACCTATGCTTAGCTCCCGCATCATAATAGTTTTTCATCCTTTGGTTCGCAGTTTGCAAGGTCATTCGATTCTGCTCGTGGATCCGGCGCAATCTCTCGGTCAGGTCTTCGAGGTAGGTTGGGACCAAAGTGAGCTCATGCGGGGGGCAGCCCTGGATCATTTCGATCGGCAGCCGGAGTTCGCGTCCGAATAGAAGTCTCGCCGGAGTCTGCTGGGTCGTGGTGTGGGGGTTAGTGCGATATGACATCAGGATAAATGGTACAAACTGATCCCATCGGTCTTGGCAGCTTTCCACAAATTTCGCCAGGTAATCCAGGATGGTGCCATTGAATCGCTCTACCAGCCCGTCCGATTGTGGGTGTAATGCTGTGGTTCGGGTTTTATCCACCCCGAACTTCTTTAGAACTTCGTCAAACACGGCGCTTTCGAAGTTTCGGCCTTGATCGGAGTGCAGTTGGAGAGGGGCACCATAGCGGCAGAAAACTGTTTTTACAAGGGCCTCCGCCACGGTCTCGGCAGTTTGGTCCGGTATGGGAATGGCTTCTGGCCATCGAGTAAAGTAATCCGCACAGACCAGCAAGTACCGATTATTGTCATCGGTTTTGGGTAAAGGGCCTAGTATATCGACTGCAAAACGTTCGAAGGGGGCCCCCACGTCGCAAATCTGAAGGGGGGCTCTGGTTCTTGGGCGAGGACCTTTCCGTGCCTGGCAGGGGATGCAGCTAACGCACCAATCGCGCACATCCACGCTGCAACCTACCAATAGTAGCGCAGACGGAGTTTGCCCAAGGTCTTGTTCACCCCAAAGTGGCCACCCACTGGGGCGTCTTGTTCCAAGATAGTGCGGCGTAGTGACCTGGGGACTATGATTTGATGGATTTCGTGGGCTCCCTGGTAGAACTTTCGGTACAGAACCCCATCTTCTACAAAAAGCGTATTCCACATGGCCCAATAAGTTTTCACCGTGGGACCCAGCGCTTTAATTTGATCTCGCTCCGGTCGCTCGCCCTTATTAATCCAGGACTTTATCTTCTCCAGCTCTTCGTCGCCATCTTGAAGTGGTCCCAGGTTCTGTTGGGCGGAAACTAGGCTCACGGTGATGAAATCACGTTCCTCTAACCGCTGACAGAATCGGCAGTTCGCTGCCAAACATGGTCGGCGAGACAGGGCGTCGGCGTTTAGGTGTTTCTGTCCCGGGCGGTGAATTATCCGGAAGTCGAATGTCTGCAGTTGTTCGATCCAACGGGCCATCTGACCTTCGGGGTTCCGGAAGTTCATTAACCATTTTAGTGACGCATGGTCCGTACGAATTACAAAGGGCCTCCCCAGTAGGTAATGTTTGAAGTGGGCGCAAGCTTTCACTACGGCCACCAATTCCTTCCGGGTCACACAGTAGTTGCGTTCGGGCTTGCTGAAGGTCTTGCTGTGGTACTCGAGGACGTACTCACGGTCGTCTTTTGTCTGCGATAATACCGCCCCCCAAGCGAATTCGCTGGCGTCGGTGTCTAGGATGAAGGGCAGTTCTTCATTGGGTTGAGCTAGGATCGGAGCTGAG
This sequence comes from Leptogaster cylindrica, assembly GCA_963082835.1. Lineage (NCBI taxonomy): Eukaryota > Metazoa > Arthropoda > Insecta > Diptera > Asilidae > Leptogaster > Leptogaster cylindrica. The sequence goes on from OY720107.1 coordinate 14,440,665, forward strand.
ACCAGTTTACTCTTCAGAGCCTGAAACGCGTCCTCGCAACTCTGGGTCCACGTAAATGGCGTGCGTTTTTCAGTGAGCTGCGTAAGGGGCTTCGCCAAGGCAGAGAAATTTTCTACGAAACGCCGATAGTAGGCGCATAGCCCGAGGAAGGATTTCACGTCTGTTTTCGTACGAGGCAGTGGCCAATTTCGTATAGCTTCCGTCTTGTCAGGATCCGTCCGGATACCGTCGCTGCTGACGATATGTCCCAAGAACTTCACTTGACGCTGGAATAATTGGCATTTCGACGGGGAGATTTTTAAGCCTGCGATAGCTAAGCGCTGCACAACCTGCTCCAGATTACCGAGCATTTGTTCAAAACTCTTTCGAACCAGAACAATTTTCAATTGTTCGAATTCTTTTTATGGTCCTTCGAGCCGGATTTTGCAAAACATAGTTGAATTATTTGCTGAAATAATCTAGAAAAAAAAAAAGGAAAATTCGAGATTTGGCAATCTAATTTCGACATATGCGTATCATCATCGACAATCGACATTGCGCCGTTAAATCTTACGGGATCACCTACGCTTAACAATGGAAGCTAGTTGCAGTATTCTCATGGTCAAAGCAGAGAAAATTGAACGATCGATAGCAAATGGAAAAAGAACTGGCTTAGCCAAAAGAACATTCGGATTTTACGAGAGTAAACTAGTAGCCCAGTCAAATTAGACGAAAAATAGTCTTCAGCTCGGAAAAATTCCCATTAAGCTGAATTTTGGTACACACCTTTATAACGTCGTTATAAACAACGTGTGAAAAATCGGCCACGAGATCATGTTCGCCTTAAAGGTTATTCAAGGTCAAAGGTCACGAAAATGACCTTTTTGTAAATAACTCGCTTTTCGTTCATCCTACCGCAAAAAGTTGTGAGTAAATATTATAGAAGAGATAATTATCTACAAAAAAGGTCTTATAACATTTTAATGTAAAACTTACGGTTTTTGAGTTATAAGGCCCACAATGTACGAACTTTTGAAGAAATGTGAATTTTTTATTAAAAGCGAATCGCCTTTTCGTAAATATCTCACTTTATATTGCTTGTACAAAAAAAAAGGTTCTAACAAAAATTGTACAGGAGGCAATTATCTATAAGGTTATTGGTTTTTGTTTATGTACAAGTTATCGTTATTGCGGTATATCCGAATTTTAACGTTCACCATACAAAATTATAAGTATAGAGCAATACTGAGAATGCATTCGTTTCCACACCACCATTGAGGTAGAAAGTAAGGTGCGTTTTTTTTCATGGTTTCTCCGGTAGGCCTAGTCCATGTAGTCGAAAATTTGTTATAATTCGGAGTAATTAAATATTATATTTTAATTATATTAAACAATAATAATAATACTTTCATCATGTAATCGCAAGTTTTCCATTTCTTCTTCCTCTTCCTGGTGTTTTTTTCAAGATCGTCTTCTCCAGACATATCCTGTATCCTAACGGATACAGTAGAGTGGGTTCATGCTTTCATATTCGTAATGGTCATCTATATTCTTATCAAGAGTTTCGTCAGAATTTGAATTGAAGCATGATTGACCACGGCAATGTCCACAAATAATTGACATTTGATTCCAATTTTTCTGCAGTCGCAGTTAGTACAATAGCCTTTTGTACATTTACAAAAAATCATATACAATCATTACAATTATGGTGTGTCTGGAATGAGCAAAATTGAAGTAGAAAATATATGTTACGACGTTTCAATAGAGTGTTTCCTTTCAACCGTTATTTCTGAAAGCTCGTGAAATAGTTGCAACTTCTGAACCTGGATCAGTACAGTCAAAAATTGTAATACGTCTTGGAGGTTTTCATTTACTCATATCTTTTCTTGGATCGATAGCATACATAATGGCAGATAGTGGACTTAAAGAAGCTCTAAGTGTAATTTATGCCCCAAATTCTGTGGATAAAATGTTAAATGGACATGCTTATTGCTTATGCAAGAGCAGTTAGAAATAGAGGTCCCATATTACTCTATTTAGCGTTATCGACCATTGTT